>CM076575.1:1569319664-1569771391 GCA_034641835.2 Pinus albicaulis | reverse complement strand
TGGGTTAGATAGATGCACACGTAGCTGTTATTTTTCTGTTATTTCAGCATTATATTCTGTTCTCTGTAGGTTTATTTTCAGCTACGCAGCACACTTTTTTCTTGCTCTCAAAACGGAAAGGGTTTAAAAATTAAAATTAACGCACGCCACACATCGACCCTAAGTGAAGAAGCGCCTGGTTAACACCGCCTGGAAAAGACTCTAAAATAAATTGTTACTGCACCTTTTCTGCCCTTGACCTTACTTTCATCTCGTCTTTCCGCCTGTCGGCTCTCTCTCTTCCTCGCTGTCTCTGCGCCCTGGCGCTTCCCGGAGACTTCTTGGCCTTCACCTTCAGTTTCCGGTTGATCGACCTGCTCCGCACCTGGCCACGAGGCCACCACCTTTAGCCAACTCCGACCCTCCCCATCCACCTCGTCCCTCTCTCCCCAGGCCCCCTCGTTACCTCACTATGTCTCGGTCCGCGGCCCAACGCGCCAGCGGCCTTCCGGCCCCAATGCCGGCCCTCATTCTAGCGCGGAACCGCTCACAAACAGCCTGCTCTCGGCCAACTCCCTGTCGCCGATACTCTGTGCCCGGCCTTCCCCGAGCATCCATCAAAGGATTAACGGAGTTTATCTACCACAATGCTACCTGGCCCGCTATGCCAACCAAGCTGCCCTCTGACATCCCTAAGTTTGAGGGCCTTAATGGAGAAGATCCAACCAATCACGTCCGGTCTTTCCACATGTGGTGTTCCTCCAATTCCATTACCAATGACTCCATCCGTCTTCATTTGTTCCAACGCACGCTTACCGGAGACGCTTCTAAATGGTATGTCGAGCAAGCCACCTCTTCCCATACCACATTCGAGACTCTTGCCCAAGCCTTTTTGTCATACTTCCAGCTCCCTCTCCGATACGAAACTGGCACGGAGCTCTTGACTTCCTTTAAGCAATCCTCTTCCACACGCCTTTCTGCCCATGTTCAGGAATGGCGACGAAGACAGAGCTTATGTCGAGCCCCTCCCTTTGAAGATCGGGTTTAGGCGGGACCTGTTCTTCCGCACCCTTCCGCCTCCCATCGGCAAAAAGATGTCGCTCCCGCCCCCCAAACCGTGCCGCCCTCCAAACAGCCTTAAAATATGACCCATTCAGCGCTCAATCTGGTTATGTTTATACCGTTCTTCCTGACATCCCCAGGCCCGGTGGCGCTAACGCCCCGGGGGCATCTCATTCCGCCGACGGTATTGTTGGATCTCTTTCCCACCCATCTGCTCACCCTCCTATGGGCCATGGTCTCCCTCAGGGAGGGGCCAGCACCTCAAGCACTCTTCCCCCTCCCGGCAACATGTATCCAGGATACGGCATGCCTCCTCCTTTTGCCCAACCTCCTGCTTACCTCAATGTTGCCCAACCTAACCCTTACCTTTATCCACAGCCTGGTGCGCCAGCTCCTCCAGCATATGCGCTTCCATCTCTCCCTTGCCTTTCTCACAACCCGAAGAATAAAGACTTACAACCCTCCAGGCGGGCACGGTTACAGGCGCGACTAATCCCCTTATTCTCAAAGACAAGGAGAGGCAAATTGCAATAATCACCGGTACCGAGGACCCACCGGTGTGACCCCAACATTAGAAACTGTTAGTCAGCAGCATTCCGCCCAAGTTTGGAGCGGGTGCCGCTCGCATGGTAACACCGTTCGTGTTGCGGCTTGTAAATACCACACTCACGACTGTCCCTCTCTTACCCCGTATGCGCGTATGTGGGAGTCTCAATATCACACGGACAACACGCCTCCCCTCATGCTCCTCCTAATGTGGCCACTACCCAGCCAGCTGTGTTCACTGATCCTTTCCCTCAACAGGGATTCATGGCTACCCAACCGCCCGACAGCCAGGTAGCCGCCCCCCCTTCCATTTCTGGTTCCTCTGATTACCAGATCCTTATGATGCACTCCAATCCATCCCCATCCGTCGACCTTCACCTTCAAACTCGGTCTCGCCAGTACCCCAAGCCTCCTGCTCAGTCTGCTCCCGAGCCTCCCTCTTCAGGTTCTACAGAGCCTCTTTCGACATCCAGTGGCCCCTTACACATCCCTCAACCCAAAGTTGAGGTTCATCCAAATATTCCAAAGGGCCCATTACGCCGAAATGCTGCTTCCGGTCGAGCCGCTCAATCGTATAGTATAGTAGATTATTTGGCGCAATCCCCTGCTGCCATTTCCACACTGGAACTCCTCCAGTCGTGCCCTTCTCAAAAGAAGGCTCTACTATCTGCCGTGGGCGCTGTTGATCCTGCTGATGACCAAATGATTGTTTTCGACACCACTCAATCGGACCATCCCCCTCTTCCTCCTTCCGTCGCTTTCCAAATCCCAGTCAAAATCCGGAACGCCACTGTATCCCGGTGTATAATTGATGAGGGGGCATCCACCTGCGTGATGTTCGCTTCGGTTTGGAAGCAACTCGGATCCCCTGAGCTGGCCCCGTCCACGATCACCCTTCGAGCGTGGGACGGTCATGCCTCCCAGCCCATTGGCCTGTTTCGTAACTGTCCCATCACCCTCGCCGGTAAGACCGTTTGCGTTGACGTCGAAGTCATTGACGCCCCTCCAGACTACAACATTCTATTGGGGCGAAGCTACACCTATGCCATGTCTGCTGTCCCATCCGCGGTTTTCCGCAAGATGTCTTTCCCACACAATGGGAAGATAGTCACTATTGACCAGCTATCTTATCATGAGCCGCCGTCTCAGACCTCCTCCGAGACGACCATCTCTTCTGTAGCCAACAAGCAAACCGTCGATTCTTTGACCAGTGTCTCCCCCGGCGTCTACAAGGACTCCTCCCTCCTTGGCACTTTTCCTTGTCTTCCCCCTCCCCCTATGACTGATCCCAGCTTATCGAATTTTTGCATGATGCAATCGACCCAGGCCGCCCATACACGGCCTGCTTCGGCTAGTCAGCAACCCCCCCCTCACCCTCCGCCACCTGCTCATAGCCATTCATCTCTGCCAGCCGGACCTCCTCCTTCTGGCCCTCCCCCTCCAGCTGGTATCCCTGAACCCCTTTATCCTTCTGGCACGGTTCCCCCTGGCCTCAACCACCTCGGAGCCGTCCCTCCTGGACATTACCCTGCCGGGCAGATACCTTTCCTGGCTCCCCCTCCCGGAGTATTTTCTGTCCCCGTCAGGGCCACCCTCTCTCTCCCTAACCTGACCCTCGGCATACCCGTCTGGTACATGGACCCTCCAGCCGCTACCCCGCCCGGTCACCCCAAACCTTACCTAGCTTTGACACCGGTTCAACCGATCCCCCTCACCTCCTCCGGGCCCCCCGCACCCCCACAGGACCCTACCCCTGTGGGGCCAGCCCCCGGAAAGAAAGGCAAAGCTCGTAAGGGGGCAACCCATCAGGACCAGGCCGCCCCGACAACTCTTACACCTCCGCGACCACCAAAGCCCGCCATCCGTTGCGCTTTGTGTGATATCGTCGGTCACGCCACCCATATGTGTCCTGAATTGCCGTACCTCAAGACTCTGGTCAATGAGACGTTTCCAGACTCTGACATCCCAGAAGTCTACGTCACTATCCCTGACTCTATCCCAAAACTCAAACACTTGTGCACAAACCACCCTTGTGCCTTGTGCGATTTTCACGGCCATTACACCCACCTCTGTCCCCGCCTTGACGAGTATCGTTCCTCCTTGGACATGTACCGCCAATTCAAGGCCGCTTCGATCGGACCAGAGGACATTCCTACCCCCATTCACATTCCGCCTCCCGCTATTAAGCCAACGGAGCCCTCAACCACCATTTTGTACATGTCATCATCCTTGAGAGATAGTTCACCGGCCACTCAACCTACCGATCCTCTCAGCTCCTCAGCCGGCCTTGGATCTGTTGATATCGCCCATCTGAGCCCCTCTCCTCATGATGACCCGGCCCACACCACTACTTCCTTAGGTGACCCATCTTCCTCCAGTCTTCCCATCTTCCACTCTGATGAAGACATTATGGAAGCCATGACCAACCCCGACTTTCCCTGGGATGATATGCACCATCGCGCATATTTCCTCCCACAGCAGTCCCATGACCAATACGCTGTGGAAACCAAAGACTTCATTCCTCATGAAGTCGATTGGTTCAAAAACCCTATCCCTGCACCTGATGCTTTCGAAGAAGGAAACATGGCCAATATCTCATCTACCATCAAAATCGACATTTCAGTCAAACCAGGAATTGAAGAATACATCACTTTGGGTGCCCAATGCACCCCGGAAGAAATTGAAGCTTACACCAAGATTTTCAAAGAATTCTGCGATATCTTCGCCTGGTCCTATTCTAAAATGCCCGGACTCGATCCCGCCATTGTCGAACATCATATCGACACCTGGCCTGATGCTAAACCAGTCCGACAAAAGATGAGACCCATTCATCCTTCCCGACGTGACGCTATCAAAGCCGAAATCGATAAGCTCAAGCAGGTTGGTTTCATTTACCCCATTGAATACACCACTTGGGTGTCTAACCCCGTTCCCGTTCTCAAGAAACAAGGCACCATTCATGTCTGCATGGACTTTCGCGACTTGAACAAAGCTTGTCCCAAAGACAACTTCCCCACACCGTTCATCGACCAAATCATTGACGAGTGTGCGGGGCATGAGGTCCTATCCTTTATGGATGGTTTCTCCGGGTACAACCAAATTGCTATCCATCCTGCTGATCAACTCAAAACCGCGTTCATTAGTCCGTGGGGAACTTTTGCTTACCGGGTCATGCCTTTCGGCCTAAAAAACGCCGGCACCACCTTTCAACGGGCCATGTCTTATTGCTTCCACGACTTAGCTCATATTATCCTTGCCTATTTAGACGACCTCACGGCGCGTTCTAAGCATCGGGCGCAACACCTACACGATCTGCGCACCATTTTTCTCCGATGTCGCAAGTATAATATCCGCCTTAACCCGTTGAAATGCGTTTTTTGCGTTCCTGCCGGCCGTCTCCTAGGCTTCATCGTGTCTAAGGACGGTATCACTCTTGACCCTTTGAAAGTTCAAGCCATTCTTGAACTTCCCGTCCCGCGTACCCTCCGCCAGCTCCAAAGCCTCCAAGGAAAAGCTAATTTTCTTCGTCGGTTCGTCCCTGACTATGCCACCACCGCACACGGGTTCCTTAGACTCCTACGCTCTCACATCCCATTTGTTTGGGATACCTATGCTCACGAGTCTTTCGATGCCCTCAAGCAGGCTCTCACATCTGCTCCCTTAATTCGCCCTCCCGACTTTAATCGGGACTTCATCCTATATCTCTCCGCTTCCACCTATTCGGTCGCTGGAGTCCTTATCCAAGAGGATGACCATGGCATTGAGCATGTGATCTACTATGTCAGTAAGAACCTTGTGGGACCCCCTGTCTCATACTCCTATGACGAGAAATTAGCGTTGGCTGTCGTGTTCTCAGTCCAAAAACTCCGTCATTATATCCTCCTGCGCTCCACCAAGGTTGTGACAAATTCCAACCCTATGGCCTTCCTATTGAGTCGTCGTATACTTACTGGGAAGTACGCCCGTTGGGTCGTTATTCTTCAGGAATTTGACCTTGAATTTGTCACCCCAAAAAGTAAGAAAGGCTTAGCCCTCGCTGAGCTCATTTCTGAATTACCTACCGGATCGCAAGACCCTCCCGTTAATGACGATTTCCCTGATGAACACCTGTTTGCCATTACTTTCGATGACCCGTGGTATGGCGATATTCTTACTTATTTGCGAACCCAAAAGTTCGCCCTCCACCTTGACCGTGAGGCTCGTCGACGTATCCGACACCAAGCCCCCCGATACCTTCTTATTGGTGACGACCTCTATCGTCGCGGGGTTGATACGGTCCTTCGTCGTTGCCTCACACACGCTGAAGCTGAGCAGGTCCTTAATGCCTGCCATAGCGGCGCTTGCGGCGGCCACCTCTCCGGTCTTGCTACTGCCCAAAAAATAATGCGCGCTGGGTATTTTTGGCCTTCCCTCTTCAGTGATTGCATTGAGGCAGTCAAACACTGTCCCAACTGCCAACATTTCGCCCCAAAAGCGAGAGCTCCACCAGCTCCCCTCCATCCGGTCGTTTCCACTGGTCCCTTTTGTAAATGGGCCATCGACTTTATGGAGTGTCGCCCGCCATCCTCCGGTAGCCACAAGTATATCATCGTGGCGGTCGACTATTTCACCAAATGGGCCGAGGCCATGCCAACGTTCAACAACACGGCAGCTACCGCGGCCCTCTTTTTCTTTAACCATGTTATAGCTCGCTTCGGGGTTCCCAAGCAACTGGTCTCTGATCATGGCAGAAATTTTGAAGATGAGATATGGCGTGAGCTATCCTCACTGTTGGGTTTTGAGCACCAATATTCCTCCTCCTATTACCCCCAAGGTAATGGCCAAGTTGAAGCAGTCAAAAAAACCCTCAAGACCATGCTTCAACGAACAGTGAATAAGCACAAAACCAACTGGCATCTCATGCTCTTTCCTGCCTTATGGGCCTATCAAACCTCTGTTAAAACCGCCACCGGGTTCACCCCTTTCCACCTCGTTTTTGGAGAGGAGGCAGTTTTACCGATCGAGTGTGAAATTCCTTCTCTGCAACTAGCCGTTGAACTTCTCCCTGACACCCAACCGCTAGAACAACGACTTATCATGCTTGAGCGTGCCTCCGAAGACCGCCGTATTGCCTTGCAAACCATGGAAGTGGCCAAAAAATGCACCAAAGCTCAGTATGACCGAAAAGTCCAACCTCGCACTTTTCATGAAGGCGACCTTGTTCTAGTCTATGACCAGGTCCATGATGTCCTGGGTCATGGGAATTTTGACTCATTATGGCTAGGCCCTTACATCATTAGTAAGGATCTTGGCAAAGGGGCATACCTCTTAGAGGATTTTGAAGGTCATCCCCTTCCTAACCCTCGCAATGCACTCTATCTTAAGAAATATTACCCTTAACATTTCCCCTCGGAAATGCATGTTTTATTTTCTTTTAGATAGCCAGCATTTGTTGTTTCATTTTTTCCTACTGCACCAGGACCCATTTCGTCCACGCGAAGTTACCTCATCTCCATTTAAAATCGAATTTCCTCACCTACGACACTTGTACTGGGGGCACCATATTGCCCCCTTACTCGTCCATGTTCGTGTCGATTTTCGTCATGAGTTCCCACCTTCAACTCATGCTTTCATGGTCCCCCATTGGGGCCTTTACTGTGTGGCAGCACCATCGAGTCGCCCTTGTTTAGAGCATCCAAGTTGAGTCATCCTTGCCTCCATGGAGTCTATACCATATCCCTTTGTACACCATTATAGCTCTCCATCATTCATTGCTTGGTCCCTCTCTTGCGTCGCACACTATGACCTTCAGCCCCACTGTCCCCTATCCCTTTTGATATTGTGTCAGTCGCTGCCATGTCATTCATGCCCTTTATGCTCTAACAAGGGAAGTCGTCCATTCGCCACTCCATCCTTTCCATTTCGCCATCATCATTAGTGTCAGTCTGTCCGTCGCTCTACTATTTTCTCTCGTGCCTTAGTTGAGGATCTCTCATTGCCTCAACTATGGCGGACCTCCTTCTGTCGACATCAGCTCATTCATTCCAGAAGCCAGGTCTAGAGGGCGGTGTACCTTGGTTCCAGCTTCCACTCTTGTTCGGTGCCTCGGATCAGGCAAAGGGATCTCTCCTTCCCCTTTGACTTGATTGTTTCTCCAGCTCCTTTCAGCATTATCGAGATCCGTATACCTGATGGTCCAGTGATCCAGCAGCAGCTCTTGATGATTCCCGGGTGTGTGTGAGATGTCTCAACCCTCATGAGGGGGTGGCCCTGCAGGTAGCCCCCCACATTCCCGGATGACCTCCTCCTTGCAGCCTTCGATGCAGCTCCAGATATTTGATGATGTTGGCCGTCGCCACTTGCAGCGCCTCTTTTGATTTGCATGTATCAGTCAGATTTTGTGAGCCCTTCCCCATTCACAGGGGGCATTTGGGTTGTATTTGTATCTCATGTACTCAGATATTATTGTACCAGTCCTGGCTGTTATCCCAGGCACAGCATGTATGTGAGATTCCTCATTTTATTTTTATCTGGCTCCTGATTATGCCAGCTGTATCTTATAGTTCGGTCCCTTGTTTACTGGACACACTATTCTTTTGTACTTTGTCTCGGCGGGCATAGGTATGCCTCCCCCGCCGCCTTCAGCACAGGTACCCTCTCATAACAAGAGACTTGTTGCACTCGTAAGTCTCTTGGCTTCCCTGTGGTCTAGTCCTTCGTACACCACTCACTCCTACCTTCTTTGACTTCCTTTGTTGTCTAGTGATTGTGTTTTACAACGTACTTTACCACACGATTTTCTCCGACACCTTTATCACCGGGGGCAATCACATACCATTTTTGGTCATCTAACCTTTCATCATTAGATGGACCCGTTAATAATTACAAGACCAGTTTTACCCTAAGTAAAACTACTTTCACTATGTTAAAATAGGAAACCCCAAAAGGAAATATTAAACAAACCTATATTTATTTGATTTTCCTCATGGAATAATTAATTAAACCATAATTTAATTATTATTCCCAGCCATGTTTAACCCAAAAACAAAGAAATTAATGAGATAAACCCATAGTTATATTATTATTTTCTAGGAATAATTATTTAAATCTTATTTAGATAATATTCCTTGTTAAATATGACCAAATCAACCACCATTAATCAAATAAATCATTATTTATTTGATTATATCCCAACCACTTCCTTAAAAAGATAAATAAATCATTTATTTATTTATTTTTCACTAATCAAGGGATTTGACCCAAGTCGAACACCCTTTCCCTCCAACAAATAATAATAAAATATTCCATAGAGGTGGATCTAGATTTGGTTAACATTATTTTAATCATGCACCAAGATCTAGAATGACCCAATATTTTGTTATAAATAGGAGGGTTTTCCCCATCATTCATCACCTTTTGTTGCCTACTAGATCACTCTGGATCTACACACTTGGTCTCATTTGAAACTCACCCGACCTGCTCCAGATAAGAGGCGAGGCATCTCCGAGACCGAGCAGCAGAAGGAGCAGGGGTTAGATCAATGGAGCAGCGGGGGATCTGGGCAGCAGATCAGTGCAGAGGGGCGCTGCTCTGGAGGGCCAGAAACGAGATCTGGAGACAGATCCGATCAGATCCATCCAAGATCGAGGCCCCTGGGGCCGAGAGGGCCGTAGCAGCAGCAGGGGAGGCCGTGGGGGCGACGCTCTAGCTCAGGCTGCGCAGGCTAACGCAGCAGCAAAAAAAATCTTCTGGTTCTAGAGCGACCGAAAAGACTGAATTAACTAAGTATTCCCAACTAATTTAACTCGTACAAGATATCATGTGATGTGGAATTACAATTTCCTTCTAATTTAATTAAGGGAAAATTAAATTAGAAGCCCTTCTTGTTGCCAATTTCAACACTCCCTCTCAACAAGAAAGGGATTGTCTGCTACCCCGATCCTTCCTCTGTGGAACTCGAAATTGATTCTTAACAGTGCATTTGTCAAGATGTTTGCATCCTGCTCCTCTGTGGGAATGTACTCTAATGACATAATCCACCTCTGCACACAATCTTTGAGATGGTGATACCAAATGTCAATATGCTTGGACATGTCAGGAAAAATAGGATTAACAGAGAGTTTGATGCAACTCTAGTTATCACAATAAATCGCCGTCGGATCCATCTATCGACCAAACAAACCATCAAATATCTTCCTCATCCAGATGAACTCACACGTTTCCTGACTAGATGCCATGTACTCTGCCTCGGCTGAACTGAGTGCAACTGATCTATTTTTCCTGTTGTACCAGGAAACTATTGTTGATCCAATGTTGAAGATGCCCCCTAATGTGATTTTCTTTTCGGATGAACTCCCTGCCCAATTTGCATCTGTGAAACCTTGAAGCTTCACTCCATCTCTCTGCCTGTACCATAGCCCAAGCTCTATAGTTCCTCTGAGGTATCTCAACACAGGCTTGTTTTCCTTCCAAAAGAGCTTGGTAGGCTTAACCATAGCTTGACTAAGATGGTTAACTGCATGGCATATGTATGGTCATGTGTTCACCAAATACATGAGTGAAACCACAATCTCCATGTAGATGGTAGCATCTACTACTTTGCCTGAAGTTGTATTCTCCTTCCTCCAATTTCCTCCTAGAGGAATCTCCATGGGTTTTGTTATCACCAAATTGATCTCGATTAGCTGCTTATCAATCAACTCAATGTAACTCTTTCAAACCACTTATAACTGAAGATTAGCCTCTTCGGTTTGAGAGGGCTCTCTCAAAGGGGGTTTATGATTTTGAATAAAAATAATACTAGATGGCTAACTACATGAAATGTAACTTGTTTTTGTATGATTGCAGGTTGAAAAATGAAGGCTTGCTACCATTGGGTTATGGAGTCAACATCAGTACTCTTAGTGACATTGCTTCTTCACATGGAAGCTGAGGAAGATCGAGGTTTTTAACAAATATAATTCATATACATAACATAGGAAAACACAGTGATTTCAACCCTAAAGGAAGTCAGAGCACAGTATTATGAATTCTAAGTAATTAGAGATAAAATCTACTGCAAGTGAAAACATAAAGATATAGATCAATAACACATGATCAAAAACCTCATAATAATCTCAGGTCTGGAAGAAGAATGTCACTATATATTACTGATAATGGATAAAACATACAAGCAGCAATTTGGTGCAATACTCTCCAACCCTTTTCTCTTCGATGTTTAGTCTATAAATAGATATTCTTTACAATCTAGATGATCTGCCTAGCCGGCTAGATCTTCGAATTCTACTCTGACACCTATCTTAACTGAAACCACTAACTTGAAATAGAAAAAGGACAGTTGTCCTTAAAGTAAACAAACTCCTAATAGGACTCTATCTCCTATTTATTACATTCGGTTCTCCAATCAGTGAAATAGCTACATAATGAATATTACATGCTCGAAGGACAAATCACCTTCACTTTACATATTTTAGACATCCCTAGATCTGTGGAGCACAATCCTACTTTTTAGGAGTGGATAACCCTTCACTTTAATCACTATTTTGACCGATGAGCTGGCAATGTGGCACTCCTTTTGAGCCATGAATCTTTGCTGATATGGTCCACTGACATGCTAGAGGTCTCCAGCTGGAAAATGTGTTGTTGAGATCCTTAAAACTCTTCAAAAAGCTCCTTACTATGAAACAGGGTTGTTTAGGCAGTTTCGTAGCGAGTTTTAGTAGCGTATGAAAACTTGCTTTTCCTTCTATCTTTTTGACACCTTTGCTATTCCAATACCTTTACTATGGCAAGACACCTTGCAAAAAATCAATCTCCCTCCATATTTCTTGACAAAACTGAGTTTTAAGACAAAAATGCACCTACAAAAAATTTCGTAGCGTATTTTTGGCCTTAAGCCTGAAGTACGCTATGAAACTGTCCAAAAAACTAGAATTTGCTAATTTCAAGATTATCTTCAAAAATTGTTCTCCAGCTACAAAATTTGGGTTCTATGTATGTTATGAACCTCATCAAACATATTCCATCTCAATTTTTACTCCTGTGGTGTTTCATCTTCATTTACAATCAATTGGCTAATGGGCTCTTCTACCACTTTCATCTTCAACCCTTTCTTTTCTAACTCCACTTGAATTAAATCCAGTTGCTCTTGAAGATCTTCCTCTTGGTCTTTTAATGCCCTGTTTTTGGTATGTAAGTGCAAGTTTATCCTTTTAATGTGTTTAACTTCTCCTCTTAGTGGTTGGGTCCATTTTATCAACTTTTATGTATTGTCCAAGGTTTTTGAAACACTTGTGACTTGTTCTTCCCATATTTTCCTCATTTGTTCAAATTGAACCTTCTCAGCTATGTGTTTCTTTGCCTCTAGCTTTAAAACTGATATCTCTTTACCTGCTTCCTTCAACTACTCTTTGAGGGTTTCTATTTCTGATTTTTCAATCATTTTCTCTTTGCCCTTTCTTTGCTTGATAACCAGTTCCTCCTTTGCTGGTGAAGATAGATCTATGATGCTTGGTGGCTGAGCAGCTTCATTTATTTTCTCAGTCTCTTTGCTTTCCATGACCTTCTTTTCATGTCTGGTCATTTGCTTCCTATGTTGAAAAATGAAACCAACATCATCACCTAAAAAATCTAGTTTTTTAGCATTCTTACCTTTCTTCATCTTTCTTCCTCCATCTTTAATGTATTCAGCTTACACAATGGGTGACTCTTCAATGTTAATTGCATGCAGGATATCCTCCAAATTTCCTTTAGCCAATGTCTGGCTCCTAGTGACTCTCTTGTTGCCTTGTTTGTTGACTGTCTGCTTCTGTTTTGCAGGTGTTGTTTGAGGTGTGTCAATATCCTGCAAAGGTTCTTCTTCCATGTTCACTGGTTCTAGAGGAGATGATCTATTTTCTTCTTCAAATTCCTCTGCCACAGCTGGTGATGAAGTAGTTCTAGGTTTGGAGGCTTTCTTAGGAGTAACCACATCAATTTCATAACCACTCATGAACAAAAAGGAAGTCCAATATCTGTCTAACCTCCTCAATTCCTCTAACACTAACAAATTAATTAAACCATGATGAAAAAGAGAAGTCTCACTTCCTTCTGTCTTGATTTGAACCTTATCTGACATTTTCCCTAGACTTCTGTATAAATAAAAAGGCAAGTCAAGTGACCTCTTACCCACAAAATGCAGAAGAAGTCTGAGATGATAGGATTAGACCATGTGAAACCTTCCTTCACAGGTAAAGTACTTATGAATGACCATCAATAGATTTTCATAATTATCCTTCATGAAACTCCTAGGGATATCATTTGTCAAATCAATTTCACTGTGTTCTTTCTTGATTAACTCTTTGCAATCCTGCATTGTGAATTTGATACCTTTAAACCACTGTTCACCTCCTCTAGGGATTCTGTAGCTGATGAGATGGTCTCTGGTGTCACTGTAAGGTTCATAATTCCAACCTTTGAAGTTGTTCCTGTGAAGCTGGTGGCAAAATCCTTTGAAACCTGTAAATGAAAGCCCTAGAGCCTTTGACAAAATTGCAAGCAACCAGTCCTTCTGAAAACCTCCATGGCAGTAGGGTCTTCATTGAGTAAATTCATGTCCATGGGCTCATACATGTGATGATGGCCACCCTTATTTGTTTTTCTTCTTGTAGACATGGATGTCTTATAGTCTTCACAACCTCGCTTGCTTGATGACACCTGCAGAATTCGAACTTCCAGCCACCTGTTTGGCTCAATGAAGCAGCTCTCCAGAAATCGACTCACATGCAAGGATAAAGCACAATATGACAAAAGGCTAATTGAGGTAAGGTTTGATGGTTTAACTGACAGCTCAAGCTTCAATCATGACACATACAAGCCAAAAAAGGTAATGATGACATCAAACACGACTATGTACATTTGAATTTATCATAACAAACTTGAATAACCTCCACCCTAACTCCTCTAATCATAAAATTACACCTCATACAAATCTGACAAGACAGGTTAAAAAACGGATTTTCGTAGAGAAATTAGTTAAGCCTCTGACAGATTTGCTATGAAACTATTAGGCAATTTCGTAGCGAAATCTGTTGTTTTCATGTGTAAAATGCTACGAAAAATTTGAAAAACTGACAGAATGCGCCCTTTTGATTTTGAATGCATGGGGAATGACAACTGACACCATGTGTGATTGATTTGACTGAAATGACATAAATGAAGGTGATTATGAAACTTTGGATAGGCTAAAAATGTAAAAACATTTCCTATACCAAATTGAAATGGCTTAGGAGACCTTATCCATTTGGTGAGTGACCTATATGACCCTATCAAGAAATGTTTCACAATTTAATGAATGATAACACATTCATAGCGAACACATCTCAATAACAACCTCATCAACTTATACATGACAATATGAAAGAAAAAATGTCCCTTAACATGCATACATAACAAACACATAAACCACGAGAATAATGAAAATATATGCAACTGACTCATACGCACAACAACACATTCATCCAAAGAGAAATGGAAACTAGACATCACCCAAGGTGAACGAAACCATGCTATGATAACACTTTGTAACACCCTCCTCGCACATTTACCCAAATTGTTCGGTCCACCAATGTAAACATGTGATGAAGAGTTACTATGATATGATTCAACTCCCCATGTACAGTTAATGAAGTGGAATCAGAAATACAAGAACAATATGACCTTCCTCAGATGGTATAGAACCTTTAGGAGCCAACCAACCCCTCCAGGTGTCCAACCCCTGAGAAAACTTGCTTTCTAACTGATCTAGAGCCCTAGTTGCACTAATGAAAAGCCATACATGCAGTTGAAACCCTTGAGTCGCATGCACAAGCCTGCATCCAGGCAGTTTTATGATAGTAACCGTAGATTCTGAGCCACTCTTTCAAGTTTGGGACTCGGGCCTCTACCCAGAACTTCATGAAACTTCCATAAATGATAAATAACAATGGAATAAGGGCACCAATGTAAACACTTGAAAAAGGACTTACCATGACCCCTACCAACCATGACAGGCATTCCATCAAACATATCACGAACATGAAATGTACAGGTCATAACTACACATTTAAGCGTAGGGGTATCATACTTATCTTAGAATTGTCAAGAAGGGTTGATGCATCCTCATAATAGCTGCAAGATCATCTACTAGGTCATAAATTCATTAACATATCATTTACTAATAAAAACATGATGAGAGCCATAACTCAAGCCTATCATAAACCATGATTATAACCAAAATATAACCAACATCATAACAATGATATAACAACCATTAATATCACATAATAACAAGTGCATTGGCCCATAAAATACAAGAGGAAAAGAACTCTTATTAAAATATGAAAAATTCAACCACGTCAGGTACTTCCACCTACCACTCGACCATATACTAGGTTGAACCAAATATTTCTTTTAGCCAATCACCCTAGTGCCATATTCCAAATGTGAATGTGGTATCTCATGGAGTAAACCAAACAAAACCAAATTAGGGATTCCAGAGGCCATACCACCTCAACCCTCAACCAGTGATCCCACCTCATGGTCGGACATCACTAACCATCATCATATCAATCTCTACCCAAGTTGTCTAGGGCTCCAAAGCATTTTTTCCAACCAGGGCTTCGAGGAATACTAACTCAACCCACAGTTGTTGTCGGGCTTCCACAACTATTAACTCAACCCACCAAAGGATTCCAAAGCATTTGTCGAACCAAGGCTTCCAGGACTAGAAACTCAACCCAAGCTATTACAGGGCTTCTAGAGCATTTCTCCAACCAAGGCTTTCAAGAACTAGAAACTCAACCCACGTCCATAAGGAACATGAGCACCAATCAGAAAAATAAAGGTAAACCCAAAACACCATGGCTATCAAGAAAATGGAAATGATAAGAAAAACCATTGTCAATCTAGGAAATCCTCTATGGAAATGATAGATCACAACCAAGAAGCCACACATATGTTCCATGCATTCGAAAACTAGCAAGGAAAATCATACATGCAACTCGGCACCTATAAGAAAAACCCATTGTAGTTGTTGATCCTATTGTTCTCTTGTGCTTTCTTGCTTTTCCTTTGCCTTCTTTCTCCAAATCCAAAGTATGCCACACTCCTTCAAGAGTGGTCAAAGAAAAATATGTGTCCAATAGAGAGAGAGAGCTCCTAGCTAAAAATGAAAAAAGGTTGTGAACTAATCCTTAGAATATTTTTTATTAATAAGGCCTCTATTTTCTTCATTTTCCATTATTTTTCCTTCATTTTCCTCCTCACATGAAACATGTGACCTTTCACCTTCCTTTTATCCTATTTTCCATTATTTTCATAAATAAAGTCCATTAAATGCCACTTTTCCTTTCCAAAGCATTTATCATTGCCTTTTTCCAATTTCCATAGCCGTTAATTAATCACAAGTGATCCTCATCACTACGTTTTTCCTAACATTCAACTTGGAATATGTGTCCCATGAGCTTTGTTATTATTTTTCCTTTATTAACTTTATTACATGGATTTTTGACTAGGGTTGTTACAAAGAGGAAGGTGGATAGCCAAAATCTTGGAGTTTGACTTAAATATCAAACAAAAAAATCTTGTTAAAGGACACGGATTTGATAAATTGTTAGCAGAATCAAATTGTAAATTTATATACATAAATTCAATTATGCAAATTTCAGGAGTTTCAGAGGAGAATAATCCACAAGAAACTTCTTCTATTTCAACACCACTTCCTTTCCATATTGATGAGATTTTTTATTATCATAATGGTATAAAGACATTGTACACTTTTTGAGATATTTTGAATATCCTCTCGAGTTTAATGAAAATCAATGCAAATTTCTTAGGCTCATAGCAATGAAGCATTGTATAATTAATACAAATTTGTATTGGAAGGACCCATTAAAAATTCTCTTGTTTTGGTTGACTAAAACTGAAAAAGAGAGTGTAATTGAGCAGTTTCATGAAGGAGTATGTGAAGGTCACTATGCATGTAAAGAAACTACAAAAAAAACATTGAGAATGGGGTTCTATGGCCCTGAACTACTTTCCCAACTTGGTATGAAAATACAGGGTTGTATTCCTTGCTGAATATTTGCAGGTAAAAAAAGATAGTTTCCCCCCCTCTTATTCTAGTAATAGTTGAAGCTCCTTTTTTACAATGGGGTTTGGATTTCAAGGTGAAATAATTCCTTCTTCTAGTAATCATCATAGACGGATCCTGAAAAAAACTGATTATTTCAAAAAATGGGTTGAGGTTATTCCTGTTAGAAATGGAGTTGATTTTTTGGTCATGAAATTTATTGAAGAGAGCATTTTGTATAGATTTGGTTGTCTAATACAAATAGTTACAGATACTACTCAAGCTTTTAGTTCCATAAAAATGATTGAGTTTTGTCAAAAATATCAAATTTCATTACATCACTCTAGGCCTTATTATCCACAAGGAAATGGACTAGCAGATTCTTCAAACAAAATTATGATTAATGTTATTAAGAAGGTGTTAGCATATCATAAAAGAAATTGGGATAGTGCTTTGAAATATGCAGTCTGGGAAAATAGAGTTTCACCCCAGAGAGCTACTATTAAATCTCCTTTCCAAATTGTTTATGGAACTAAAGCCATTTTCCCTACCCAATTGGAATTTCTAGTTATGAATCTCTTGCAGATTCTTATGAGGAAACTGATGATTTCAAAAAAAGAATAAATCAAATCATTTAACTAAATCAAGACAGAGAAGAAGTTCAACATAATTTATTACAATATCAAGATCAGTTGAAGAGTTTGTTTGACAGAAAATCCAGAGAAAGATATTTTAGACAAGGAGATTTAGATTTAATATGGGATGCAAGAAGAGAAGATAAAGAAAAGCATGGAAATTTTTATAATATTTGGTTACAACCTTTTAAAATTTTAGAAATCAAAGGAAATAATACATTCATTCTATAGAACTTACAAGGACAATATTTATCATTTCCAGTCAAAGGGAAATATTTGAAACATTACATTTAGTACTGAGTAAGTCTTTTCAATTATCAGTGTAAATAATCAGTGTCATATATTTTTCAAAAGCAGGTGTTATTTTCTATAGCGATGAATCTATAGCTCGAGTAGAAGGACCATGAATCTGCATGTTCTCTGCATACCATAGGGGGGAGCAATCCCCACATGGATCCAATGTTGTAACTTGTTTTTACCTATGAAAATTATTCCTAGATTGTAAAGCATTAAAAACGAAAAATATTAATTTTTAATTATTACACTTTGTAAATAAACTTGGCATATCCTTTATAAATGTTTCTTTAAATAAATTTAGGAAGAAAATAATTTATTTTTTTTGGTTAGTTTAAAATAAATCCATCGGTATTATCTACAAAGAAACTTTTAACGGCTTTGATTTTCCCCACTTCCATCAACAAACGAAAATGAATTATGGGATCCCCCACACTCCCCATGTTTAATAGGGGGAATTATCAATTTTGTTTCATCAAAATCGTTCTTCAAGATGTATCAGTCGCTTATAGATTGTGGGACCCCCCCCCCCCCTCTCATATATCACTTACTGTTATACAGATTTCTAATCTATGGATAAACTAGATTCCCTGAGTGTGGTGTTCCTTCACTCAGAACAATAGAAGAAAGAAAAATATTATTTTCTCTAAGACAAATAGATAGAAAGAAAGGAAAGAAACCTACTTGTAATCCTTTCACTCTCTTTCTCCTTCTTTCATTGTTGAAATCGCTCTCAATCCAACTAAAGCCGCTAGATCGATACCTGCAATCAAAGACAAAAGATAGTAAACAACATACACATATACAATATCTATCTACCTTAACCAAATCAAACCAATTATATATGAGAATACATACACAATTGATAATACAATTCACAAGATATAAGCATATGTATGACAGAAAGAACATATATCTTTATTAAGAAACTAGGAGGAGAAGATTACAACCAATAGATCGATTCATTTTCAACTTGCTCCAACTTCATTCCGTCCTCATCACACCAAGCATCATCTTAGTAGCATAACATTACTCCAGCTCTCATCAATTGAGAATCCAGCAACATAACACTACACAAATTTCTTCCTTCCTAACACTTATATGTGTGCTCAATTTATAGGTAAATTGTAAGTAGTTTCTTAATAAGTGGAATTGAATGGATTTCTAATAATAGGTGAGACATGTTTCCGGGTTCAATGGTGATGAATGAACATTTTTATTCGAAGTATGACACCTATGAGCTCTTCTACAAGGAATTGGACATGTGGAGATTCCTGGAAAAATGATGATTTCGCTCCCAGGAGACCAACGCACCCTTAAGTATTGGGAAGCGCTTTGCAAAGCACCCTTGCATGGAGATGATTGTTTTGCAACTAATTTAGGCCCATTCAAAGGATTTTTGATGATTCAATGGGTCATATAATTTTACTTCAACATTGAAAATCTCATGAATTAAAGCCATCAATGGAATGACTTCTCTTAGGGCATATAGCAACTGAATTGGGGGATGATAGACCCTGTTCATACTGGCCTTGGGGGATGATGCCCAAATTGACATGTAACAGCTGCCCCCTAAAGCATGAAATCAACATAATGATAATATTTGGATGAGATGATTTACGATGTGATGAGTAGGATCAGAAATGGATGGTGGCCTGCATCAATTTGCATTACAGTACATCATGATATCTTACATCTTGGACATGAATTGTTGAGGGAGGCATACCCATGCTCAACACATAAACTATCATAACAAGTAAATAAAACATAAATTCATCTATAGATATATAAATGCCTACATATATATGCCCATGATTAGATGACCATCTGTATGTAAAGCCATCGTATGGATGATGTAGTACAATTCCTTAAATCTCAGCCCGGATGGATGAAACTATATATGGGGTCTTCTATCTTGTTTACTCAATCGTTCAAAGTACAAGTCTAACCATGCAAATATATGATCTAAATTCGAACATGGGAAGAAATCGTCTGATTACCAGCCAATAATGTAAGTTGTTAATAGAAGTGAGAGAAACCACCGTTGATGTTAATGGCTCTCAAGGTACTGAAGTACAATTTTCAAGGCATGAATAAATGGTTTGATGTTGAATTCCAAACAAAATATTTCGGTCGAAGGTTTGATGATGTCAACTTGTTGCTGGAAATGAGAAACATGTCGATGATGTAGCAAGCTCCAAGGCACTGGAAAGATGTTTCTAAGTTAACTTCCTGGATGATGAGCTGATGTCGACAGGAAGCGACTTTATCATGAAACAAGAGTAATGATTTTGGAGACACAATGTGACTTGATGAAGCAATGTTCAGGGATGGTGGTCATGAAAATGAAGGTTTATGAGTATTGCAGAAGATGAGGAATTACTGGATGACTTCTCTTGAACATATCAGTGACACTGAATTGAATTTGCAGCATTGAACCAAAATTGAACTGATGGTATGATGGACCATAGGTATGATAGATCGTTAAGAATATTACCCAACCCAAAAGTCATGGTGATGAAGTGAAAGTGTCACGTTCAAGAGCGACCTGCTACCATAAAGTTTTATGTTCTTTTTCCAAAATTTTCTCCAGTCATTGCTGACCAGTACCTCTTTATTTTTTAACAAGCTTGAGGAGGGTAACATATGCTTGATCTATAATTCGACCCTTCGGGTGAATCCATTGCTATTTAATGATTTAATGAGTCTAGCGATAATAAAACTTGATCTTGCCATGATCGACAAGTCCATCGCTATTTTATGTTTTAACGAGTCTAACAATAGTAAAAACCCGGTCCTTTTATGTTTAGAGATTTTGAAAAAGGGACAAAAATAAAACTACGTGAGTCCTTCTTTGTAAATTTGTCGCGCAGGTCTGAAAAAGTGTAAAAATATACCTAACAAAACCTCTTATCCATGTTCAAATAAGGTGTTCCTTTTTTCATAAATAATCTATCTCAGTCTGGAAAAGGGTTAAAATTATATTGAGTAGATGTAGTTTCATTTACTTTTACGAGCTTGAAAAGACAAGTTCTCAGCAATATTTTCACATTATCGGAGTCGGAAAAGAGCTAAAAGAAGACTCCAGGGGGTTCTTTTTTTTCCTTTATTAAAGCTCAGAAAAGATATAAAAGTGCACTTTAAATTCCTTTTTCATTTTTATCAAAGCTCGAAAAAAGAGGATAAAAGTATGCTCTGTGGTCAAATCATTTTTTAAAAATTTTTGCACCTCAAACTCACTTTATCAGCTGTAAAACATGTTTAGAGAACCATCAAGTGGATTAAAAATACCTGTTTCATACTAAAAATGAGAAAAAACCATAGTGACATCATTAAATATGAATAAAATAATCAAAATGACTTTTAAAAAGAAGTTTTTACCATTTCATTTTACTATTCCATAGCTACCATTTGAAAATTAGGAGCTCTGAACCTACTTTTCCCTCGAAATTCAGTGGTTGATTGCGACAGTTTCATTGGACGATTTCTCACGTCATTTGTTCCAAGTTGGAGCTATGAACCTTCTCTTTCTTTTATTATCATTTATGTTTCATTTCAAGGTAGATTTTTAGGGTTTTGTGCCCCTTAGTGAGAATATGCTACGCTCTGAGGGAAACACACCCTTGAATGTCAAAAGGTACATTGCAAAGCATTGGAATTGAATTCTAGTTGCATTTTCAATGCTCTTTCCATTTTCTAGGGGTGCGTTGGGCACATTTCTCAAATTTATTTATTTTTGTGTGTTTAGAATTTCCCAATTTTTTTGCATGAAATGGATCCTAATGAAGCTTATGGTTGGATTTTAGGTATTGATCAAATCAAAATGAAAATTACATGGTGAGAAAGAGAAAATGAAGAACAAGACATGATTTCCCTAAATGATCCAGGTACTGTAAGAGCCCTCAGGGATTGTGGGTTTCTTAAGTACTTCAGATTATCAGGGATGAGACACCATATGGAACTATTGGAATTCTTAGTTCGTTATGGGATCCAGCATTGTAGGATTTTCTCATTGCAGACAAAGTGCTTCCCATATTGGTTGAGGATGTTTAATTTTTCACTGGATTATCGAGGTGTGTTTCTCCTATTTCCCTTGCAGGATATGCTCTTGGAAGAGAGATAGTGAAGGATTACATATGCCAGTATTGTCAGCCAGAAACTAAACCTAGCAAAGATGGGAAAATAAATATTTGCGATGTATGTGATTTTCCTTTGAGAACCATCCTTTTTACTATCGTAACACTTGTTGGTTCTATGACACTACATGTTGCAAACCGATCATACATTCATTATGCTCTTGAATGTGTAGAACCAACAATGTTCAACTAGGCTGAAGCAGTACTCTTTTAGATGAAATAACAATTGAACAAAGCAAAGGGTGGTAGGAAGAATAATTTCAGTTATGGCTCGATCCTGATTTCCTTCATTTTAGAGTGAGTTCCATTGATGCAGCTGCAACATGTGACATTGAGCATATCTTGTCCTAGATATCCTTGGATGTAGAGATGGGTTGAATTGATGGCTAGACATGGTGGTCAATCGACCATCATATTCTCTACTACATTCTTTTTCTACCTTCAACGACAGATTATTTCCATAGAGGAGTATCTGTAAGCAAGCGTAGATTTCCATGGAGATCCAGATTTGATTTTACCAGATGGCACTCAATAGGGTGATATTTAAGGTTTCTACATGTTTTTGTATTTTTGATGGTTTCCAAGAGTAAACTAAATTTTTGATGTACATAGATGTGGGTTGCGTTCGACCATTGGGTCAACTAGAGCAAGTAGCAGATGAGCCAATAGAGAGGACTATCGGGAGAGAAGTCATTCAAGATTTAGATTTGACCGAGACTCTTGTTGAGTTGCAGCAGCACGTCGAGGGATTAACTCTTGGGATACCGGATTTCCAGATTGAGGAGTTTTCTATGAGACTGCATCGCCATACTATTGGTGTTCCTAGTTGTTGTATGAGGCTATTGTGTAGGATATCTAGAGCATTTTCTTGTTATCATGAGCATCACTGGTTTTACTTTGACATTTTGTATACATTTTGAGGTCATATGAGTAATGTGTCTTGGGGAAATTTTTTTTAAAAACCTAAACTATCTATCTATTTATTTTCAGTGCTTTCTTATGTTTAATGCACAATCCTATTCAATTGTGTGATGTGAATTCAAAATGTGTCTTTATATTTTTTGTAAATGTCTGTTTAAAACATAATTCGCTAAGGAATCAGTTAATGTGTTCGAATTTATGGAAATGTGTTGATATTGAATGTAATCCAAATGTCTTTCCAAAAATCGAACTCTAAGGAACATACAATGAAATATTGGATTTCAGACAATATAGACGCTAGTAAGTTGTAGTATGACAAGTTGTGAGTCTAACATAATGATGGTGTAGTTAATGCCAAATGAAATGGCAGTAGAGAGAAGTTCGATCATTGCGTTATACTCATCAATAATTTTGGTGGATCAACCAATAAAAATCCCTATAAAACTCACTAACTCACCACGTGGAGAAAAAATGGCCCATGCTGTAGAGCATAGGTTCTACATACTATGACTAGCACGATCAATGTACCCAACGAATGGTTCCAAAGATTCAGTCATATGCGATGAAATGTAAAGTGGATTACTAACTTGAAGAAAACTCTAGAAAAAAAAACTAAGACAAAAAATGAAAATCAAAGCTTATATACAATATAATACAAAATTTTACTACGCTCAAGTAAGTATAGTGACATTTAAGATAATTCCATTTCGAGGTTGCACCAATGGAATTCCATCATAATCAACCAGCTCATAAGCGCCCTTAGCCAGAACTCTTTTGACAATGTAGGGGCCATGCCATAGTGGCTCAAATTTTCCTGTTCCTATCAAAAAACTTTCCTAATCATAAACAAATACCATGTCCTCCTCTAAGAAAATGTGAGGCTTGACATGTTGGTCATATTGTGCCTTGATTTGTCTCTTATGCGCTTCGTTGGCCAATGTGGCTTCACGATGTGTTTCATCTAGATGGATGAGATTAAAAAGACACGCTTCTTCATTAGAGGTGTCAGGTAACAAGTCAATATAGAGTTTTAATGACGAAATTTCACATTGGATTGGTAAGATAGATTCCATACCATACACCAACTCAAAGGGAGTAAATCCGGTTTCATTTCTCACCGAGGTTCGATATGCCCACAGATCTGAGTATAGGATTAAATTCCAATTTTGTTTTTGAATCCCTATCATTCGTTGAAGCATTCACTTAAGGATCTTGTGAATGGATTCAAAATATCCATTAGATTGTGGATAATAATGGGTAGAACTATCATGCGACAGTCCTAATTTGGCAGTCAAATTATTCATCATGTTATTGTGAAAATTCTTACCATGATTTGTAACTATAGCTTGTGGTACACCAAACTGAGAAATGACATGATTGAAAAAGAAAATTGTAGTTGTTTCACCTGTGTTATTAAATTTAGGCATCGCTTCGCCCCACTTGGTAAAGTAGTTGACAACGACAATAATATAACCATGCGCCCCCCCCCCCCCCCCCGAGGGTTGTAGGTCATGAAGTCAATGCCCCATTTTTCAAATGGTATCACAATGATGATAGGATGCATTGGTGCCAGCGGTATGAGGATTTTACGATCAAATATATGGAACGCATGAAAAATTATGACTGAGAGAATGCAGTCGCAGAATATGGTTGGCAAAAAATAACTAACGCGAAGAGTATTTTGTGAGGTAGCGTAACCAGAAAAATGTCCACCACAAGCACTAGCATAACAACCATTTATAAATTTCTCAACCTCCTCATGAGTGAGGCACCTCCTTAAATCTGTATAGACACCACGATGATAAAGTGTATCGGCGATGATCAAATAATATTTTCCTTGGTATCGAATACAACGATGTTGTGAGCGAGAGGTATCGGGCTGGAAAGTCTAGGTTTGGAGATAAATGATAAAATCCCCATACCAAGGATGAAATGACCCAAACATAAATAGAGACTCATCTAGAATTGATGGTTCCGATGTAGTTTCAGTACTATCATAGGGAAGGTCACAGAGAAGCTTAGCCAAAACCAAAGACTTCTTTGACTTGGATTTGATAAATTCCAAATCAAATTACTACAAAATGATGATCCATTTTGAATATTTTCCCCCAAGAAATTGACGTGACATAATGTATCTCATAGGATTGTAATCCCAAATGAAAATGGTCTTTCAGAGCAGGATATAATGGCGAAATATTTGGACAAATTGAATGGCATCCAAGGTGAGATTTTTTACGTATGAATACTTAAGCTCTGTATCATTGAGATTAAAACTCAAATAATATATTGTATGTCCTATCCCATCTTCTTCTTGGACCAAAACCATAGCAATGGTCGTATCTTTCATGACGATATACAAGAAATAATCACTCTGATAATTAAGGGGATACATTAATGAAAATCAGATTAGGGTATCCTTAATAGCATCAAAAGAAGATTGCACAACCTTATCCCATTGGAAGGGAATCCCCTTTTTCAAGAGATGAGTAAATCCTTTAGCCATTTCGGTGTAGTTGAGTATGAACCTCCTTAGGAAGTTAGCATTTCCTTGAAGTTTCTGTAACTGAAGTAAGTTTGATGGCGTAGGTAAATCAAGAATGGCCCAAACCTTCAGTTTATCAATTAGAATTCCATATCTTGAGACAACGAATCCAAGAAAATGACCAGAACCAACACAAAATGCACATTTGTGTGGATTGAGGCATATATTGTAGTGTCAAAAACGTATAAATGTATCTCTCAAATGTGTTGGGTTATCAGTTCATTTCCATGAATGCACGAGTAAATTGTATATATCAGGTTGAAAAATGTGCTTAATGTCATGGAAATCATAATCCATTGCTCTCTGAAATGTTGCCCCAATGTTCTTTAAACAAAATGGGAGTTTACGATAAGTGAATGTTCCCCAGGGATAGATGAATGTTTTCTTATATTGGTCCTCTGGGAAAATATTGATTTGATTGTAACCGGAGAATCCATCCATGAACGAAAATATTTCACAGCCGACACATTCGTCAATAATTTGGTTGATAAAGGGAGTAGGATAATTGTATTTTGGAAAAGAAATATTGACATCCCAGTAATTGATGCACACTGTGATTGTCCCTTGTTTCTTGATGACAACAACAATGTTGGAAACCCAATCAATAAGTGGAACAGGGTAAATAAAACTAGCACGCAAAAGTTTTTCAACTTCTTCTTTAATGGAAATATCCTTCTTTGGATGGACAGGACGAAGGTGTTGACGTATCAGTTTGACGTCGGGGTACATTTTAATTGTGTGTTCTATTAGTGTCAGTATTTGCATCCTACAATCAATGATAAAAAATCTTCTTTTCATATCATTTTAAGGGTCCCACTTAGAATTTTTTTATCATTCCACCAGGTCATGCGAAAATTTAGTCACTGATGGTAGCCCTAGTCAAAAAACATCACTCTTCCTCAAATTTGATTACTTGTTGACATAGTTTCATACCTTAATGACTATACACCATCCATAAAGTTAAGGTCATCATGCCATCACATCAGTCATGTCATCATGAAGTCCAGTATTTCAAGGTTTCATTAGGTCTTTTACGGTCAATCAAGGTTACCATTAGGTCATTAGGGTTCCAAGGTCTAATAAAACTTCATTTCCATTGCATAAGACCAGCAAGTAAAGGGTTATCAAATAAATCTCTTCACTATATGAAGATGATTTGTAAAGAGAAATTTTTGTTCCAACATGTAATTTTGGTTTTAATATGTAATTTTTAATTTTCATTAGTAATTTTGTGTCATTCAAAATGTAATAAGTTCATGATTCCCAAGATGCTAACTCAGAGTTCCAACATGTCAAAGCATCAAAAATGTCAAATCAAAGAGTTCTCACAGTCACTAGATGATCAATTTGTCAAATAAAAATTCAAATACAAAGGTAAAGATTCAGAGTTTAAAGTGAAGTGAAGAAAGGAAAAATTGGGTCCCAAGGCCCAATTCATTCAAATGATGAAGTATAATGACCACGAAGACATCAAAAGGAAGCTCATTTTCCATTTCATCCGTCGAGTACACACTCCCTTGGTTCGAAAAAATTAATTGCAGGGTCACAGGCATATTTTTTTGTGGCGTTGCGCTTAGAGGAGGGTGGCATTTTTCTTTCTCAACTGGTGTTGCACTTTCAGCAGGCATCGTTGTGCTTTCAGTAGGTAGTGCTGCGCTTTTTCCCGATGCGCTTCTGGGCAAGGTGCTATACTTTTTCCTGATACGCTGCGCTTTTGTACAAAAAGTTCAAGAGGCACAAAAAATTAAAAAAAAACTCTCCAAAACTTTTAGCAAATTCCCCTAACACTCTCTAGCAAGTAAGTACAACAAATTTCTTGCATCCTTGCACTCCTAAACATTGATTTCATAGTTGTTTTATTCCTAAGTTAAATTGGCATTTGGTCTACTGAAGAAACCTTAGTTTTATTCCTAATTCCCAAATTTGACGTCCTAATACCCTGAATTTCCTTCCCACATATCTAAAAACCATATCCCTACCCCTACACTACCATTTCCTAGTCCCTAAATCCCTTTCCCATAAAACCCTAAGTCCTAGGCTTCTAAATTCCTAGGAAGCCACTTCCCCAAACCTGTAATTTAATTAGCATTTCCCACTCCCTTGACATTTCAACCTCCTATCACCTCCCAAAGTCCCATAATCCCTTCCCCCATCTCCCTAAATTTTCCTAGAGTTATCCCTATTCCCTAGACCTATCTCCACTCCCCATTCCCATCCACCTTATCCCTAGGGTGTCTTGGCCACCAAACACTATGGAGGAAGACATAGATTATATGGAAGAGGATGGTAGACAAGAATAGGAGGATAGAGAATACAGAAGGCCTAAAAAAGGAGGAATAATCCTAAGGCTGGAGCCCACCAACTAAAATGAACTGATGGCCTCTCCTATGAATGTTAGTTGTTTTTAGTATGTAGGTTGCCTTGATTTTTGCAACATGATTCAGAGGATCCAACATCATCCTATGTTGAGTAGATTTTTCATTTCAAACCTTAGAGACAATTAGGTGACCCTTGCAGGTGTGACATTCACTGCATATACATCTATCATTATTGCTACCACAAGGATTCCAAACATGGGTGAGAAATGGTTTAAATCCAGATATTTGGAAGATCGGTACTATGAACCATTCATTAAACCAAGAGAAAAAAATGAAAGGAAGAGGGTTTTCCCTTTCAGCTACCTTCTTGATAGGTATGCACCCATGATGAAGATCATAATGAAGTACTTCTCTTGTGAAGGAAGGTTCTGTAGGCTCTACACATACCATACTATACTATTGATGCACTTCACAAGAGTAAGATTTCCCAATATCCCATTCTTTTTATTCAAGAGCATAGAAAAAATGGAATTCATTGTGAAAAAAAGAGAGACTATGAATAGTAGATGAATAGCCTCTTCCACCATTCATTGATCAAAATAATTGTACTCCATCGCCTTGATCAGTTGGGCATCTCATGGGACACCTTCATAGCTAATGACATCTTCACTGCTCCACAAGCACCAAATGCAGAAGATGTGCCTTGTTCATCTCATCCTACTACATCTGTGCCTCCACGTCAGTCCACTTCACCTACTCCATCACCATCACCATTTCATGGTCAAGATGAGTCACCAAGCAGAGCTATGGTCAGCAAGACTAAGAGGGATGAATTGGGAATATTGGAAAATACATATTAGAGAGGGCATAGGTAGGTGTTTTACCCACATATTGTGGGAGGGGCCCTGCCTTCTTCATCAGAAAATAAGGTACAGAAGGGGAAACAAAATATCGCAGAGGAAGATGTACATGAGGAAGTCATTCATGAGAAGGAAGACCTCCATGAGACATAAACAGATTTTGACCTTGTTGACTTGGATGAGCAGCATGATTATGAGGCCTCTAGTGTTATTATCAAATATAATGATGCCCAAATCAGGGAGCTTCAGAACAACTTAGAGAGATCTAATTTTGTGATTACATATTATGAGCAAGAAAATCAACAACTCAAAACCAAGCAGACAATCATGGAGATTCATCTTCTAAAGGCAAAGAGAGAAGAAAACAAGGAAATTATTTTCTTGATGAGGCTTATGAGAGGCATGGTGAAACAAATGAGGAAGAAGAACAAGTGCTAAGAAGGATACCTAGGAATAGAGGGATTAAAAGAGCTCTAGAACTAGAGAGGAAAAAGGAGGTTGAACTTACTAATGAGCTAACTTTGAATGAACAGTTTGCCATCATGGTCAATGAGAACTGGGAGAATTGGCTTGACAGGGCCATCCAACATCTTGAGAAGCTCCTGGAGAAGACAAATAATGACAATGACATACTAAGGAAAAGGGTAAAACACTACTTCAAGAGAAATCAAATTGCAAGGTCAAAGCTCCAAAAGGAAAAATCAAGACTTGAAACCCTAACCAAGAAAAATGAAAGGAAAAAGCTTGAAATCCTTGTTTAGGAATCACTCATTTCCTAACACACCTCATCAACCTCGCACAAAATAAAATTTGATGAAATTTGAGAAATTTTGGAATTTTTTGCAATTTTTTGCACTTTTGGCAATTTTACACAGTCCAACTGTCAAAAGCGCAGTGCCCTAGGCATTGCATTTTTTCTAGGGACCTCCAATGGAAAAAATGAAAGCACCGTTGGATTTAGAAGCCCAATGATAGTCAGGAAAAAAACTTTACAAAACTTTTTTGGGGCAAAGGAGCAGTCAAAAAGTCAAAAAAACACATTTCTGCCCTCTTTTGGAGGCTGGCGCTTTGCTTTTGACCAGTCTTGGGAGAATCCATTTTTGGAGGGTCAAAAAAACACCATTTTGAAAACCAAGCATAGATGTCAAAACTAGACTGGACAAGATTTCCAATGAGCTATAATGAGCTCAATTTTGACACCTGAAACCCCATCAAAAGTGGAGCTGAAGTTGGCACTGCGTTTTTGACCTTAGTGCTGCGCTTTTCACAATTTTTCTGAGTTTGCTGATATTTCCAAATTTTCCTAGTTTTTTCTAGTTTCACTTGGAAAAACGTGTTCTTCCCATTGTAATTCATGATGTAAATTTAATTTTTGTGTTTTTACACTTACCTAGGGTAAATATATTAGATGAAGACTTTTGATGAAGATGTAATGAATCAATTTCTAAAAAGTGAGGGATGAGACAGTTTGACCTCCCTACACTCTAGGTATCGGTTCAGTTTTTGGTGAAAATGCTCCTCCACTCAGGGATTCAACCCCTGGGGTTGGGAGAAGTTGTTTTGTGGTCTATATCTTGTACTTTTTGACTCATTTCATAGGTTGTATGTTGTTTCATTGATCAGAGACTCTAGTGTAATCTCTATTTGGCAGGAATTTAATGAAAGAGATGTAGCTATTTCTTTGGGATACCTGTGGTATGGAAATTTAGCATAGTTTTTTCTTATGTTACATATGTATGAATTTTTTTTCTTCATGATCCATTTCATCTCTATTATATGCTAGTTTTCAAGTTGATAAGAAGAATACATCTCTCATGCTCTGTTTTGGAAAAGTATTCATAATTTATTCATTTTCTTCAGTTTAGAAAGAATACATGATTTTCCTTGCTCTTTCTAGCTCCTCATCAGTCTGATCCATCTCACCCTAAAACCCTAGAGTGTTAACCTTCCTACCTACCTTTCCCCATTGAATCTCTTCAACCCTAATCTTATTTTCCCTGACCTTGCCTCTTTGACCTAATCCTCATCCAGGAAACCAATTCAAACAAACAAAACCCCTATACTCATACCTAGCCTAAAACCCTAATTCATCCAGCCCTCTTGGCTATGACTTTGTGGAGAGATCCCTCTCTGGCTTGGTAGGGCTATCTACCAAGCTAAAAGATTGGCCTGTGGTTACCTCTGTTTGGACACTTTCTTAGCCTTAGAGATCCGGTGGAGTGATAACGTGTTCAACAATACTAGAATCTATGCCTAAAATTTCCTCATAAGACTAAGCAAATATATCTCGCAATTCACAAAAAAGAGAGCGATAAGTGTCGAGTTAGGATGTATAACAAGATACTCTGACATGAATGTTTTCTACAATGCCAGGATTGGTCTAAATATCGATAAAAATGATTTCTTCATTATTTTAAAGGTTTCTCTTTGATTCAATGGCATTAATTGGAATAGAATTTGAAAATAAATCAGAGATTGTAGGTCGATATAGTTCAATAAAATTATCTTTGTTGTAATCTTGAATATGGGAATGATGATGATAATCGCTCCATGGTTCTCCTTCTCGCATCATGGCTTACAGAATGCTATCATCAGTCAAGAAAGTGGATGAAAAGGGATCAGAAGGAGTACCAAAATCTAATGAACGATCAACCCAAACGATCGGCTTTGATGAATCAGGATGTGTCGCCCAAGCCAAGAAAATTTATTTCTATGTCAACTCAATTGGGCTTGGTGGCATAAATTCACCCAGCGTATCAACTTCGGAATCATTGGTAATCTTCCTTAAGTGATATGAGGTGGAATATATCATGCAACATGTCTCTATTCTTGCAATTTGTTTTGACGTCACAGGAGGCAATAATGAAAATTTGCCCATTAGGGAAGAATCCTTTAAGAGCCCTACACCAATTTTTTGAAGTGCTAGCTCGGGTGCGTGAAATAATGGAATGATTCCAATTACCTGGGAATTAGAGGAAAATAAAGAGATTTGATTAATGACTATTATAACGCCTTTATGAGGGAAGGCGATCATTCGAAAGTAAGTAGAAACGATCGCAGTCATAGCATAAACCCATGGCCTTCCAAGTAAAACATTGTAGTCAAGGCATCCATCAATGACCTTAACTTCAAAAATTAGATTTTTTCCCCCTAGTTCAATATGCAGGTTATTGATGATACTACAAGGCTTATATGTATGACCGTCAAAAGCTTTCAATGTCGTAGGTGATTGAGATAAGCGATGCGAGCCAAGTGGTTTCTAGAAATTAAGAGACATAATACAAGTAGATGCTCCCTCATCAATAAAAATGCAATGAAAATGGTGATTTGGAACATTTACTTGGATTGAAAATGTTAATTCGACTGTTAATTGTGGCACATAGCTCGTGTCATTAAAGACTACAAGCTTAGAATCTCTCGAGTCGATTCCACCAATTTCCGACAACAAAGCCTACTTCTAGGAGGGACAATTTTGAAGTACCTCAGGAGGCATCGACATAGCTAAAGGTGACTCAGCCAAATCTTCAACTATATCATAATTTTGAGTTGCGTAGGCTCGAGGATTTAATGGCGATTTTTGGACGACTCCCTTCGATGGCTTTATTGTTAACTCTGGAATAGTAGTTAGTAGAATGGATTTAGTGGATGGATTCATCGTTGAGGTAGTAGGTTGATCAATAGCTTGAATACCGTAATCATTATTTCACGTGGACACTAAAAAATCATTTTTTGGCTTTGTGACAAATAACATAACCACTTGGGAACTAGAAACGAGATCCGTAGCAACCATTTTTGTGTCTAGATTTGGAAAAGGATCTGTCAACACAGCAGATGTAGTCAAGGTCTTCAGAAATTTTGAGATTTCAGCGCGGTGAGGAAAATCTCAAAAAAAGTGCTCCTCATTACATATCAAGCAAGGATAACAAGGTTTCTAAGAATTTTCAGATTGTTGATTAGATGATCGTTCTTGTGGGGTTGAATTTTACTTCTTCTTTGATTTCCACTTTTTCTTGCTTCTAGGTTGCTTGTCAATTTTTCCTTTGTTAGATGACATGACATGAATTTTGAAAGAAGGTGCAGGATCAAATGCAGTAGAGGTATGAGTGTTTGCAGAAATAATCATACTATCGCCGGCATGAGAGACCTTACCAAATGGACGAGGAACAGTAAAATTGGATAGTGGTGCATTTGGAATTTTCTCATAAAGCGTGCTAGACTGAGTATAAATAAAATCTAAGTATTGGGCACGAGAAATGACTTGCTCTTCAGTGACGACGCTTCCTTTAGCTACATCCTCAGTGATAGATGGCAGAAAGGACTTAATAAACCACACAGTGAGGAGTTGATCAGGAACAAATGTTTTGAGCATTCGGCGATGACGACGCCACTCATGAATATGATCAGAAATGTGAGTAGCAGTAGTCTGAAATTTGGTCAGAAGTTCTGTTCCAATTTCATATTGTATGGGTAATTGGAAGTGGGTTAAAAGGGTAGTGGCTAAGGCAGTGAAGTTATCAAATGAATCTTGTGGTAGTTCAATGTATCACTTCACGGCCATGTTATCACTATACAAAAAAAAAAAATTAAAACATGGCATGTCAAATCTGTTTTGGCCACGAATCTAAATAGTTTTGAAGTCATTTTTAGTATGGTCAAGGGTATGTCATAGTTTTGGAGGTTAGTGTTTACAATCAAAATTCAAAAAAATCTTTTTAGGTTCATTCCATTGTTAAAAAGTTCACATTTCTCATTTAAGGGTCATCTAAGTAGTTTTTAGGTTGATATGCTGCAATTAGCTACAAATCCACAGTTTTGTAGCGTTGTTAGTTCAAAAAATGAGTTTTGCGCTACGAAAGCGCTGCTACTTTCATAGCGCAAATTGCAAAAATTACACTGTGAGCGCTACGAAAGCACGACTTCTTAGCTATCATGTCAAACAAGCCGGGTTTGTTAGTTTCAGTTCGGGAATGACATGATAGCAGTATGGTGAGTCAGTTAGTTAATATATTTTTTGTACCCACTTGTCCTACAGTCATCATATTCATGATAAGGTATCAATTAAACATCATTTGGTCATGAAGTGACATCTCTAATTTGAATTTTTTGCTTAATTGAGTCATTCCTGTTTCATTCACCTTCACATATGATGTCCAAGCTCTGAAATAGTGAGGATAAGTTTATGGTTTTTCTATCCAAAGACAACTCTCATCAAATCAAGTGAGGCTGATTCATCAAATCAAGCGAGGTTTTTCATTTGGTCAAGAGAGGTTGCTTTACAGGTTTTAGAGAAACAAACAGGTTTTCTACAGGAAACATGGCAGAAGAAAAGAAGATCCACAGAGGGGGACATTGTCTAAGATACGAACCTGAGATTTAAAATTTTGTTATGGAGGATCAAATGGTGATGAAGGCTTTTATCAAGGCTGGCTGTCTCAAATCTTGTGAAAAGCTATAGGGTTTCCACACTCAAGTGTCCAAAGGGTTTGTTCTACATTTCAGTGGAACCACTACCAAAGTTGGAATCATAAACATGCCAGTAACACATGATATCATATCTGCTATGACAGAGATACCAAGGGGACAACAATCTTGGTTTAAAGGTTTTAGGTTTGACATGGAGCCATGAAAGGAGTTTATGAAACCTAAATTTGTAGACATGGACTTGAACAATGCAATACCCAGGAGCTGTATCAAGGATAACTATGAAAAGTTGTTATTAAACTATCAAATATATTTCACATGTGAAGGTAGGTACCATAAATTATACACTTATAATTTTAAACTTCTGTTGCATTTCACAGGAATGATATCATTAGATTTACCATTTTTCTTGCATAGAAGCCTTTTCAAAATGGCTGACAAAGACCAAGCTAAATCTGATGGCTGTGAAACATCTCTGTTTCATCATGGTTTGATTAAGTTACTGGTTTTAAATGAGCTACAAAAGATAAATAGATATTGGTATTCCTTTTTATTTATGAGTGGATTTGAAATGGAAGCTCTGACTCTAGCTAGAAACGCTAAGATCAAGGGAAATCCTTCACCACTAGTAGCAGAATCCAGTCAGCCAGTGGTTACCAAAGCTAAGAGGTTTGTAAAACCAAGGAAACAGGTTGAAGATAGAATTAAGAAAGCATCAGTGCTTGTTGCAAAAACCCCATCACCTGCAAAACAGAAAATAGAAAAGGTCAAAGAAACAACACAGAAACAGGTGGCCAATAAGCAGGAGAGCCAGAGAAAAACAAGAATTCAAGTATCAGCATCAAAAGGAAAAGTAGTTGTTTCAATGGCAGAGGACAGTCCAATGATGAAAGGTAACTTGGATGATATACTGCATGCAATAGACATAAAATAATCACCCATTTTACAGGCATATTTCATTGAAGTGAATGATCCTAAACATAGAAAAATCAAATCAGCAAAGAAATTGGATTTTGAAGGTGAGAATGCAGCTTTTGTTTTTCAAGCTAGGAAACCTCTAACTAGACATGAAAAGAAACTCCGAGAAAACAATAAATATATCCAAGTAACTATTGAAACAGCCAAAGCCCCTGAAAAGGTGATTAATCTCTCATCTCCTATAGTAGAGCATGCAGTCAACAAGGTAGAGAAGGGAAAAGAACACATGTCAGAGTGTCAACTGCTAGAAGAAATGTTCGAGCTAAAAAATCAAGAAATGGAAATGATGAGAAAGAGGCAAGACAACACAGCATTGAAAAGGCAGAATTCAAGAGGTTGAAGGCTATTTGGGAAGGTCAAACAGTTGCTAGGTTAGAGATCCCAAGTAGTGCCCAACAATTCTTTACATGGACAGTTCTAGCTATTAAAAAAGCAAGGTTTGTTAGAGTGATCAACACTCATTTGAGAGCAAGTAACAGGAAGGTAATAAGCCAATTGAATGATTTGGAGCTACAGTTAAAACAGTCTCAAGATGAACTAAAGAGAAAAGGTACAAAATGACAAATTCAAAACAAACTCTAAATGGAAAATGAGGATCAAATTTTGTGAAGATTATGTTTTTAGTTCAAATGTCTGATGGTTTGGATGAAGCCAATGATTTTATAAAGCTATGGTACCTTTTTGTTTTAAATTTTTTTGAAAATCTGGTTAAAACTGCTTGCACAGCATTGTTGTAGCACCTGCAGTGAAAAAAGGGTGAAAAGCGCTACGAAACTGTTGTAGCAGCTTTTTCACCCTTTTTCTTATCAAATTTTGGAGGGAAGACCAAGAATTTTGATTTAAAATTCCTAAGGGAGATATATCAAGTGAATATCAAAGTAAATTTGAAGGAAAGGAAGTTAAATTTTGAAGGAAAATGGTAAAAAGTACCGCGCTAGGAAAGGCACTACGAAACTGTGTTGTTTTCGTAGCGCAGGTCTGTTTTCATGGTTTTGAGAAATTCAAGGTGGTTTTTCACAGCTGGCATGAAGGGATGATTTGGGACATATGTTAATCATGTTCCCAACATCAATTAACATCAAAGTTATCAGTTGTAAGTGGTCAGAATATCTCAAGAAACTAAAGGGATCCTAAGCCTAAAAACAGGGGAGTAGTTTCCTAGATTACAGGGAATTAACATCATCAACATTATGGTTATAACAAGTTAAAACTCATCATCAATATTTGACTGAGTGGAATGATAGGTGGAAAATGATGTATTTAAGTTTAGATAAGGCTGTTTTGAGTATAACCAAAAGAGTTCTAATTCTATTTGTAATAGGACTCTATGTTAGTTTTACAGCTATGTTTGTAATAAATACCTTGTTTTATAGTTAGAATAGGTGTCAAAGCATGGGAATTCGATGTATCTAGTTATGGAGAAGCTTATCTCATGATGTAAAGGATCTATAAAAGATCAAAAAGTTTAAATAGAAAGGGTTGGAAATTTGTTAGCAAAAAGACTGTTTTATGTAAGTGATTGTTTTCAGCCTAATAGAGAATTTCTACTTTGACAACTCAAGATTCATAAGGAGTTCTTGTATGTTATTTTTCTAATTGAATTTTTCCAATATTTTATTGCAGTGATGTTTTCTTACGTTACTCATTATTCATCAATGATGCTCTGACTTCCTTCATAATCAAGCTGACTGTGTGTTTCACTGTTCTACATGTTTATTCCTTGAATTGAACTCTGATATGCCTTGACTTCCATGCTAGGTAGATTATCTTGATTTTGCTGAAGCTATCATGACTCCATAAGCCCAATGAAAACTTGATAATGTGATTAAAAACCAATTTACATCATTTATCTTTTTTTATCTCATATAGAGTTAGCCATCTACATATTTATCAAAAATCATAAACCCTTGAGAGAGCCCTCTCAGGTTGAGGAGGCTAAGCCTCAACCAAAATATTGGTTTGAAATAGTTGCACAAGATTGGTTTGATGAGTAGCCTATCAGGTCTGATTTTGTGATAACATTTTGGTGCATTTGCCGAGAGCCTGAAGACTACACTTTCCCAAGATTTTTAAGTTGAACTTCTGAAGGTAGCAGGAGCTCAGGAAGTTTTTCGAGGCTCCATCTACCTTGGTGACTCCATTTAAAGTTTATATGTTCAAAGGTGGCTTAGAGAAGGATAGAAATGAGGAGTAATCCTGACCCATATCCACCTACCATCGTGGACATTCCAAACACCATTTCAAGAGGCAGTCAAGGCATCTCTGAAATATCAGGTACTCCATCTCATTTGAAATCCTTGTCCTCTGAAGTATCAAGAAGTCTCGAAGAAAAAATATTTCATGATAAAATTCATGAGGTTTTGTTTAGATCAGAAAATGAAAAGGAGATAATTGAAATTATCTTAGACTTACATAAGAGAGGAATTGACACCTCATCTCTAGTAACACAAGAAGACAAAGAGGAATTCTGAGAAGTTGTCACTTCAGAATTATTGCTGGAAAGAGAGTCTCTACAAAAATTAAAGGAGCTTGATCCTTTCCAAGTATTATTTAAAAGTAAAGTTGGTTTACCTCTTCCCAACTCGAGCTCAATTTTTAGTGGCCTACATAGACCAAGCAGTCCTCCTAATAGCATTTTATCATCTAATGTTTTTGCCTTTCCTAAAATTACCTCAATACCTCTGACCATGGCTGGAAATCCACCTGTTGCGCCTGCTAGATACGCCCCTCTTGTCGTTCCTGTTGTCTTACATGACCTCCCAAGTAAATATGCTGCTAGAATTAAAACATGGGGAAGTGATGAAGACATTACAGTAGAGGATCATGTAGATGAATTTAATGACTTTATAGATAGGGAGGCGGTTGATCATGAAGATGTTAAATTGAGATTGTTCACTCAGAGTTTTACTAGTGAGGTTAGGAAATGGTATAAATATCTTACCCCCAGAAGTATTCATAATTGGAATTAATTTGAAGATGTTTTCCTAAGAAAATGGGGAAATAGAACTAATCCAGTACAAGCTCTTACTAAATATAGTACTTTGAAAAGAAATAATGATGAAACTATGCAAAATTTTAAAAAAAGGTTTAATAAAGTGTTAGATTCTATTCCTGCTCATTTGAAACCACTAGAAGCTTTAACTCAAATGAGGTATGCTGAAGCTTTCGACTATGAGTTTTCCATACTTAAGAGAAAGAGAATTTCCTACACTTGTTGAAATGAAAAATGATACTGTGAAGGTGGAGGTTAATTTTATAGAAGCTAAAAAGTCAAAATTGGGTAAGGGTAAGTTGAAAGAAGAAGAAAAACCTTCATCTTCTACCTCTCAAGACAAACTGGATTCGATGATGAAAACAATGGAAAAATTGATGGATATATTAGCCCTTGGAAATACCTTTTCTCATCCTGCACAGCATGAACCTCAATTTAGAAACCCTCAGTTCAGGAGATCTCAGAATCGGCAAAGACCAAGGGAGAATAGAAATCAGTAGCTTGATCCTCCAGTGAGACCTCCTTTTTAGCAGAATTTTGTTGATGAAGAAGATGACCCTAAATAAATTGAAAATTCTATTCATTGTTTTGATGAAGAAATGTCAGGAATTTTCTTGAACAAGGAAGAAAATGATCAATCAGATCAAAACAATCATGAAGAAGAAACATCGACTATCTAAAGGGGTATCAACATGCCATTTTTGAGATGTAGAAACAATAAAATCTCATAAATAGGAATGTACCTATCATTGCAAACAAGACACAACCTAAGAAGGATGTACCTAAGGCTATTGATGGCAAGAAGGAAGCTCCTAAGGTCGTTGAAGGTAAGAAAGATATACCTGTTGTCCTTCCTACCAAAGAAGCTGAAAAATCTGTTTTTGTTTTCAATCTTGGGAATCAAATTTCTAAGATAAAAATATCAGTCCCTTTTGGTGAAATTCTCAAGGTAGATGAATATAGAAGCAATATTGTTAAAATGCTAAACTCACAACCTAGAGCTGTTGATATCTTGAATGTATTAGAAGATCATCCGACCATATATTTGGGCCCAAGACTAGAAGATGAAAAAAATGAGGAAGTTCTCCTTTTTATGTGAGTATTAGCATTCACAACATGACATTGCACAATGCTATGTTAGATTCAAGGGCTTCTCACAATCTTATGCCCAAAGTAATCATGGAAAGAATGGGGTTAGAAATAACTAGGCCATACAAAGATTTTTTTTCTTTTGATTCAAAAAGAGTTCAATGCATTGGTCTAATCAAGGATGTTGTTGTTGGTCTGATGCAAGTTCCTGCTAAGACTGTAGTCATGGACATTATTGTAGCTGAAATTCCACCAAATTTTGGTATGTTGTTGTCAAGATCATGGACAACAAAAATTAAGGGTACAATGCAGATGGATCTTACTTATGCTACCATTCCATTTTTTGGGGAGCAAAGAATATTATATCGAGAGACAAGGATGGCTTACATGGTGAGTAGCAAAGCTAAACCCAAAAAATTTCCAATTTATGCCCTTGATACTGAGCTTGGTTTTGCTATTCTTTTCAATGAAATGACTAATGAAGCTGAAGAAGAAAAGAAAGTAGAAAATCAGAGTTCTGAAATTCAACAATCTGAAAATCAGCAAGCGGAAGGTCAGCAAGTCAGAAACAAAGAGGAAGAAGGTTGGTGGTCATTTTATTTTGATGGGTCAATAGGCAAAGAAGGAGCAGGAGCAGGGATATGGATTAGAAATCCAAGTGATGAAAGAAAGTTCTTTTCCTATAAACTAAACTTTGATTGCATGAATAACATGGCCGAATATGAATCCTTGATTTTGGGTCTAGAAGTGTTGAAAAGAATGAATTCTCAAAATATTTTTGTTTTTGGAGATTCAGAATTAGTCATAAAACAGATTGAGGGTGTTTATCAAAGAAAGGACACAAGGATGAGAGCATATATGAATTTGGTTTTGGACATGTTAGAAAAATTTCACGCCTATTCATTCACAGTCAAAACTAGAGAACAAAACTCCATTACTGATTCTCTTGCTGTCTCTGCAAGCCTTTTCATTATTCCTTTACATTCCACAGAAAATTATGAAGTTGAAGTCCACCATAGGCCAATCATTCCTAATAATATTACTCATTGGAAATTTTTTGAGGATGATCAGCAGGTGAAAATTTGTATTGAGTTGAAAGAAGAATTTGAAAATGTACAAGTAGATCAACATAACATGTTAGCTAAATCTAAAGGTAATTCTAAAGTTCTACAATTAAAGAATAATTCCATACCAAAGGGACTCATACCTCTAGAAATTGTTTTTGATCAGAATGATGTTTTCAAATCTCCCAAGATGCAAGCTGATGATGAAGAAGTTGAGAGTTGTAACCTTGGTACTATAACTATGCCCAAAATGATTAAACTTTCAAAATTTCTTTCAGCTTATATGAAGTTTAAATATGTTGAAATGATGAAGAGATTCATAGATTTATTTTCTTGGAAATATGTTGATTTGAAAGAATATGATCCTGCCATTATTCAGCACACTATTCCCATAAAAGAAAATGAAATACCTTTCAAGTAGAAGTTAAGGAGGATCAACCCACTTCTCATGTCCTTGATTGAGAAGGAGGTTAAAAAACTCTTTGATGCCAAAATAATAGTCCCAATTATATTTTCAAATTGGCTTGCAAATTTGGTTCTGGTTAGGAAGAAAAGTGGGGAAATCAAAATATGCATTGATTTCGGAAATTTGAATAAAGCCTCCTTGAAGGATAATTATCCTCTCCCAAAGATGGATCAAATTTTGCGAACTATTGTTGGTTCTCAGAGAATGTCTATGCTTGACGGTTTTTCAGGTTATAATCAGATCCTTGTGCATCCTGATGATCAGGAAAAAACGGCCTTTACTACACCATGGGGTACTTTTATGTACACCAAGATGCCATTTGGTCTCATGAATGCAGGAGCTACCTTTTAGAGGGAAATGGACATTGCTTTTTTAGAAGAAAAGAACAATATTGTGGTTGTGTATCTTGACGACATAAAAATCTTTTCAAGGAAGGAAGAAGATCACTTGAAACAATTGGAAAGAATTTCGCTGAAATGTTAGAAGGTTCGACATCTCTCTAAATCCCACCAAAAATATTTTTGCTTTAACTTCAGGTAAATTACTTGGGCATATAATTTCTAAATATGGGATTAATATTGATCCAAGCAGGGTCAATGCAATTCAGAAGGTGGATTTTCCAAGAAGTAGGAAGGAGATTCAATATTTCCTTGGAAAATTTAATTTTGTAAGGCGATTTTATTCCTAATTTTGCTGAGATTGTGAAGGATATAACAAGGATGCTAAAGAAGGGAATTGATATTAAGTGGACAGCAGAGGAAAGAAATTCATTTGAAGAGATCACAATAGCACTCACACAGGCACCAGTATTGACCAGTCCTTATTTTTCAAAGGAATTTCTAGTTTTTACCTTTTCATTAGAAAATACTATCGCCAGAGTTCTGCTACAAAAGGGACATCAAGGTATTGAACAATCGATTTCTTTCTTTAGTAGGACATTAGCCAATGTTGAACTAAAGTATAATGTCTTAGAAAAGCAAGCCTATGCTTTGGTAAAGGCTGTCAAAGATTTCAAAATTTATATTCTGCATTCTCATATTGTAAAAGACATCCTCACTCAAGCCGATCCTGATGGTAAGAGGGGGAAATGCATTTCCAAGTTGCTAGAATATGATATTGAAATTAAACTGAAAAAATTGGTCAAAGGGAAAGGCTTGGCGAAGCTGATGGCACAGTCAAACTTACGACTGTCTTGATTTAAATTGGATTGCAGAAATATTAGAAATTTCAGATGAAGATGAGGAACTAGTTCCTATTGAAGAAAAATATATCACCTCAGATTGGTACAAGGAAGTTGTCTTTGTCCTACAACACCATCAAGCACCTGTTGATTTGATAAAATCCAAAGTAAGGTTTGTTAAACTGAAATCTTTGAGATACTTTATATTTGAAAGAAATCTGTTTTGGAAGGATACCGGTGGAATTTTGTTAAATTTCTTGTTGGGAAAGGAGGCTGATAAAGTTATTGAGGAATTTCATAAAGGAGATTTTGGAGGTCACCATTATTGGAAGGTGAAAATGAAAAAAAATTCTGAGAGCGAGGTTTTATTGGCCAAAAATGTTTAAGGATGTATACAAGAGGGTTGTTGTCTGCCATGAATGCCAGATTTTTGAGGGTAAGAAGAAACTTGTACCCTTACCTTTGGTGCCTATTTATGTAGAAGCGCCATTCTAGCAATGGGGATTAGATTTTATCGGGGAGATTCATCCATCATCTTCAGGTCAGCATCGTTGGATTCTTACAATGACTGATTACTTCACCAAATGGATTGAAGCAATCCCAACTAGGAAAGCAAATGATTCTGTGATTATTTCTTTCTTAGAAAATAATATCTTGTCTAGATTTGGTTGCCCCATGAAGATTATAACTGATAATGCACAAGAATTCAAGTCTAAGAAGCTGATCAATTTCTGTCATCAATATCATATTACTCTTGGGCATTCCATTGCATATTATCCGCAAGGAAATTGCCTTGCTGAATCTTCTAACAAGAGCGATGTGAGGATCATTAAAACGGTGTTGCAGGAAAATAAGAAGGCTTGGCATTTGAAACTGAAGTATGCCTTATGGGATTATAGGATATGTACAAAGAGGGCAATTGAAACTTCACCATATCAATTGGTATATGGTGCTGAGCCTATTTTTCTACATCACTAGGAGTACCTGTTATGAAGCTGATTCAAGGGCTAGAAGAGGAACCAAATGCAATCCAGAGAAGAATTAATCAGCTGATAGCTCTGAAAGAGAAAAGGAATGAGGTTTATGAAAGAAATCAACAATCTCAAAAAAAAATCAAGAAGACATTTGATAAGAATATAAAGGAAGAGAATTTTCAAATTCAAGATGATGTGCTGAAATGGGAGGCCGAAATTGAAGAAAAAGGAAAACATGGTAAGTTTGAGAATTCATGGAAAGGTCCTTTCAAGGTAGTTGCTTTCCATGGAAAGAATACTTACATACTACAGGAGATAGATGTAAAACCATATGCTGGAGGACCTGTCAATGGCAGGTTTTTGAAGCATTATTCTTCCTAAAATCTGATGGATTGTTCATTTCATTGTATATATTTCATTTTATAAGTTTTTCTGCTAATAATGACAAGCAAGATTAGCAAGCTTGAGCCCGAAGCGAAGGCCATTAGAGCTTGAGGAGGAAGCTTGGAAATTTCAAGTTTTTTACTATTTTGATCAAGAAAAATGGATAGCAACACTCGAACTACTGGTTCTTAGTGTACCACAGGGACACACTATCCCAAGTGGAGCCACTTTTATCACTATTAAAAAAAAATTTAAAACATGGCATGTCAAATCTATTTTGACCATAAATCTAAATAGTTTTGAAGTCATTTTTAGTATGGTCAAGGGTATGTCATAGTTTTGGAGGTTAGTGTTTACAATCAAAATTCAAAAAAGTCTTTTTAGGTTCATTCCATAGTTAAAAAGTTCACATTTCTCATTTAAGGGACATCTAAGTAGGTTTTAGTTTTATTTTCTACAATTAGCTACAAATCCACAGTTTCGTAGCACCGTTAGTTCAAAAAATGAGTTTTGCGCTACGAAAGCGTTGCTACTTTTGTAGTGCAAATTGTAAAATTTACACTATGAGCACTACAAAAGCGCAATTTCGTAGCTATTGTGTCAAATAAGCTAGGATTTGTCAGTTTCAGTTGGGGAATGACATGATAGGAGTATGGTGAGTCAGTTAGTTAACATATTTTTTATATCCACTTGTCCTACAGTCTTCATATTCATGATAAGGTATCAATTAAATATAATTTGCTCATGAAGTGACATCTCTAATTCAAATTTTTTGCCTAATTGAGTCATTCCTGTTTCATTCACCTTCACATATGATGTCCAAGCTCTAAAACAGTGAGGATAAGTTTATGGTTGTTCTATCCAAAGAAAACTCTCATCAAATCAAGTGAGGCTCATTCATCAAATCAAGCGAGGTTGTTCATATGGTCAAGAGAGGCTACTTTACAGGTTTTAGAGAAACAAACAGGTTTTCTACAGGAAACATGGCAGAAGAAAAGAATATCCATAGAGGGGGACATTGTCTAAGATACAAACCTGAGAATGAAAATGCTGTTATGGAGGATAAAATGGTGATGGAGGCTTTTAGCAAGGCTGGCTGTCTCAAATTTTGTGAAAAGCTAGAGGGTTGCCACACTCAAGTGTCCAAAGAGTTTTCTCTACATTTCAGGGGAACCACTACCAAAGTTGGAATGATAAACATGCCAATAACACCTGAGATCATAACTGTTGTGACAGAGATACCCAGGGGACAACAATATTGGTTTAAAGGTTTTAGGTTTGACATGGAGCCATGCAAGGAGTTTATGAAACCTGAATTTGTAGACATGGACTTGAACAATGCAATACCCAGAAGCTGTATCAAGGATAATTATGCAAAGATGCTATTCAACATCCAAAGATATTTCACATGTGAAGGCAGGTACCATAAATTCTACACTTATCATTTTAAACTTCTCTTGCATTTCACAGGAATGATATCATTAGATTTACCATTTTTCTTGCATAGAAGCCTTTCCAAAATGGCTGACAAAGTCCAAGATAAATCTCATGGCTGTGAAACATCTCTGTTTCATCATGGTTTGATTAATTTACTGGTTTTAAATGAGCTATAGAAGATAAATAGAGATTGGTATTCCTTTTTATTATGAGTGGATTTGAAATGGAAGCCCTGACTCCAGCTAGAAACCCTAAGATCAAGGGAAATGCTTCACCACCAGTAGCAGAATCCAGTCAGCCAGTGGTTACCAAAGCTAAGAGGTTTGTAAATTTGAAACCAAGGAAATAGGTTGAAGGTAGAATTAAGAAAGCATCAGTGCTTGTTGCAAAAACCCCATCACCTGCAAAACAGAAAATAGAAAAGGTCAAAGAAACAAAACAGAAATAGGTGGCCAGTAAGCAGGAGAGCCAGACAAAAACAACAAGTCAAGTATCAGCATCAAAGGGAAAAATAGTTTTTTCAATGGAAGAGGACATTTCAATGATGAAAGGAAAATTGGATGATATATTGCATGCAATAGACATAGAAGAATCACCCATTGTATAGGAATATTTCATTGAAGTGAATGATCCTAAACATAGAAAAATCAAATCAGCAAAGAAATTGGATTTTGAAGGTGAGAATGCAACTTTTGTTTTTCAAGCTAGGAAAACTATAACCAGACATGAAAAGAAACTCCAAGAAAGTAATAAATATATCCAATTAACTATTGAAGCAGCCAAAGCCCCTGAAAAGGTGATTGATCTCTCATATCCTATAGTAGAGCATGTAGTCAACAAGGTAGAGAAGGGAAAAGAACACATATCAGAGTGTCAACTCTTAGAAGAAAGGTTGAAGCTATCAAATCAAGAAATGGAAATGAAATGATGAGAAAGAGGGAAATACTGTACAACATTGAAAAGACAGAATTCAAGAGGTTGAAGGTTGTTTGGGAAGGTCAAACAGTTGCTAGGTCAGAGATCCCAAGCAGTGTCCAACAGTTCTTTACATGGAAATCTCCAGCTATTAAAGAAGCAAGGTTTGTTAGAGTGATCAACACTCATTTGAGAGTAAGTAATAGGAAGCTAAGAAGCCAAGAGAAGGATTTGGAGCTACAGTTAAAATAGTATCAAGATGAACTAAAGAGCAGAGGTACAAAATGACAAATTCAAAACAAACTCTAAATGGAAAATGAGGATCAAATTTTGTGAAGATTATGTTTTTAGTTCAAATGTCTGATGGTTTTGATGAAGCCAATGATTTTCTAAAGCTATGGTAACTTTTTTTTTTAAATTTTTGTGAAAATATGGTTAAAATTTCTTGCACAATAGTTTCGTAGCACCTGTAGTGAAAAAAGGGTGAAAAGCGCTACGAAACTGCTGTAACAATTTTTTCACCCTTTTTCTTATCAAATTTTGGAGGGAAGACCAAGAATTTTGATTTGAAATTCCTAAGGGAGATATATCAAGTGAATATAAAATTAAATCTGAAGGAAAGGAAGTTAAATTTTGAAGGAAAATGGTAAAAAATACCGCGCTACAAAAAGTGCTACGAAACTGTGCTGTTTTCGTAGCGCAGATCTGTTTTCATGGTTTTGAGAAATTCAAGGTGGTTTTGCACAGCTGGCATGAAGGGATGACTTGGGAAATATGTCAATCATGTTCCCAACATCAATTATCATCGAAGTTATCAGTTGTAAGTGGTCAAAATATCCCAAGAAACTAAAGGGATCCTAAGCCTAAAAACAGGGGAGCAATTTCCTAGATTACAGGGAATTAACACCATCAACATTATGGTTATTACAAGTTAAAACTCATCATCAGGATTATACTAAGTGGAATGATAGGTGGAAAATGATGTATTTAAGTTTAGATAAAGTTGTTTTGAGTAGAACCAAAAGAGTTCTAATTCTATTTGTAATAGGACTCTATGTTAGTTTTACAGTTGTGTTTGTAATAAATACCATGTTTTATAATTAGAATAGGTGTCAAAGAATGGGAATTCGATGTATCTAGTTATGGAGAAGCTTATATCATGATGTAAAGGATCTATAAAAGATAAAAAAGTCGAAATAGAAAGGGTTAGACATTTGTTAGCAAAAAGACTCAGTTTTATGTAAGTGATTGTTTTTAGCCTAATAGAGAATTTCTACTTTGACAACTCAAGATTCATAAGGAGTTCTTGTATGTTCTTGTTCTAATGAAAATTTTCCAATATTCTATTGCAGTGATGTTTTTTTATGTTACTCAGAATTCATCAATGATGCTCCGACTTCCTTCATAATCAAGCTGACTGTGTGTTTCACTGTTCTACATGTTTATTCCTTGACTTGAACTCTGATATGCCTTGACTTCCATGCTAGGTAGATTATCTTGATTTTTCTGAAGCTATCATGACTCCATAATCCCAATGAACACTTGATAATGTGATTAAAAAATATTTTACATCATTTATCTATTTTTATCTCATATAGAGTTAGCCATCTACATATTTATCAAAAATCATAATCCCTTGAGAGAGCCTTCTTAGGTTGAGGAGGTTAAGCCTCAACCAAAAGATTGGTTTGAAATAGTTTCATAAGATTGGTTTGATGAGCAGCCTATCAGGTCTGATTTTTTGATAACAGGCTAGACCAATAAGAGTACACTGGAAAAGACGTAGTTGAACAGAGTCATCATTTAAGGATTTTGACGAGCACCACAAATGATAATTCATAAAATTTGTTGACAGGTATTCTCCAGGGTTTCCATTGAATTTAGGAATTTCAGAGGGTAATTTATGTCATATCATGGGCCACCAAGGATAAAATTTGATTTGATCATTCGTAAGCTGGCTTAAATCAGGTAATTCTATTGTTGCAACAAAGGGAAACTGTCGATCTAAGTTAGGTTGAGCATAACTAGGATATGATGAAATTTCTTGGGCAACAGGACATTGAGAACCAACATAAGGAAGTTGTTGCTGGTAACTTAGATAAGAGTTTTTTTTATGACCAAACACTTGAGGGATCTATTGACCAAGACCTGGGTAAGCTGCTTGTTGTTGGAATTGTTGTTGTGGCATTTGAGGCTGTGGATGCCAAAGTGATTATCCACCAAAATTATAGCCCAAACGAGAATATCTTGGACCCAGTTATGAAGAGGTAAGACCGGTAAGAGCCTGTGACATCCATAACAGGGTAATCCATCTTATGGGTGTAAGGTTCCAGATATAGGTGGTGGTTGAAAACTAGCTAAAGGAGTTGGAGTCTAGAGGACCAAAATTTGAAGCTAAGGGTTGAAGGACCTGCTTGAGATAGTTGAGGTACAACCAAATGAGCGTGTAAAAGAGGTAATGAAGTATTAAAAGGTGGGGTAGATTTAGCGCAACAAGTTGAACCGGTTGGTATGAATGCGCAACCATTTGTGGTTGAACGAGAAGGAAAGGCATCCACTGATAAACAATCATTCCAACATTTGGGTGACCATAAAACGACAGAGTAATGTCAAAATGGGTGACCATAGGTTTCTCCCCAGCATGAGAAGTATAATAATATGGAATTTATTTATCTCCAAATTGTGGGAGTCTAATCGATATTTAACTGGATGGAATGTACCAAAATGGACCAGCTTGATGTTTCATTGAATATGTGTAAAAAGGATTAAGACGTTTAGTACTCATTAGAGATGTACTAGATAAAATACCAGAAGATGACATGACTGAGGTCGATGGATTTAAGGAGGCACTAGAGTAGGTTCCATATAATGATTGTCAACTCAGTGGGATGGATGGACCACCATAAATATGTGACTCGGTGATGTGGTGAAGATTGACAGAGTAGAAATAGTAGATGTTGTCACAACTATAATAGATGGTAGAGCCGGAGATGTTGACTCAACCATGGTCAAATGACCTAGTGTATACCCTATAGGATTTACGAGAACTTGTATTGAAACAGGATCAACTGAAGCAATGTAAGTCAATCGAGGCATAGACTCGTAAAGATAAAGCCCTAACCCAAAATTAGTTGGAGTTGAAGGGTGTGTTTCTTATTGAGGTTCTTCCTCAATCGAAATCAAACTAGGTGGAAGGATTTCGTCGTCAGGCCCAATATATATTTCAGGTGGTTGACTTCGCAAAAGGGAATACTCAATGGATATGATCAACTGAGGATCGACTGATATAGGAACAAATTCTAGTTGTTCAACTTTGGGATCTATATGTTCTGGTAAAAGAACGATGGGATCTAGATCAACTTCCAATTGAATAACGTCAGGTTCTGGATGTATGGTCTCATTGATTAGATGTGCAGTGTCCACAGGTAGCTATGAGGACTCCTTTTCTACGATAGTAGATAAACTAGGATGAATCTCGTAGATGTGATGAAGATGATGCACTAGAGGTACTGATGCTACTAGTTTTGGTAGAACAGGGTTGCCTTCGCCGACCAGAAATGGATTTCGGTGGTAAAGGTGGTTTAAGAATTATTCTATGTGAACAACAGGGAAATGGATTTTCTTATTCCACGATGACTGATTGATTTTATTACAAAAAAAAATAAACAAATAAAATGGTGATACTAGGCAAAAGGTTTACCAAGTAATTGTGAACTGCAGAATACCTCCTGTGAAACTAAGAAGTATGGGCAGGAAATTTCCTCGAATGTTGTGTTCAGTGTATCACAAGTTACAAGGTGGTCAACTCGGTTACCTATGGATGGTAGGCAACCTAAAGTTTTCATCCCAAATATAACTGAAGGTATGTAGAGGCCCAAATCTGTATTAGCGTTGTCTAATGCGAAACCGCACAGTGAGAGCACCCCCTTATACTTTTCGTAATAGAACACTGCCTTATATACTCGAAGGTATGTGGACAAGCTCTGATATACTTACGTACATGGTGTCAGATTTTACACTCAGAATTTATCGATAGCTGCTATGTTTAACGACGTCGAAACACGTCTCTAGCCTAGACCTTCTAAGTGTTATCGTTAATGTTACAATGCATTCTTAGGTTGATTGATGTGAATTTTGTGTTGATCTTGTCAAAATTTTAACTTTCAGGTTCACCGCGTGATGTAATGGGAAATTCCTAAAATGAAAACTAAATGAGAAGAAAAACTTTTCAATTCAGTTTTACAATGAAAATCCTAGCTACTAAAGGGACAGAGAAATCATATTTTTGAGCATACAACAAAGATCACAAACTAAATGCATATTTCCCTAATCTGTTCCTATGAAACACACACAATATATAAATGCACATGCATGTTTTTATTTTCAGTTTCCTTTAATTTGAATGAGTAAAAAGAAAATTAATGCACAAATCAATCAAACAAATGTTTTCTTTTGAGAAACGAGGAATGAAACAACAATTTCTCTTAGGAAAATGAAGAATGAAATGACAATTTTCCTTTAGGAAATGAAGAATGGAATGACAATTTCATTTTTTAAAATATAGAATTGATCTAAAGCAAAAATTACAAATTTGAATTTAATTTGCAAATGATAAATAAAACATCAAATGAAACATTGAACAAACAACTATCCAAAGGAGGAAGAAGAATTAATGGTTACTAGTCTCTAAGAGTAATCATACATCTGAGAATACAGCAGAAGATTGGTTGAAACTGAATGCAAAGAAAATTTTTGATGGAATTTGGCTAGCTAAGGGGGAAACGCACCCTGTAAGGGCAGACAGTACATTGCGGAGCACCCCTAAATGGGAGATAGTGCTCTGCAGAGCACTGTACCCTGACCAATAGTGCATTGGGTGCAATAAAGCTTGAGAATCAAGTAGGCTAAACACACTTCTAAGGAAAAAAGTATATTCAAATGACTGAAAAGATGAATTAAAGTCTACTGATGATGATAAACAAAGACAAAAAAACCAGGAATGATGGATTTCTCCCTAGTGGAGTTGCCAGATTTTTATACGTAATTCTAATCCATGGGAAAACTAGATTCCTTAAGTGTGGAATTCCTTCACTTAGAACAACAAAAGAAAGACAAATATTCTTTTCTCTAAGGAAAATAGATAGACAGAAAGTAAATAAGCCTACTTTTACTCCTTTCACTCTCTTTCTCCTTCGTTCGTTGTTGTCGTCGCTCTCAATCCAACTAAAGCCACTAGATCGATACCTGCAATCAAAGACAAAAGACAACAAAAAACATACAAATATACAATATATATTTACCTTAACCAAATCAAACTGATTAGATTTGAGAATACATACACAATTGAGAATGAAATTCACAAGATATAAGCATATGTATGAGAGAAAGAACAAATATCTTTATTAAGAAACTAGGAGGAGAAGATTACAACCAATAGATCGATTCATCGTCAACCTGCTCCAACTTCATTTTGTCCTCATCACACCAAGCATCATCTCAACAGCATAATATTACTCCAGCTCTCATCAATTGAGAATCCAACAGAATAACACTACACAAATTTCTTACTTCCTAGCACTTAGATGAGTGCTTAATTTATAGGGAAATTGTAACTACTTTCTCAATAAATAGAATTGAATGGCTTTCTAATAATAGATGAGACATGTTTCTAGGTTCATTTATGATTAATGAACATTTGTATTTTAAGTATGACACCTATGAGCTCTTCTAGAAGGCAATGGACATGTGGAGATACCCAGAACAATGATGAATTTTTCCCCAAGATACCAACGCACCCTTAAGTGTCAGGAAGTGATTTGTAGAGAAACCTTGCATGGAGATAAGTTCTTTGCAATGCACTTAGGCCCATTAAAAGGAGTGTTGATGAGTCAATGGGTCATATAATCTATACTTCAAACATTGGAAATCTCATGAATTAAAGCCATCAATGGAATGACTTCTCTTAGGGCATATAGAAACTGAATTAGGGGATGATAAACCCTCTTCATACTGGTCTTGGGGGATAATGCCCAAATTGACCTATAACACTTACCACTATTATCCCTCGCAAACCACCTTCGTTGTCATTCCCGACACTTTATCGCTATGTCACAACTTCTCATAAATTAACCCCACTATCTTCTCCTGATAATTTAATGATTTGGCCTATACATTTTTTAATCACTCATGCCAACGTTCAAATAGAAATTTATTGAGGTGCCAAGCATTAATCTCCTTAAAGGCTATTGAAAACTCATTAGTAAATCTAAATTCCCCCCATCAATTGTATTAATTCCCTTAAATTCTCCAGTGTTGCAAAGGTGCTCAGTGAAAAAAGGTATCATAATTCCACAATTTACCACTTCAATTAGCTAATGGCTTACTAAGTATTCTTAATCCGTTGTTCTCTTTAAATTTGAAATGGCTAGTTTGAAGGGAAAATCCAAGATCTTTGTTGAAAACCCTATGCTTCCTCCAGTTCCCAATCTATATGAATTCCTTGTGGTAGACACCAATATTAAAATCCTTGAAACAAAATGTGAACTTCATTTGTATGAACTCCACAATTCGGAATTTCAGAAATTCGAAGATGCCAGTGATTAATTCATCTTTTAGGAGTCCATTTTTCCATGATCTATTTCCCCCTAGACTTATCATTTCCCTAAGTTTATTAATTGGTGTGAGAATCAATACCTACCTAGCCATAGGGAAATTGTGGCCATGAATGGGGAATTATTATTCTCTATAAATCTTAAATATAGTTTCCTAACCCTGCAAATAAATCCTCTAGCTTCTCTTCATACATTTTCAGTTGACTCATAGATGGAAAAGTACCAAAAACTCACATTTCAGTAGAGAACCAATATTTTTGAATATTTCATGACAAAATTTTCTTAGTTACCTCATCACAATCCACCTTATTCTTCAACAATTTTTCCATAAATTTTAGGACAAGTAATTTCTATGGCTTGTTTTATGTAAGTTACCAAAGTGATGAGTGGGATGATTAGGTCATTTTAGTGGTTTTTTTAGTATTTTCATGTGGCAAAAATATCTCTGTTCTTCTTAAATTTTACCATTTTATTTAAGACATTATTCATGGGCACTTTTTGAAGTTGAGTGTAGAAAGGTCCTTTAAGCATAACTTTGTATTGGTGTATCTATTTTTATATCATCAGTATGGAAGGTTCAAAATGCCACTTCAAAAGTTAGATTCACAAGGAAGGACACAACATGTTATTAATTTGATTTCATTAGTTAGAACAAATTCAAAAGCTTACTCCTTTAGTTATTTTGTAGATCAAATTCTTTATTTTCCATTGTGCCTCCTTAGCAGTGATGTTGTGCCACAAATATCAACATAAATTAAAAAAAAATTGCATCTAAGTGAGAAGTCAAAGGTAGGAGACTGGTACTTATATTATAAGTTCACATATATTAGACTTTATGGTTTAGAGTTACAACCATATAAACTTCCATTTTTTTATTCCTATGAGGATTTTTTCTCTAGATTTTATAAGCTAGAGTTTGAATACAGATGAGATCCATTTTGTATCCAGAAATAAAAAGGCTCAAATTGGTCCATTTATATTAAGCACTAGAGCAGCTGATAAGGAAGTGGAAATTTTATTGATCCAAATGAAGTTTAAGACCAGTTTCAGTTAGACTTATGACCCTCTGGGAGTGATTTCATTTATCATAGTAGAGCAAAAATATACTCCTTACACTCATATCTCAAAACTATAAATTGAACAATATGCAAATGAAGAGGTATGGGAGTAAAATACTTTGCAGGAGGTTGAAGAACCGATTTCCAGTCAAACAACTCTAGAATATCCAAGGCTTCAAGAGAAAAATTTAAAGAGACCAAATGAAAGTATGTCTCTTGCAGGATCAAGTTCTAAATCAACAGAATTTAGAGCTTTCAAATGAAGAAAAAAAATTAATACATAAGAAGATTCATCAGAGGTCAAAAATCAAGAAGTGTCTATTGCATTTATGATATCAAGCAAGCCTTGTGTTTTCTCTGTAGCAAAATAAGGAAACAATTCCTAACCCATATGCTTCCCCTTCTTCTAGTTAGCAAAGTAGTTTTGCTAGGTTCAAAGAAATGAAGAAGAAGAATTAAGTATTAAATAATTATACTTATTATGAGTTTGGGAAGCATACCTCCTCTACTTAAATGAGACTATTGTCTACATTGGACCCTGACATAGGATAATTTTAGCTGGCATTTCATGAGCCAAAGGTCCCAAGTCCAAAAAAAACTAAGGATTACAAGAAATGGGTATTCTCTTTTGACACTAAATAGAACCACCCCATCGATCAGATTAATCTACACAAAGAGGTTGCTGATATGGTTTATTCCTCTTTGACAAGTTCTTCCATGGAAACTTCAAAGTTTCAAGCGTCTTTAAATAATGTTCATTCTCAGCTCAAATTAGAAAATATGTCATGTCTAGCTAAGGATACTAGAATAAAATATTTGGAAGATATTGTAGTTAAATTAGGATTATATCTTAATGATGTAGATGTTGCTCAAAAAATAATTAAGAATAGAAATTCATACATTCAAGTATTAAGGAAACAACTCAAATTTCCTACAACAGAGCATCCTCGAGCTCAAGAAGTAGAGAAATTAGAAATGGAGAAAGAGAATATGGTTTTTATGATCATTGAGTAAAGCATCCAAATTAATAAAATGGAAGTAGAGATGGAAATAATTTTTAAGGAGAGAGTACAACCAATCATTACAAGAATGCCTATAGCAGAAACAAGGTGAACCAACCAAGAGGCCACTGAAAAAATTTCTAAATTTATGGGAGATATATCACTAAGAAATATTGATATTGAGTAACTTAAAACATCAGTACATAGAGCATAAGTTAGTAAAATCCAAGTTGATAATGCATATGTCTCATAAGTACAAAAAAAATTATAACTTACTAGGCAAATTGAAAAGTATATGGATGAATATATTAGTGCACAAAAGATAAGGAGAATATATCGATAGATATTAATCCAACCATTACATATTTTTGTTCATCTACAGAGATTATATTTTAAAAATAACAACTAGTACATAAAGTAAAAGAAGCCATTGCAGATATCAAATAAGAGCTAGACCATAGACTTGGAGAAGAAACAAGGATCATTAAGGTTTTGATGTGGCACCCTCATCCCACATTTACCCAAGCTAGCAAGTCCACTAGGGTAAACATGTGACGGGAGGCTACTATGATGTGATTCAACATCATAGGTCACCTTAAGGAAGTGGAACTGACATAACACAACCAATCTAACCTTCCACACATACTACAGAACCATCAGGAGTCAACCAATCCCTCGAGGTGGTAAACCCCTAAAAAAACTCATCATTTGAATGAAAATGACCCTTAGTTGCTCCCATTAAAATCCTTGCAAGTGACTAAGGCCTTCTAGTCACTCTCACAACAAGGCATGTTAGCGACTGTGGAATTTTCTAGCTAGTTTTGTCTCAGCGACCCCAGATTCTGTGGCACTTTTTCAGGGTCAGGACTCATGCAACTTCCCAAAACTTCATGAAATATTAAGAAATGATAAATAACATGGGAACAAACATACTAATTCAAATTTTCATACAAATACTTGATCTGACCCCTACTAGCCATGATAGGAATTTTGTCAAACATGTTACAAATATGTAATCTAGAGTTCATAAAATCATATTTGAGCATAGGGGTCTCCTACTTGGCTGAGATTTGTAAAGAAGCATTGTTTCCTTATCACAATAGTTGCATTATCATATATTAGGACATATATACATTGTATATTCGTTTTTTTATAAAAACTTGATGAGAACCATACATCAAGTCTATCATAAAACTTACTCATAACCTGCATGTAACCAACATAAATAAAATGGATATAAAAGCCATAAAATACACATATAAACTGATACATTTAAACATAAAATATGAAGGATACGAATATATTATTAATTAATGAAAAATCCAAACAGGTATGGGACTTCCACGAACCACCTGACCATAGATTGGCTGAACCAAATATTTCATTCATCCAATCACCCCCGTGCCATATTCCAAGCATGAATGTGGGACACAAAACTAAACCAAACCAGGTTTCATCAGGCTTTAATTCAATCCCCATTGGATCACTAGGCCGTAAACAAGTATGGATGCCACCAAATTTCTCCACCTACACCGTGAGGAATTTTCCTGCCTCCTAGTCTCTAGGCTTTGCCATATATCCCATCATTCATTAGTTGAGGATTCCTAGGCCTAATTGAGACTCCAACCTCCAGTATTTACCGTATATCCTACCAACATTGGTCGAGGATTCCTAAGCCTGATCAATGACACACAACTCTAGTATTTACCACATATCTTTCCATTCATCGGTCGAGTATTCCTAAGCCTACCGAGGCACACAAAATTAGGTCTTACCACTATCCCAGTCTGGTTTAGGGATTCCTAGGCCATGTGTTATTTCTTTCAAAAACCACCTCACTCAGTTTTGAAACCATCTGGAAATCCATCTTAACCAAGTACAAGAGAACCCATCACACCATGGCTATCCCAAAATAGAAATGCTAGCCTAAAGAACATTGTCACACATGGAAAATTCCATTCCATTGACAACAAGAGAACCAAATATGCACATGCATGTACCATGCATGCCAAATATAGAAAGGAAATCACACATGCAAATCTATACCTGCAAGAAATCTTGTTGTAGCTACTTGATCATGCTCTTCCTTTCATGAAATTTACTTCCCTTTTCCTTCTTGGGCCTTCCTTTGATTTCCTTGATCCAATGCTAGAGTGATCTAAGAAAAAATATAGGTGCCCAAGAGTGTGAGAGAGAGAATAAAGAGAGAGCTCCAAAAATAAACTGACAAAAGGTTGAACTAACAAAAGATACCAACTGATCGTCAAAAGCATTTTTATTAATGAGGCCTCTATTTTCTTCAATTTTCCATTATTTTCCTTCATTTTCCTCCTCACATGCAACTTGTGACCTTTCGCCTTCCTTTTCTCCTATTTTCTATTATTTTCAGAAATAAATGCCAATAAATGCCACTTTTCCTTTTAAAAGACTTTGCCACTGCCTTTGTCAATTTCCTTACCCATAATAAAACTATTGAACACCCACATTAGGATGTTTTTCCCAACATTCGGCTTGGAATACATGTCTTATGACCATAGTTATTATTTTGTATTTATTAACATTATTTACATGGATTTTTGACCAGGGTTGTTACATTTGAACTCAAAAACTAGAGAAGAAATTGAAGACATGGGGATAGACGACAAGACAAATGCAATCCTGGAAGTAAGAAAAGTGTTGACAAAGAGAAATTTGATGCTACAGATGGAAAATAAATGTCAAAGCTTAGAATTCAAAAATCAAAATATTTCATAAAAAATTCTTTGTTCTCCATCAAAAAGGACTCCCATCATTGAGAGTTTTGTAACATATTTTGACATACCGAAAATTAAAAAAATTCGGTGAGAAATTGTCCATTTCTCACTAAGTTAAAGGCTGGGAGATATATTTATTATGCTTTTGAATGGTTTATTCTTTTTATATATATTAATTTTAATTTAAAATATATTATTTCTATAAAAATATAATTATATATTTTTATGGAAATGTTTATTTTAAATTAAAATTATATTATAAAAATTTTAAATTCGAGCCGAAGTAAAATTAAAAATTCATAAGACACCCAAAATCTCAGAGTCAAATTACCATATCAAAATAAAATATCTTGGGCAAGTCAAAGTCAGTGAATAGGGTAATGTCTGAACAGTTTTAAATGGCGGAGATTGTAAACAACAAATCAATGGTCTCCATTCTATTTCGAACCCCCTGAAGCTTTTCGACATTTAATGGAGGAGGGGGGTCCAAAATTAGTTATTTTTCAAAACAACTAATGAGCACATGGCATTGTTTTGAATAGTTCGCAACCCCCAGCTACAATACTTCTTACCATTTCAGACCCCCTCCGAAATCCACTGGTGGTTTCAAGGATAGCGCATAAGATTAATTCTAACAAATATGGTAAATCAAAGAGATAACTTATGGGGCATGAGATTATTTGGTTAAGCCTGTGTGAATGAAATTTGCTGAAAATATATGATGACATGTCATCTGTAGAAGTGGAAGAGAGTACCCTAGAGAGGAATTTGGGACAACTTGAAGAGACTGAGCAGTTCAACCTCAACATGTTATCTAGTGGCTTCGTTTTAGGCTGGTGAGGGCGGAAAATCCAACGGAAAAATGCATATACAACCTCCGGAAAAGAATGGAGCTTCTTCACCTGTATTAACAAAGGGCTTAAATTTGGGTTTTTTTTACGAGCCTAAACAATACAGGTAGTTTTGGAATTTGTAGAATTGACCAAGGCATTAAAATGTTTGATTATACATGAATGCTAGATTTCACTAGAAAAACAAAAACGCAGTACTTTCAGTAGGTGATTTTGGGCTAATTTTGCAAGAAAATGAAGATAAATTTCTCAATTTTGAGACATGGGTTTTTTGCAGGATGAATCCAATTCAGTTAAGTGCGATTTTTTTTGCAAAAATTGTGAGTAAATAGAGATATTCTAGTTTCCTGTAAGGCATATGTTTAGTGTTTTTTTCTGCAAAACAATATGCAATGTGTCAACATATGAATTCTTCTGGTCCAGTGATTTATACTTGGGATTCATTCTATTTTGGCCAATTTACACCTAACTCTTTTAGCAAACCCAAATTGTGGAAATAACACTGATGAAAAGGCTATTAATGTGATAATTATCGATGGCAACATGTTTAAAAACTTTTTCTGTGAAAAGAATAAAGGTACACATTTTTTGCACTACCAGTATATGCAAAGATATCAATCGCTATTATTCAAGAATTGAAAATCATAATTCACATTTGGTAGAAGAATATTGAAACAATTCTAAATTTTTAGAGAGCATGTTGAACATTCGAGCATCAAAGGATGGATGGCAGAGCATCCCAATATTTTAAGAGAACAATTAACAATTGAAGTTTTCAAAGAATAGGTGTCAGTAATAAATTGAGATTTTTTGGAAAAAATAAGCACTTGAGGATTTCAAGGGATGATGATTCTTCTCAGTTTTATGTTGTCAAAATTTTGTTTGTTATCTGAGTTATGCAGAAAATAGACACAATGTAATATATCTTGAACACAACACTTTTCATGTATTATTTCAGATGGCATTGAAATATGTATACATAGAAAATATTCAAATATTCTAGGGAGCTTAAGGACTTCACCGGGTAACCAATTTTTGAGCAGGTCAAACAGTGACCAAATAAAGGGGCAGAGGTTGAGATTTTATGTGCTCAAAATCAGCTACAACATTCATTGGAAGATATTTTATGGGCATCCAAAGGACCATAGCTAGAATTCTAATGAACACTTGACAGCCAGAGATTATGAAGATGATTTTAAACAATCCAGCCATACCTATAGCTTGAGACACCTTGCAACAACTTTCTAGATTCTAAAGTAGAAGACTTGCAACATTTCCAGATTTCCTGCAAACTATTAGGAGATTATTCTATTTTTAGTATATTGTTCAAGATTTTATTCCATATTTTTGTAACAGCTAGGAGATATTTTTTCTATATATTATTTCATTTTGTAATAAACAAGGGTCGGATTTTGATGCCAAGACTCTACACTTTGTAATAGCTTCTCTTATTGGATTTCTAATGAAAGCCTTCCGGCTCCTGTTTATGACAAAAGTTTTGTTTCTTGTATGTTTTTCCAGTATTTTCATATTCTGTTTCTGCACATGTTCAGAGTTGCATATAAGAGCTGGGTTAGAATATATTAGGTTTCAATCTCTCTGAAATCCCCTGCAGATTTATAATTGTTTAAAGAGATTATTATATCAGGTTGTCTGTATGATCTAGCTCCTCTTTGGAACTGGTTATTTTTTTTCCTTCTATCTTATCCTGAATATGTTTTTTTGGGCTATAGAAATCTTCTACACTCATCTAGATTTCCCTAGTTCCTAAGTAGTCAGAATAAATTCTCAATTATTAGGAATCTTCTTACATTCTTCTATCATAATCCTTGAAAATTTAAGTCATTCTGTCAGGATGGAAGCTGACACTTTCAGAAGGGACCATGTGAGAGAGGCCTTTAAATCATGAATAGGGATTGTCATTGATAGCCAACCACCCCTAATTAAAACCATAAATCTGGTGATTTTTCTTCAAAGGCTATTGTTCAGTGACAGTGAATAGCGTTAAACAAGGCCTCATAATTATTAAGGTAGCCCCCTCTGGTTCAAGGGTCAGCTTGAATATAAAGAATGGTCGAGTTGGTTTCTCACTGTAGTTTCTGCAACGAAGAACTTCCTACGAGAAATAGGTACACCATATATATTCTCATATCCAATTGATCCAGCACGAAGATTACCAACAAAATTTATATGATATAGCAAAGGAAAATTCAATATTTGCTAAAGTAAAAGTAATCATTGATGGTAAAACATTCATTCAAGGTCTAGAAAATGATTTATTTTTTTCATGTGAAAATCACCATCTCTTTGTCATGAAGCCTGCTTTTGAAAAGTACATGGAGGTAGATGAGGCATACAGAAGGGTGATTAAACTCTCAACGTTGGATTATGAGAAGTGGGATAAGTTCCTAGAATTTATTAAGTAAATAGAATGCATATTTTCGAGGGAAAATACAACAAAGACAAGAGAGGAATCAACAGAAGCATATTTGAAGCCAACACTTGAGAACATAATCCTTGAATAATGTGCAATTTCCACTTAATGAGTTTCATAATTTCTATTTTGATTTGTATTGACTACAAATATTCAAATTATTTTGGATAAGACTTTATTTTTATGTAAAAGATTGTAATATATTATATAATTTTTAATTACACTCTATAAATACATTGTAATTCAAAGTAATAAGGGTGGTACTTTGATAAAACTAGAGACATTTTTGTATTTTGGAAAACTTGAAGATAATCAAAGGCTTTTGGCTTCAGTTTCTAGCAGCATTTGTGTTCATGTGAGTCTTCTTTGTGTAATCATTTATGTTATTATTCATTTATTTGAGGTAAAATAGAAGTATCGGGTAAAGCTAGTTTGAGTTTTTACCTCCCTGATAGCCCCTGCAAAGTTATTATCATCACTGAGATTAGCTAATTAAACAATTTTTTTAAATTAGTACCTATGCATCATTAAATTATTTCCTTCTATCATCTATAAAATGTATTAGTGTAACTACTTATAGAAATATTTCTATACACCTATGTTGTGTTTGATAATATAAATATTCAGGAAGGTATTTTAATTATCAGATATCCTCTTTTTCATCTAGCATAAACTTGAAAGGATTGCATGTTGTTAGTACTGGAATCGATACTTTGAGAAATACTTGAGATACTGGGTTATGTACATGTAAATGATTTAACTCATAGATCATCCATTTAAATTTAATCCTTATTTAGATGCTTTGGCATAGTTCCAGAGCCTAAAACTATCTACAAAGAAAAAACACCTTGGTCGGGGATGCAGGAGGAGAGGGTCCACCCATGTAATCTAACAACGGAACCCTGGTTAAGTTGACGTAAGAAAGCAGCGAAACCCTAGTGTAAGTGGCAGTAACAATGGAGGGCTTCAGTGGGGCGATGCTCAATACCCTCGTGGCAGTGCTCAGTCTTATAAAAACCATTCCAATGAAAAATAATATAAAATAAAAAAGTGAAAGTATAAATTTGGACTATGTTAGTACATTGAAATCAACATTTATGTATATGTATAGTGAAGAGAAATAGAAATTGACATGAAAAACATTTATTTTTAGTGTATAAAAATTGATTTTAGTTGAATTTTTTCAACATTCAATATTATTACTTTATTTTTGTTGAACTTATTCCTAGTGTAACTCTAAATGTATACTTTTTCTTTCAAAAAAACTAAAGAAATTGACTAAATTAAAATGATTAAATTCTATATATATATGTTCATCTACAAATTGTGTCACTATACTAAAAGTTGAACAATATAAACTATATTGATCCTTCTAGGTAATCTTCTTTATACTTATGATCTACTAAGAAAAGTGAATAATTTTTTTTATTAATTTTAACAAAAAAAAATTAATATAATTTTAATAAAATCATAAATTTGAATTTTAAAATTTAACCAATTACAATGCGTTAAGAAATATATAAAGAAATTCCAACTCCAAAAAAATAAAAATATTACAATAATAATTATATCACTTTTAAAAAAATTGTAAACTTGTTTTATATACTTTATAATTATTTTTTAAACATATAATTATTTTTAAAAAAAAATTGTATTTATATAAAGTGGAGACTTCTGTGATTATTATCGAGCAAAACTCACTCTTCGAGATAGATCACATTAGTTCAACGTTTCGAACCCAAACTAATGTGATGAAGAGTTTCGCTTGATATATTTATATACTCTATAATTGTTTTTAAATACATTTATTTAAACAAATTTATATTTATTAAACAAAAACTAATTCCACTTCCATCTATATATATACATTAAAGAGTTTATCAATGTGTTATTAGTTATCGATCTTTGCCTCTACGAGATACTATAGCTTTGGCATAGTCATTAATGGTATTGACTTCTTATTAATCCATGAACATTTTACAAAATAACTTCTGTTTTCTCAATTATTTTTTGGTTGTGTATTTATTTAAAACAAAAAGGTTTTTTAATAGATTTTTGAAATTTATATTTTCTTATTTTCATTGGCTATAGAGTTGATGGGACTACATAATCTATGGTGTAAAGTTATTTTTTTCACCATTGGTCACTGCTAATGAATCATTTTAAAAATAGAAAATTTTGATTCTTGTGAAGGGCTTTTTTGATACAAAATTCTGACCCTAACACTAACATTCATGTACTCGAGATCTCTTGACATTGGAATTGTTGTTTCTTACCACATGTTCACCTTACATGGTCACTACCTATCTATACTTCATTTATGACTACTACTAAGTTTACATATTATTCGATTTTCATGCACATGCTCAGTTGCATAGAGACTGAGGAGAGAAAATAATCAGGAGAGTGGAATCAACATTTAGAAGTGGATACACCAAGATTTTTTGTGTTATTATTTGTTCAATGAATGTACCACATGGGACTGAGGGGTAGATATAATAACATCTCCATGTCTCAAAGCCTCATCTCTTATATGTTATAGTTTCATCTTATACACAGAATGAGAACAAAATTGAAGTTACCAAAATAATTTGGAGAATGTAATAGGAAGGCATATGGACAAAAAATATACATTCACTAGCACTCTCCAAGCATGCCATACTATAATGGCTTTTGTAGAGGGAAAATAGGTTCATTCTTTGATTTTTAATATTTAAATAGAGTTTAATGTCTTTGTGGATGATGCCCAAGTCGAGAGGTATGGGAAATGTGGAAGTATAGAGGATATCATTACCTTAATGTGGTGTGGTGTAAAGATCACCAAAATTATGAGAATTGAAAGAAATAAATGTTCAAATGGAGGGAGGAGATCCAAAGATCAAGGTCCTGACATGAGCCAACAATTAACAAAATAATAGCCCTTGGTTCCTAGTTTTATTTATAGTTTCTTTATGTTGCAACCCTAAATAATATCCCCAATGATACAAGGATATGATATTTGGGTTGAATAGAAAGGGGGTATCAACTAGGGCCCCAACTTGAATTCCCATGGAAGATCCAATACATTATAGACAACCTTCCATATTTTTTTGGCTAACCCAAAAACAACAGGGTTCAGAGGTGTTTCTGCAAGAAGGAAGTGGACTCAGAATTGAGGATGAGACACATTATAGCAAGCTTTATATAATACATAGGGGAATGAATCACTATGTGAACCTAAGACCTCCAATGAGAAACTGATGAAGATAACAAATTTTGGCACCTTATTTTCTATATGAAGAAATAATTGATGACCCAGAAGCAGTAGGCCTAGGTAAATGACAACTAGAATGTCAAGCAACAGGAAGGAACATAGAGCATGGACTATATAATTAAGCATGCATGATCAATGAGAAAACTCCACTTAATTGAGGACATGTGAGATGAAACTATTTGTATTTCAAAGCATATCCTGGCAAATGTGAGAATTAATCATCTACTAGTCTTTTGGACGTTGGTAATAAATCTTGTTCAGATGATGGAAAAGGCTCCATGTTCTGACTAACCACTGCGATCATGATGAAGATTTCCAACCATCAAGACTTGGGTAAGGTATATTCTGTGATCTTTCCTAGTATGCTTATGACCCTCCTAAGTTGATAGATGGCATATTTTTCAAACTATAGAGCGTTGAATTATGAATTGAGAAATATTTATTAACAGAAATCAACATTACCAAGGTGTTAAATATCTCTATTCCAATCCATTTCGTGAGTCCTTCCATGAGGTATACAGTGCAATTACATCTTAGGTTTTATTATGTTGTTGACAATTTCTAACTATTTAAGATAGAATATTCTTGCTAACTTGGCTTTTAAGTGTAGCAAAAATTCGTAGATCAAACTGCTAATAAAGTAGCAATAATTCAGAAGCAACTACTAGAGTTGTGCCCCATACCAGAAGTCATTAATTGTAAGGAGGAAATTTTGAATGCCTGAGTAGTGATCGAAGTAAAGTCATAACAAAGCATATATAATGGAATGTGCCCATTGATTTCGAGGGAGAGCCCCCATTTGATATGACATTAATCCTTACTAAAAATTACTCAAATGAAATCCCTTATAAAAATAGAGAATAACTTCAACCAAACATCAAGCCATAGTAATGTATGTTTTTCTGTTAATGCTTTAATTAGAAGAAATGAAGTAAATATCAAGTTTCCCCATCTTTAACTACATATACTTATAAATATTTCTTCCTCTCATTAAAAATATGGAACATCCATTTACAATAAATTATACAAATTGTAATGAGTCAACATAATTACATTTTACAAATGCTAGCTAGCCACATGGGCTTTTTAAAAAAAAAAGAAAATGTCTTGCTTTAAATAAAAATCCAATCTCTTTGAGTCTTGTTTGGTTCACATACCCTCCTATAATAACCTATTTCAGTTTTGTGGGCAAGGAATTGTCTTTACCATAACTAATGAAAAATGGATAGGATAGTAGCACATAGTTATAGCCATTTTTTACATTATTCCATACAAATCCAAAAATACTTTACCAAAGGCGTTAACTAATTCATTGTGAAAACTATCGTTCGAAGGAACAACATTTATGTACAACATTTATGTCCAAGAGCACATGTCCATTTAATGCTATTTGATAATAAATTTGTAAGAAACTGCATGATGAATTTCTTGTTTTAATGAAACCTATAACGTTGGAGAGTCAAATAAATTTGATCGTTAATTGGGATTCCCACCATTCTCACTTTTAACACTGAGATTGGTCATTACGGCCATTTATTTCTACATTAATTTCTAGCTACCAACATTCTAGCATTCCCTATGATGACTGCAACAAACAATTTCCCTTAATATTCTGTTTATTAATCTTTATAAAATTGGTAAATAAAACCATACAACTACTAGAGGAATCAATTTTGAAAGATAATCTGAATGTTGCCTTTTGTTTGTGGGCTTGATCGTTGAATATACCAAATACACGCATCTTTTTCAGAAATTTCCCCAATTTTTCTCACACAATAGATTTGTCTCAAACCTTCCTCTACAATAGATTCTTAATTAATCGAAAAGTTGTCTCAAATATCACTTTAAATTTCACTAATTAACGTTGAAACTCTGCAAACCCTAAATTTCATACTCATCTACTCTTGCCGGGGGCTAATTTACATTTAATTCTTAAAAATATAATCTTATTATATATATATAAAAAAAACTAAGCCTCATTAACTTCGGGGTTATTTTGACAACAAAGCCATTTATCACATACATATCTATCAACCCATGTAACTTGACTTTCTAGAAATAAACAAAATAAAGTTTGAATGATGCCCCTGCATTAACTAGATAATCAATTGATTTGCAGATTGATTGAAGAAATGAAAAAATCAATCTTTTTGATCTTTCCAAATGCAAATAATGCATTATAATATGTTCTGGTAATAGGTTTGTATTTGAAATATGTTTGTATTTGAATATGAGATGACATAACCAGAATTTTTCATGTAATGGATGATATGCAGAGTAAAGAATTAAGTATTTTAAAATTTGTAGAATTAAGTATTTTAAAATTTGTAGATTGGGAAGCTTGGAAAGAGTTTTGGGGCATTTTGGTGTCATCAATCATCAAGAATATATAGATTTATATGTAGTGTATTTATTTTATAGTAAGTTAATTTCTAATGATTATTCATGAAACAAAGAAATTTAATTAACAATAATAATTATTCAATTAACATTTTGACCATATTTATTGTAGAATTTTATCATTATATATTACCAAAATATAATTTGATTGACTAGTAAAATTCTATTATTACAAATAAATAAATAAATCTCATTCCTTATTCAAAGTTGAATGTAAAGTATTTCACTATTTAATTCTTACTAGTTAAAAACCATCATAAGTAAGTAATTTAACCAATTAACTTTTGGTTTTTGTTTGGTAGATTTTTTATGTTGATTGAAATCAGATTAAGAAAAAAATTAATTTAAACACTTGATTTTATATAATTTTAATATTTAAAATGTTTATAAGATATATTGAATTTATTTTTATATTTAAAACATAATTTATATTATTAAAATTCGATAAGGTTTACCAAATAAATCAGAAAACAAAAAATATCTCATTAAAAGATGATATTTCTACCATTTATTTAATGATATTTCTACCATTTATACCAAATTAAGTTATATTGATTATTATAATTTTTGTTTTTAAATTTTTATTTTAAATTTTATCAAATTATTAATCCATTTATTTAATGATATTTCTACCATTTATACCAAATTAAGTTATATTGATTATTATAATTTTTGTTTTTAAATTTTTATTTTAAATTTTATCAAATTATTAAAATTATAAATTTGAATTATGAAATATTTTAAAATATTATTTAAAACATCAAATCTATTTTAAATATTAAAATTTTAAAATATTATCAAAATTTATATTATTGGATTTTCTTTTAAATTTTTAAAATATTATAAAAATATATATATTATTGGATTTTTCAATGAAAGCAACCAAAGAGAAGTTTAGACTCAATTTATCCAAATATCATGTCAATGTGATCCGGTTCAAATGTGGGTAAAAGTCCAATACATGTATCACCGAGTGATCCAATGCCTGGTGCTACCTAGTGCCTTTTTTCAACGGTTTTGGTCACCAACCCTACATCATATACATCGTGAACCAAGTTAAGTGCCATATTATGGAATCTGAGGTCTTGCCAAGTATTTAGTATGAATTTGAGGTTTAATCATAAAAAGCAGAAGCCGACAGTGTTTGGCGGAAAGGAACATAGTCCCCATATATATATAGTTGTTGTTGGGTCATTAATGTATTTGGTGAAATCGGATGGTGGCATATAGTGCCTTATCATTAATAGTTATATGTATATTGTTAGCTACAAAATGTTATTTTGTATAATATTATCTAGTCATCCAATGAAAATAAAAATTAGGTACTTATCCCCGATCGGGGTGTACACTTGTCAGGAGCGTTATCATAAGCCATGATAGCTGGCTATTTCTCATCCTTCTCATAATTAAGGTTAATAATGGTGCAGCTTCATCCATGTTTAAGGCAGTGTGTGAGCGATCGGACTTTAATGATTTTGCAGAGTAGACAGCCTATGCTGTCAGACCACCGAGGGAATGTTTGTAATATGGTAAGTGGATTGCCTCCCTATCTTCACTTGTTCATGCACCGTTCTTTGCATGCGAGTGCTTGGAGGCAGCAGAGGAGGAAGCCAGGCACCATTCATTCCGTTAGTCAACCAACTCGGTGGGGGTATGTATATGTCTTTCTTCTCGCACTCATCGTTGCAGTCGCCAAGGTTTCGTTTTGCTTGCTGCACAATATGGTTGTTTCGATTCTTCTGATGGGCACCAGCTTTGCTGATCCTCTGTTGAAGCCTGTTGAACCTTGATTTCGCGACCCCTGTAATTTTTCAGGCCGCTTATTTACTTTTGGTGTAATTACGATTAGAGTTAGCCTTAATTATCCCAGGCTTATTTGGTGTCAAGTCTATGTTTAGACACCAGAAGGAATTTGGGGACGTCCCATTCCTCTGTCTTGTTGCAATGGACAGTTCCAGAATTGGATTTTCCGCGTTAATTCTGCTTTTCTGTTTCAGGGAAGTCCCATTCCTCAGTTTTTTTTTTGTGGAAGGTTTAAGCATTGTCTTTTCTATGCTCATTCTGCTCATCTGTTTTTTTTTCCTGACTAGGTTCTTTGTAAATCTGTTTCTCGACGATGTCAAAGGGTTGGGTTTATGGCAGTTTGTTTGCATGGTGGTACTTGGGATGGAAGATATCTGTGTATCCATCTTCTCAATCTGGAGTATTTAAATTGCTGGGTTATTGACCTCTTACTGGTTCATTTGCTGGGCACTTTCATTGATAGGAAGGTGGGTTTTGCTGCTCTGTTCGTTCTGGGTTGTTCTTCCTCTATTTTCCTAGTTTCCTTTCTGTGGGATTGGCTCTACTACAATTTAAAACCATGCCCTTGCGCCTGTCAACTGGGTAATGTTTGTCTCGGCATTTTCTACCATCCCACCAGTTACATTCAAATAGTCACCAAGGTTTTAATTCTTCATTCCTGTTTGTATTTTTTCATACATAGGCCTCTCTCCATCATGGGGAAACGTCGCTCTTCTCATCTCTCAGCTAAAGGAAAACAGTAGGCCCAGCCTGAGACTAGTTCAAAAAAACATGGTCGCAAGTCTCGGTAGGAGGTTTTAGAAACACTCACAGTCAACTATGTTCTTGGTAATTCCCCCACTGTTCGGCAGGAGATTCGAGGTTGGGAGTGGTATATTAATACTGAACCTGAAGATAACGAAATGGAAGTTGAAATACTGGATTTTATTACAGATCCTGGTAACACTAGGGGACGTTCAACTTTGTTCCAGCAAACTGTCCACACCTACTGGATAGTCAAGTGCCTTTTGGCTAAGGCAATGCAGAGGTTTCCTCCTACTTCAGCAAAGCTTGATCCAAAAATTGTTGATATGCTTCAGGACATTTAGAACCATCTGAATCACATCAAAATTACTCAGTATCAGGCTACTGATCGTATTAGCCGACTTGATGATCGTGTGGGAAGAATGGAAAAACAACTTCAGCAGCTGCAGCAAGTGGATATGCCTGGTTCCTCTGATGGCTAGTTTGAATTTCAATTTTCCAATGGTTTTTACATGCATTTTGGTTTTTTGTATGGACATCTTTTAATTCCTCATCTTGTCGATAATTGTGTAATAGAGCAACTAGCTAAGGAGTCCTCTGGACGAATGAAACAGTTTCAATTTTGGCTTACTTTTAATGCTTTAAGGTGGCCAACAGACCTGGTTTCCTACGGGCGGGTTGAGGCCATAGTCTAGACTTTTATATTTTGTAACCTGCTTTCAAATTATAAATAGAAAATAGCGAGATCCTACCAAATTTGCAAAAAAAAAAATTAGGTACTTAATTTTGTGTGTGTATATATAATTTTTTTTTTTTAAATTTTAATTAGAATTCAATAAAAAAAAATTATAAAATAAAATAAATAAATAAATAAATAAAATTTAATTTTAAATTTTAATTTTAAATTTTAATTTTAAAATTTACACAATTACAATTTCTCTAATAATTATATAACTAAATTTGAACTCAAAAAACTAAATATTATTTAACAGTTAAAATTAAAATCATATATAAAAATATAAAAATATTTATTTAGTGTAAAGAAAAAAAACACTCTACATTAGAATTTTAAATATAAATCATTTTATATTAGCTGAATAGATAGTAAGTAGATAAATATATATTAGCACAACAATATTAGTAAATGTGGTTGATATATGTTGTATATCAATCACATCACATGCACAACCACATATATGTTGTATATCAATCACATCACATGCACAACCACATTAATGCACAACCACATTAGTAAATGTGGTTGATATACGTTATATATCACTCACATCACATGCACAACCACGGCATTAGTAAAAGTGGTTGAAAGAAGTCAATAGACCTTAATGGTATTCATGTTGATAAATATATAACAATAAAAATGATAATAATAATGTAAAAATAACTATTTTTTTTGTAAGATTGGCAAGACTAGATCTTCAATATGACCAATATAAATATTTTAATAAAAAAAATTAATATTGTTATTATTACCACCATAGATCCATCTAAATCACGGATCTAACATTATTTTTTTATTGTTTAAATTGCATTTTTGAATGTTATAGGGATTACATAACATGTGTATTGAGTTATTTTATATTGATTCCTATTAAAATGTATTTTATTTATAACTCATATTGGATAATTTATTATATAGGACATTAAAATATTTTTTAAGATTTTTTTCTATATATATAGATATATATAAATTTGATATCACGTGTTAAAATATTTTTGATAAGCATAATGTTTAAACATATTACAAACATATTTCTTTTACTTCTAATTACTTTACATGATATTAGGTCATATGGACAACTAACTAAAATGCATAGCATATTTTTTATTCTTTTTTTTATCACATTTGACATTGGTATTCTATTTTAAGAATATTTTATTTTTATTTTAAGAGTGATGGACAACTTGGCTTTCACACTAAGTTGAGGACCAGTGTAAACACATTTTAACATCGGATCTACCAATAGCCAAGAATGATAAAGAAAAATACACGTCTTTTAATCCATTTTAGTGCTTTGTAAATATGTTATTAGTATAAATCTATACTGGTAATTTTTCATTGCTTAAATTGTATATTTTGATATCTTATCACTATTAACATTTTATATTAAAAATTGAATGAGTTACACATTTTTCTCTTATTAAGAAGTAATTACTCTACTTTACCTTTAATTACTTTTTCTTTTCTAACTAAGGTTAACATTAATACACACATATACATATATAAACACACTTTCTGTGCAGAGAGAAAGTTCATATATATATATATATATATATATATATATATATATATATATATATTATTTTATTTATGTAAAATTATATTATTTAAGATAGACATCTAAATATTGTATTTATTATTTGAAGAGTGAAAGTGAAATATCAACAACTGATCTAATTGTTTTGTTAATAGATTTTTAATTGTTTATTTATATGGTTATTTAATTTTTGTTTTTTTTGTTTGGCCAACATGAGCTAAAATTGTTTTTATTATTATTTTTAAGATGTGACATACTTACCCATGTCTCTCATACTAGATTATAGAATAAGACTCTCTGCTCAACTAAATTGTAGAATGAACCTCTTAGCTCAATTATTAATTTATATTCGTTATGATTAAATCATTATTATAATTATTGTTAAATAATTATTATAATAATTATTTTAAAATAATAATTATTATTACTAAATAAATTGTGATTAGGATTATTAATTAATATTATTATTTTTATTAATAGTATTATTAATTAATTAATAAATAAAAAATATTTAGCATATTAAAAAATTATTTAATATTAATATTTAATATTTAACCCAAAAAACCAAAAAATTATTTAACAATCAAAATAAAAATCATACATAAAAATATCAAAAGATTTGTTTAAAAGACACCGCACTGTGCGTTAGAATTTCATATACAAATCATTTTATATCAGCAGAACCTATTGCAAGTAGATAAATATGCATTACACTATCAACCAAACACACAGCAGCTTCTAGTGAACAAAACCAGGCCTCCTTTTTTTTCTCATCGACAAGTAGATATGGCCCCTCCACAGTGCATGCTTAACAACTCCATTTCAGATGCTAACAATAACTGTTCACACAAATGCTCTTGGGTATGCTTAACAAATAGTAGTAGTACAACAACATATTGTTTCTATATATAATATAATATAATTATATATATGAATCAGTAAGTTTTAGTGCAATTACACAGTTACATTAATATTATATTAATTTGAAACTAATATTAATTTATGTTGTAATTTGTTAGAATTATCATAGGGTCGATGGCCGTATCCTTGATTTTGTGGATTTGGTGAGAGTATGCTACGAAGGGAGCAAAATGTTATGCTAAAAAGACACCCTAGGCTTGTAGTAAAACCCACGATGTAGACATTGTCATTTTTGCTTTGATCTCTTTGGCAATTTCGACTATTGGCAAAGTAATATTCGTTATTTTTACAAGAAATGTTGGTGGAGAATAGATATTTATGTCCTTATCATTATTCCATTCCTTAACGCATTTTGTTGGGCCTTGTATTTAAAGAATATGAACATAAAAAGTTAATTAGGAATTTTAAGTGCTCTAGTTGAAAGGAGCTTTAGAGTTAAATATGAAGGAAATATCTAAAAAAATGCTCAACATTCATTTTAATTTCAACCTATTAGTCATCAGTAATTTTTATCTGTTTAGATGACTAAATGCTTGTCTAAGATTTCTAGAAACAAAACTCATAAAAGTTTTGTGAGTTCTAGAAATTTCACTGCCTTCATTATCCTTAAGATAATTTTTTCACTATCCTGCTACTCTATTAAAGCATGGCCATCCTATCACTCCAAGAAGACCAAATCATAGACTGATGTCCCTCACTCTCACTATGCTTGCCACCTCTACCTATAACACTATGTCTCTGTTCGCCTAAGCCCTCTATTTTCACACCTTCGTTCGCCAAGTAACCCAAAATTTTTCCTCCACTCACCAAGTGCCTCAAGCAATGGTGACTTGAAACTCCCTTTCTAAGATCTTTAGGTAAATCAATTTTTTTTAAGTTGTCTAGGATGACAGTGCATAAAAATGTGTCAAAACCCTGTCTTCACCTCCAAACCTTGATTCAAGCTTTCTAGTCAAAGACCTATTCCAAAGGACATCCCAATAAGTCATATAGAGTTTCCTAGGTTATGCATTGTCATGGTTCTAAATTCATTGTTTCTACAGATATTCAGAGGTGAAGTCAAGTAAAAGCAAGGGTGAAACTTATCATTGTCCAAAGACATCAAAAGCCTCCAAAGGTATCTCCTTGATCAAGCATTAATTCTGCATAAAGATAGTTTGCCCATGTTCAAGCATTTCTGCAGGAATGCTTTATAATGGTTAGCAACAGAACAGATGCAAAGTAAGAGGCCTAAAACTCATAAGGGAATCCACATCAAGTAAGAAGATACAACGAGCTTAAGTTCACAAGGAATATCATGATCTCATGATAGATTGTTGTGACGTGCTTCCCATCAAAAATCCCATGCATGAGGTCCTGAAGACAGTAGCACAGAAACACAACTGTACACCAGTCAAAGATTCAATAAACAGAAAGCCAGAATGGAAAGCCTCCTTGGTGACTACAGACAAAGATTAGAAGATGATGTCAGGGAATAATTTCTAAGGTTTGCTAGGACAACATCATTTCACTACAGCAAAGGCCAAAATTAAAAAGAGTATTAGTGGAGTTACAACTTTTTAACACAATAGGTGACTTCCCAGTGAGAGATCTATGAAAAAAATCACAAAAAGGGATGTATCAACACCATGAAGTAAAACCACAACATTATTTCATTGCAACAAAGGGTCATACAACTCCATCAAAGAGACAAAGGGTTTTCAGAGGACTTTGAAAGAACCCTTCTAAAAAGTTGAAAAAGATGAACACCACCTGCAAAAGGAAAAGAGAATGTTACCAAAAGGAAAAAGGCTCTAAATAACCTTAGTAAAATGGGTTTGTATTTTTAACTTTTTTTCAAAAGAGTATAAAGGCAACCCAATCAAACATCTCCCATTCACCATTTGGCTATTTGCAAAAATAGTCGAGGGTTTCCAAGCTTTTCAAAAAATCGTAACAGAGTTTCAGGCAGAAATTTCAGGCACTGCGCTCTTGAGAAGTCACGTCGCGCTCCTGTGCAAGAGCACCCATAATTTTCCCCGAAGGGAACTAAGTTCCTGTGCAGAGACGCTACGTGCCTATAGAAGAGGCATTGTGCAACCTCCACCTGACAACTGCGTTCAGGGCCACCCGAGGTGACCCAACTCCGTTCAAAGGTTGCATGAAAGTGTGTTCAGAGCCGCTTGAGGTGACCCGACTCCGTTCAAAGGTTGCACGAAAGTACGTTTAGGGCCGCCCGAGGTGACTCGACTCCATTCAAAGGCTGCACGAAAGTGCGTTCAGGGCTGCCCGAGGTGACCCAACTCCATTCAAAGGCTGCACGAAAGTGCATTCAGGGGTGCCCGAGGTGACCCAACTCCATTCAGGGGTGACCCAACTCCGTTCAGAACCTGCCCGACACTGCGTGCAGAAGGGCACGACTGGCCCGTGCTACACTCCTATGAGTTTTTGCTCCAGCTGAAGGAATTCGAAGGTATTTGGATTTTCTTCCTACCATCTGCATATTATCTATAGATCAAATAGATCAAGGTTTTTTTTCAAGGGCAGGGATGAGGGAAAAAATGCCTAGGGAAGGCAGTGTTGACACTAATGAGGCAATTCAAAGGCCTAAAGAGTAGCAAAGGAAGGGTGGGAAGCCAAATAGGTTTGAGCCTACAAGCACTGAAGAGGTGATAGCCTTTCCTACTATATTTTCTTGTTTTCAAGAATGAGGATGCTATGAATTCTGTAAAAAAATACAAAAGATCCAGAGTCACCCTCAATTGACTAAGCCCTTTGCCTTAAACCTTCATAACCACCAAGTACACCTAGTTGGGTTGAAGTTTGAGCTGACCACCAATGCCATCTCTATGGCCACTTGAATACCTTGCATAGCAGAAAGGTGGTTCAAACAAATGCATCTAGACTTAAGCCACTATCAACCATTCTTGAAACCAAGTTGTCAAGATAATTGCAAAACCATGTTCCCCTTCTCTCATCTATTGGACAGATATTCTCTCCCAATGAAGATCATTATGAAATACTTCACCTGTGAAGGTAGATTCTCCAGAGTCTATTCCTACCACATAGGACTCCTCATGCATTTCACCAAAACCAAGCTATTACATTTTCCCTACTACCTTTGTAAAATTATTGAGAAAATGTCTTCCATCATGCAAAAGAGGCCTCCATCCCAACAAATGTCAAACCTTTTTCATCATTCCCTCATCAAAGTGCCTGTCTCACACCAACTAGAACAATAAGTCATCCCATGTGAGGTTTTCATTTCCCATGATGATTTCACAACTCCGCAGCCTATCCCTCTGCAAATTCTTCCATCATCATCTCAAATTCCTCCTCACACACCTCCATCACCCTCCACTAACCTTGGTTCATCCTTTTCACATGAATCATTTCCTCAAATAGACCTTCCTCATTCGCCTTCCCCTAAAGAATCAAAACATGAAGAAAGCAGTGAAGGAGAGGAAGATGACCAAGAAGAAAGTAGTGATGCAATGAAGAAATAAGTGAAGGAGAGGAAGATGAAAATGAAGAAATCAGTGACAAAGAAGAAAGTGTTAATGAAGAAGAAAACAGAGATGAAAGTAGTGAGCCCAATGGTGAGAAAAAAGACCAAAACAGTGGGTCTAATGATGAAGAAGATGACTCCAAGGATACAGAGACAGAGGCAAACTACCAAGAGGAAAACAGTGAGCTAGGAAAAGAGTAAAATAGTGAGCTAGGAAAAGAGGAAAACAATGAGCCTAATGACAGTCAAAAAACAAATGACAAACAAGAAGAAGAAGTAAATGATGAAGAAAGTGACACTGAAAATACAAAGGACATTGGAGTTGAGCCATATGAAAGTAGCAAAGAGGAAAAAGAAGATAGTGACCAAGATGGCAAGAGCAGCCAAGAAACAGAGTTTGAAAGTGATTTCAGTGGGCAAAACAATGAAGATCATGAGCCAAATAATGAGGGTAATGAACCAAACAATGAAAAAGAACTCAGCCAAGAGGACATTATACATAATGGTGAAGGGAAAAATTCTAAAGACAAGGACAGTGAGCATAGAAAAAATTCAAATGATACAAGTTATGAAACAGAGATTGAGATTGAAGGTGAAGACCATAGGCAAGACAGAGAAGACAGTGGGCAGAGAAGTGAGGAAAACTCACCTAGTGAGGAAGAAAGTGACCATCAAAGTATAAGAGGGACTAATGAGATTTCTTATGACAGTGACCCCACTGAGAGTGCAAACAGTGATACGAAGGCTGAGTTTGACAATGAAAACAATGGGTCAAAGGATGAAGAAGAGGACATTCATGAAGATGAAGATGTACTAAGCAGTGATAAAGACACTTCTAGCATTACAAAAATAGAGGATGACATTCCTAAGGGTCTTGAGAGTAATGATGGCATAAGTGATAGTGAGGATTCTTATCAAAAGGGAAGTCAAGGGCAAGGTGAAAAAGATGCACACATAGAGATCATACATGAGGAGAAAAGCAGTCCTAAGGTCACTGATGATCAAAGTTTGAAAATGAAACTTGTTGTACCTTTTCCCATTACCTATCAAAGAGGAGAGAAGCATGTGTTTTCTACCTCCAAAGGGCAAGGGGCCATGCCATCCTCCTTAACTCAAATGATTAACAAAGGTAAACAACAAATGAAGGAGGAAGTAGACAACAATGAGGAGGAAAGAGAATTTGAACTCGTCCACATAGACAATGATGATGAAAATGAAACAAGAATTGCAAACTCCCTTCTACAAGACAGGACTGCACAGATCAGGGATTTGGAAGCTGAATTAGAGAGAGCTAAGGATGTCATTCACTTCTTGCAGATGTAGAACAAACAAATGAGTGGCCAGCAGGCCATCTATGAAGCAAGGGCACTCAAATACCAGAAAGAGGCTCAAAGATCACAGGTGAAGTTGGAGGAGTACATGGGCACCTATGAAGAAAGTGAGGATGAGGAGGGTCAATATAGAAGGAGGCCTAGAACTATGGGTCTAAGAAAGGCTTTGGCACGAGAGAAGGAGTAAGAATCAGCCCAAGCACAACAAGTTCCCCTCACTGAACTCCTTGCCATGGAAATTGAGCATAACAAGGAATCATGGCTTGAAAGGGCCAACATACATCTTGAGGCAAAACTGGAGAAGGCCAATAAATATTTGAACTTGCAAAGGAGAATGATTGAGCACTATATATGAAGAAACCACTTTGCAAGGAAAAAACTCAAAACTGCCCAAAATGAGGGCCTGGCACCAAAAGATGAAAAATACCAAGCTAGGCTTGTTATTTTAGCCCAATATTCTCTACAGGTCTCCAGGGAACCATGAGGCACCTACCTACCAATTTTGAGAGAAATTGAACAAATTTTTTGTTTTGCAAATTTTGAGCATGTGTTGCACTCCTGGAAGTCTTGGAATTTTCAATTTTTGGGAAACTTTCAAAGGTCATATTGAAGAAATAAAGGTAGCTATGGAAATTAGACTTCAATGGCTTTCCAAAGATCCATCTCAGAGCCTTTTCCGACATCGATAAGGCCTCCAAAACACTGCTTAAAAAAGGCCTATTTTTGTGTTGCGCTCCTGGCATAATTTTAATTCTTGACATAGTGTGTTGCACTCCTGTAGGTAACTGGGAAGAATGTGCGTTTGGAAAGTTTTCATATGCTTGTCAGGGCCTAAAAGTCAATTTAATTGCTATATATGGCCGGAAAATATATTTGTTAGATATTTTTGTGCCTTGGGCCTTACAAGGCCTCAAGGACAAGTTAGGATATTTCTTGTTGGCCAATAGACTTGTAGATGCTCTAGTAGGCTTTCCTCTTCCTTGCTTGTGATATAAGTTATGCGGATTCATTGTAAACAGTTGGGGACTTGATGTGTTAAGAGCAATACATGGTTTTTGGAAGTTGAAGAGCAATTTGGTGTTGTGGAGCTTGTGGATGATTTTCCTTGATTGATGTTGATGAAGGCTTGCTTGCAGGATCCCTGAGTTTAGTTAATGGTGATGTATCTCTCATATTTTCATGTTTTTTCTTGTTTTCCATATGTCCATATTTCTATTTTGCAATAGCTCAGAAAAGTATAGGATGAGAAATGTTGCTTGAGGCACCTTAGTCCTCTTGTTAGCTATTGTTTTCATATTTTCTTCTGCTGGGTTAGCTTAAAGAATTATTCATTGCTTCTTAGGCCCACCTAAGCATGTCTATTTCATTGTTGGATTAATATGTTAGTTTATAAACATGATTCATGGTAAACCCTGCTTGTTTAATGCTATCTAAACTTTGTCTTGAAATCTCTCTTTAATGTATTGATTGATAGATTAAGTCAAAGAGGTCTTGTTTCGATCTTGCCCTTTGAATATGTTTTTCAGTTTGCTTCGAAGTTCTTTATAGTTTAATGAATGATTTTTAGGCATTCCCTCTTCATTTATTGATGCTATTTGTCTCTTGTATGTTTTCAAATCTTGAAAGTAGAATCATTGAAGTTAGATTAGTTCTCTTGCTTCCTCATTCCACTGGATTGTTTATCTTAAATGTTTATTTGTCTAAAAGTATTGTCATTGAGAAAATGGTGTGCTCTATCTCATGATTAGTATCATTTGCTTATCAGTATTTAATACCTCTCTGTTCATAGGTATTTGACAAAGGATTCTTAACTGCCCTTTGCCCTACCTTGGTTCCCAAACTTAATGTCCATTTCACCTCACACATAAACTTAAAGATCCATTGACTACACTAGATTTTCCCTATGATGTACCTAGATTCACTATCGATATATCAATAATTTCATAGACTCAATTTCCAAATTGATTTGATAACCTCTCACTCCACCTATCCTACTTGATCATCTTACCCCAACCAAAACAAACAACAAACCTACATTTAACTACTAGCCTAAAATCAAACACTTAAAGTGAACAAGCTCACATCCTTTGTGCATAATAGAGAGAGCCCTCTCTGAGTCCAGGAAGGCTAGGTCCTAGAACTCCAAAGATTGGTCTGATGTTACCCTGTCATTTGGTTTACCAATCTTCCAAATCACAGGACACTGACACAACCTATATAAGTTCATTTTAATTTTAGCCTATATAAGTATAACTATGAATTTGTTACATTCTATCCTAAGTATTATAGATATGTGTCTTGCACATCAAATACTAGAGAATTAGCATATTATACATAATGGACAATGTTGTTAAAATTAATGACATTCATCAAAATTTATAAAATATCCAACATAATCCATGCACATTAGAGATTGGATGTGTTTTTAACATGCCCACATGTTAAACTAGTGTCTCTCCTCTTCATTCATAATCATATTTGGGTAAGTTATTCACTTTCCATTTTAGTTATAATGGTATGATGAAGTTTGAAAGGAGTTAGATATTTAAAACTAGTCATGTATTTCTAAGTTTAAACATTTTTAAAATATTTGTATACTTTAAAATATGAAATTCAAATTTCTGAAAATTGCAATGTATGAACCAGATAAAAGTGATTTTTATGGAGATCTTGAAATGATAGCAATATCTTAATTTCATATTTGATAGAAATTATACTAAATAAAAGTAGATTGACAGATATACTAAAAAAATGCATTAGAAATTGAATAGAAACTAAAATTAAAATTAAAATTAACATGTAAAATGAAATCAATGTGTTGAAATTGATATATGAAAAAAAAAAAAAAAAAATTATATATAGATTGAAAATTGAATCTATATATATATATATATATATATATATATATATATATATATATTCGAGTTATTGGCAAAAATAGAAACTAAATAACAATTGACATGTGTATTGAAAGCGTTACATTGATTTCAATGTACATTTTTCATCATTTAACATTGTTACATTAGAAATTGGCAATGTATGAAGAAGTTAAAAGTCATTTCATCGAGACCTTGAAGTGATATTAATTTTTATCAACTTGCATCTATCTTACCTTTGGATTTATCAAGCACATAGAATGATAAAATACATTAAGGTGTAAACATATTTTAGAAATTAAATGGAAATTGAGAGTGACATGCACCTTGAAATCAATGTGTTAAAAATTGACGTATACACCAAAATCAACAATTAAATGTATATATATACCGAATGGAAGTAGAAATTAACATATAAACTAAAATGAATGCATTAGAAATTGAATAGAATCCTAAATACAAATACAAATATAAATATAAATCAACCTTGATATTGATATATGTCTTGAAATCAACAATTATGTATGTATACTAAATATAAGTATAAATAAAAATTGAAATTCGTGTGTACACTAAAATTAATGTTTTAGAAATTAATAAGTATAATGAAATAAACACACACACACACACACACACACACATATATATATATATATATATATATATATATATATATATATATATATATATATATATATAAGATTCATAGTATTGATCTTTTATATATATATATATATATATATATATTCAATCCTCTACAAATTTGGAATATTGGAAAAAATAGAAATTGGCATGTACATAGTTATCAATGCATTGATTTAAGTATATACTTTTCATAATTCAACATTGTTATTTTATTTATATTCAATGTATTCCTCATGTTACTCTTGCAATCTATTTTTGATTAATACTCTTTATGTTCACAACAAACTAATCAGGTTGAGTAAATTTAAAATGATTATATATTCATTTTAGATATATGCATATTTTTTTTATCATCTATAAATTTGGAATATTTTTTTTTGTAAGCTGATTCAAAATATTCTATTAATAGAAAAAAATTACAATAATTACATATAGTTAAGAATGGACTAAAAGAAACTGACCTGGGAGGTCAAGTCTCCTACAAGGTATGACATACTAAGCATATTTTCTACTTATGTACCCATGTGAAAAATATCCCTTCTAATATCAAATACCAGGGATGTTCAAGGATTTTTCTTTTCCCCTTTCTCCTACAAACATTTTCCCATCCTATATATTTATCAGTAACAACTGAGGATAATTCCATATCGTCATTTTTCAAAGAAAGCTCTATCACTACCGCCTCTTGAGAGCGCGAGATATCCCTATCACTATCTGAATGATCAAACTCATGAGGTCGTTTCTCTCCACTAGTTGTAGCCACAATTAGTGTTGATGAATTTTCAATTTCCGTGACCGAAGAGTTATTTTCCACTAAGGGCATAAACGTATCAACCATGGGATGTAGAAGATCTTGTGAGTCTGAAGAATTAGGACATGTATTTTCTTGTTGAGGGCAGTCCTTCTTACTACTAGTCATGTTATTGATGTTTGAAGTTTCATTTTGATCATGCCATCCATGGTTGGGTTTTCATGGCTCCATGGATCTTGGCATCCTTTTATGACATGCACTCTGAAGGTGCCTAGACCGTTGAAATTTTTGCATCTAAAAGTTGTATTTTCGTAGTCTAGAGGTTGATGATGTTCCCTACAATTCCATTTTAGGATGATTTATTTGAGAGACTTGCAGTTAAATTGATATCAACATAGATGTGGATGAATGATATGAACCCATTAGCTAGCCTCTCAGTATCTATTTTGACAAAATGTTGAATAACATTTCCAATATATTTAAGGAACTCCGACCTAATCCAATGAAGGTGTAATTTTGGTAGTCTTACCCAAACCATAATTTCCATGGTCTTTATGGAGAGTGTGTTGAACTCAGGGAACCATGGTTGAATTGAGATTTTTGCACGACCCTAAAATCCGGGTCCTTGATAAAAAAACCTTTATTAGTCTTCAAGATCCTTGAAGATAACTACAAAATAACCTTTAGAACAAAATAGAAGATCTATGTTTAGTGTCCAATTATGAAAAACCCATTCCCTGAGGGTCGAAGCCAAGGGCCAAAATTCATTAAAATGATATATGGTTGCATGTTGAATATAGTAATGAGCCTTTATTGTGGTGAAGATCCCATTCATTTGGAGTGTTTGAGCTTCCAATGAATTATCAACACAAAGGCCTAGCCAAGTACAGGAGCTTTTGAGGGTTGGGAATAGGAGCCTAAATTAAGAGCTTCTTTGAAGGAGAGTGGTTTTTAGGTAGAGGATGCCCATTTCCTTTGGTATCTCCTTGTTGTATAGAAATGAGGGACAGAGAGACATCCTTATTGATGCCAAAATACCTTAAAACATTTACCGAATTTAATTGCTTTCCCTCATAAAGGATTCTCATACTCCCATTTGGAATACTTGTTAAGTTACAAATTATGTCTACAAGTAAATATATATCCTCTCATTGGCCTACCCTAAGACATAGAGATTTTCCAAATATGGTTTTAATAAATATCAGAAATTTGTGAACCTCAAAGTCACTAGTACCATCCAACACCTGAATGACATGAGCATGAGGAACCAAAAACCTTTTTAGGAACCTCATCAAAAATTTCATCAACCACTTTGCAGGAATATTTTGAAAATTTTAATGGCACTCGTAGTCTAGCAGCTCTTTGAGGAAAACTACTTTGAGCGTGAGTAAGGATATCATCGATTCTAACGATGCCTTTGAGGGCTTCCATGTTTTCAACAACCACTTCTATATATGTCTCTTCTTGGGCATTGATAATGAAGTTGGAATCATGAGATTTCCTTTTCTAATCAACTGTGACTACAATTCGATACCATTATACCAGTTTAACACTCACCTAAAGATATTGACCTTGGAAAGGAGCTTAGGTTCTATAGGAGGAGGCTTCATGGCGAGGGATTCTCTCTTTCTTTCCTCACCAGGGCTACAGGAGGAGAGGGTCCACCAGTGTAATCTAGCAACATAACCCTGGTTATGTTGGCATAAGCAACCGACAAAACCCTAGTGTAAGCAGTAGAAATAATGGAGGGTTTCAAAGGGGTGGTGCTCGGTATCCTCATGGTAGTGCTTGGTATTGTAAAAAACGGTCTGACGAAAAATAACATAAAGGAAAAATATGAAGTATAAATTTGGACTATTGACAAAAATAAAAATTAACACGTACACTGATATCAACATTTACTTATATGTATAGTAAAGAGTAACATAAATTTACATGCAACACATTTATTTTTAGTGTTCAAACATTGATTTTAGTGGACATTTTTCTTCATTCAATATTATTACTTTATTTTTGTTGAACCTATTCCTCATGTAATTCTTAATTCTTAATTCTTAAAGTATATTTTTCATTTTTGAAAAAACTAAGAAAATTGACTATATATATATATATATATATATATATATATATATATATATATATATATATAATCATCTACAAATTGTGTCACTATACTAAAAGTTGAAGAATGTAGATTATATTGATCCTTGTAGATAATTCTCTTTATACTTGTGATCTACTAAGAAAAGTGAACAATTTTCAAATGATCATATTAATTTTATAAATACATATATACATAATGCCGTCATCTACAAATTTTCACTATAATAAAAATTGAAGAAGTTAAATTAAAATTGATCCTTCTCAATAATACTCTTTATATTTTCGAACAACTAAATGAAGTAAATTTTAAATTATTAGATAAATTTTAGACATATACATATACGTAATATTGATTATGTATACATTTTTGTAACTGCCCATAACCAAAATCATCATAGATCCATCATAACTTTGGATGTATCAAGCTCTTAGAGAGCTTAAATCTCCCAAAAGTACAAATATTTTCTTAAATTTTGTATTTTAAAAAAGGTCTACACCACAAGAGATTTGATCCCTCGAAAAATTTAATATATCTGTAAATAAGATAAATCTAATATAGTTTAACTATTTAAAAAAGTTAAATAAAATGTATAGATGATATATGTGCATTTAGATTTCAAAATTAAATTAAATATTTGCATTTCTCTTTATTATTTATGTTAGTTTTCTTAGAATTTTCTAATAATTTATTTAGTTTGTGTCCAGTGAAATTAGAAAGTAAGAAATTTATAATATTTCACGAACATATTATAATAAAAAACTTATTGATTATAAATAACGATAAAATTTATATTAACAACATTGAAAACTTATTTCTCATTATATATTTATGGGATTGCAATATGTCCATCATCTATGGGATTCCAATATTAGTTAAGTTATACGATGTAATTGCAATATGTTCATTTATGGGATTGAAATATTGGTTAAGTTATACATATTTTAAGGAATATATATATATATATATATATATATATATATATATATATATATATATATATATATATATATATTAATTTCTAATATTTTTATGAAAATTACTAAATTTTATTATAACTCTAACATAATGTTATATGACATTCAAAAATAATAATTTAGAGATATATAACAAAAATATTAAAGTACACTTATTATTTGTTGTTAGATTATTTATCAATTTTATTTTATAAAATTATAATATATAATTATATTTTGCTCTTATACGCATAAAAGAGATTTAGAAATTCATATACATTTCCCTTTATGAATGGAAAATTACTTTAAAATAATAATTTTTTATATTTTTTTAATATTTTTCTTATTACCTAATAGTTTTGAACAAATATAACTGTGAAACATATCTCCTAGACAATCTAAACCTATTTTCATTAAACTAGGTTACACTATTCCTTGATCTACATTTTGTTATTTTTACCACTTTTATTTCCATTATTCCTCTCATAAAGTGAAACTTTCAATAGGTGCTTACTCTTAACATGGTAAGTTGACTTGTTTATTATTGCAGTGATCCTTTCATTATCACATTTTATTTCCAAATTAAAAAAAAAATAACAATATTGTTTCATGATTTTAATAGTTATTTTTTTTTTTAAACTTGTACACACCAACCCATTTTTTTTATGAACCAAATAAAGCAAAAAGGAATTGTTTCTTACTCATCCCACTAACTCCTTTATTAAGTATAGAAAATATATGTGCCAACAAAGCCATAAAATAAAAAAATTTGTTGCTATGATCCTACTAACATAAGGCATAGTCATGTCCTACAAATACCTCTAAATTCTATTAATATGGACTTAAGCTCACCACTCATATATGAGATACCCTGCAACATTTCATCCTAATATTCATTTGGACCATATATTAACTTGTGACATATGGTCTCTCCATTGATTACATGCTTAAGTGGATAATTCAAGTTATTGACCTCTACATGGGATTAATTCTCTAGCAATATATTGACTTAATAATATTACTTTTGTGCTAATATTTCTTTATATTTATTATAAGTTTCACAAGAATCAAAACTTTTTCAAACACACATTTGGAACCAACAATGTGCATTCCTTATGTCAACTCTTCTAAACCCCGTGATTTTTTTTGGTATAGAAAATTTATTTTTTCTTCCTTGCTTTTCCTTTTCCACTACTCATTGTAAAATCACTTTCAACACTTTCCAACTCCATATCCATGGAATATAAACCACATTAATATTAAAATTCTTCATTTCCAAAATCATATGTTTTAGGTTGTTTCCTACCTCACTTCCTTCTCCTAATTTGTTGTATTATTCTTACTAGCTCTTTCATTTTCCCTACCACTAATATGATTGTGCTTCCAATTATGGGATTTCTCAATGCAATTCTATCCCATATTGGCATTTAACTAGGCTCATGTTGTCCTACTTAGATTAGATTCATGTTATGGACTTGGTTTAATTGTGCATTAAATTTTCTTTATTTATTCTGACTTCCATGTATGTTTAAGAATTCATAATTTTGATTAGCTTGACTCTACTTTAGTAGTGGTGTAATTTCACTATCTACCTCCCTTTCTTCCATGTAACCAACCATCCCACCCTATATCTTAGGCAAGGGTAAGATATTCTTCATGGATCAAGGTCGTTAAACAAAAAGGCTTGAAGACATTACAACAATACAATTAGGATGCGATCAAGATGTCACTTTTTAGGTGTTGAAGTTAGGTATGGAGGATAACATTCATTCCTCCCAACCACCCAATATAATACCAATAGATATTATCCACCACTCTTTGCAACACCACTCTTTCCTTATATTATTCATTTTATTGTTTAAATTATCCTTATCTGTATTCCTTGAAAATGACATATCATTTTGTAAGTACTCATGTCACCATTAGAAAGTTATATCTTGTATTATTGATTTCCAACGAGATCATCGTAACCATTGGACATGTTGTAGAAAATCCTTAAAACCTTGCAAGTGCTAATGAGAAAAAAATTATCACAAAAGAAACAATAATTCTCTACCAAACATTTGTGGAAAGAAAACAATGAATAGAAACACAATCACACATAGAACACAAAATATATCTAGGGAACCCAACTGGGAAAAACCCCTCTTGCTTGTATTAGAATCAACTAAGAAATATGATCTATTACATATAAATTTCTTCAAGCCTAAATCTCCCTGAAATATTGATCATCTCTCTCTGAAGGCTTGCCCAACACTTAGGCAAATAAGGCTTGCTAGGAGCTCTTATTTCCTAGTGAAAATATGCCCCTAAAAAATAGGCATTTGTACTATTTCCTTGCAAAATTCCCAAGATAAATTTATTTTCTTGCCTCTCCAAGCCTCTACACAAAAACCTGTGTACAATAAATAAATACATGTTTTCTTTCATTCAATCTCAATACGAAATTTGAATTGCATGACCCACTAGGGCTAAATTTAGCAGTTGTTGCAGTTAAATGAGAGGAATTTGAGTTAACACAAAGTCAAATACTCAAATAAAATCATTTTTATCTCTATTCTAGAAATAAATATAATTTAAGTAATAGACACTAGAGTTAACTCCACTAGATAACTAAATTTATCCATCAACTAGTCCATAACTCATTGTATGCAATCTAACTTGAATTAATTGATAATAACTCAATGAGGGCCACATCACACATGTTAACTGAAAGCGAACTTAAACAACTATGAGACTGAAATCAAATTGGAATATTTTGACTAAGGTACAAGTCAAATAATCCATTCATTACTACATTTTCAACACTCCCTCTTAATAAGGAAGGCATTCTTGGAAGAACCTTATCCACCTAGTTATGTCTTCAACTCTACCAAGCTCTTTGTTGTTGCAGATACTCCCTATGAACTCGAAGAACTCTCTACGTAATTTTGTCGAACTTGCTTTGAAGACCCAATATTTCCCAGCATGCTCTGTGAGATCACCACTTTAGTCATGAGTGCCATGTACCCTGTCTACTTGCGTTTTTTCTTCTTGATGTTGGGAGAATCAACTATCTTCTGAGATTCCTTAGCAATATCATTTTTCCACTTGGCTTTAAATTTCCCTATACCAGGAGTCTCTGACTAAGTGGCTACCTCCACTCGCCCTAGGATATGGTCCTCATCATCTTCATCTTGTTGGCCAACCCAACAGTCAACTAGCTTAACCTAAAGCTGAGATACTAGATGAGTCTCCGTTTTTAGAGCTATATCCTCCTCTTGCTCAACTACCACATCTCTACTCTGAGAAATTTTTTCCTTGCTTCATAAGGTTGCACATGGTTCAACCTCCAATTTGTAGATTTTATCAATCCTAACACTAATATGCTTGAATTTTCCTAAAGAAGAATGCTTGATGTAGGCCTTCCCCTTGTTGAATACTACATCATACCCTTTGTCTTAAAGTACTTCTACTAAGACAATATTTTCTTCAATCGTAAGAAATATATCACATTCTTGAGATGGAGAAGGGAACCAGGCTCCCTCTTAAATCTCACTGTACCAACTTCTTTAGTCATGTATATTCTATCATCTCCAAGACTGATATGGAATTTTATGGATTTCTTCTCCAAACTTCTGAAGAATTATTTATTCCCTGTCATGTGGAATCAATCCTTTGAATCGGTGTACCACACACTACCTCGAACTGAGCTTGACATGCAAGCTATCAAAGATAAATCAAATTCGAACTGACAAGAGAGTGTTTCTCCTCCTATTGCTTCTTCAACATGCATGATGGATTTATTTTTTGGACAATTTGTAACATAATTTCCAAACTCATGACAACGAAAATACTTGATCTTGCTAAGATCCTTATTTTCCTTACCTCCATTTTGACTAGACTCAATTTTTCCTTGGGCCTTATTTCCCTTGGCTTTCTTCCCTTTTATATCTAGGGAAAAGTTCTCCTCATCATTAGTCCTAGCCAAGACTCCATCCCTTGTGTTCCTCCTTATCTCTTCCTACAGAAGATCTAACCATAGTCTCTCCTAATCAGGGATATTATCTCTACCGTTCACTGCATCCTAGAAACCATGGAAATACTTGTGAAGCCCAAGAAGAGCAAGTTTCACAAGATCTGTTGGTGGAACTGTCTCTCCAATGCCTCCAAGTTCATCCCTGACTTGAGAAAACTTGGATAGATATGTTACAATGGGCTCATTATTTCCCATTCGAATGTTCTGAAAATTATCCTTAAAATTTTTCTATCATCACTACTTATTTCAAACATATCAGTAAGGGTCTTCCACATATATAATTTTTCTCCTTGCGATGAAAATTTGGAACAATATGGTCTTTAAATCCTTCTAGGATCATCCTCCTATCTTTTGCAATGTCATTCATCCATTGAGTCAGTTGTAGGAGGTTTAGGAATATCAATCTTGATGTATTCCAAAATCCCATTATCATATAACAAAACCTCCATTTTTTTCTTCCAAGAAAAAAATTTTGAACTCCCTTCTAGGTCATGCTCTATCCTCAAACCATTGGATGACATGATTCTTACACTTGTAGAATTCCTACACTAACTGATATTCTCTCCAATTTTCTTTGAATCTAATCAAGGAGCTAGATCTCTATCTTGTTTTATGCTTTGATAACATGTACAAAATCCTTGAACCTTGCAACTGGTTATGAGAGAAAATTGGCCACAACACACACAATATTTCTTTACCAACAATTTGCGGAAAGAAAACAATAAATAGAAACACAATCACACATAGAACACAAAATATATCTAGGAAACACAATTATTAAAAACCCCTCTCAATTGTATTAGAATCAACTAAGAAATAGGCTCTATTACATAGAAACTACCTCAAGCCTGAAGCTCCTAATTGCAATAATGGTCAACTCCCTCTCAAGGCTTTCCTAAGACAAAGACAAATAAGGCCTACTAGAAGCTCCTATTTCCTAATGCAAATCTGCCCCAAAAAATAGGAATTTCTCTGCTTAGTTCTCCAAGCCTCTACACAAAAACATGTGTACAATCAATAAATACATTTGTGCCTTCAATATTCAATCTCAATAGGAAATTTGAATTACATGACCTACTAGGGATAAATTTAGCATCTATTGTAGTTAACTGAGAGTAAGTTGAGTTAACACAAAGTGAAATACTCAACTAAACTCATGTCTATCTCTATTCTAGGACTAGAGATTAGTTAACTGACAGACACTAGAGTTAACTCCACTATATAGATAATTTTAGCCATCAACTAGTCCACAACTCATTGTATGCCATCTAACTTGAATTAACTGACAATAAATCAGTGATAGGCCACATCATACAAGTTAACTAAAATACAACTCAAGAAACTATGAGACTGAATTCAAATTGGTATTTGACTAAGGCACAAGTCAAAGAAGACGTGCATTGCTAAATTTTCAACACACGTATTTTTTTATCTTTTAATCCAAAGTATTTTTTGTTTTTTTTTTAACACCCATATAAACCTCAAAATTAAATAGACTAAATTGAAATATGGATGGCTTGCTCCCATCCCAAGCTTATAACTATCTTGACACCCAAAGTTGAACTAGGTTACAACTTGACCAATTACGAAAATGTTGTAATTACTGTCAGTGTCACTATTTGCATACTTCCATTGGTGATCAAAAATACTTTTTTCATATCATTTTAGGAGTCCCACTCAGAATTTTTTTATCATTCCACTAGGTCATGTAAAAATTTAGTTAGTGATGGTAGCCCGAATCCAAAAACATCACTCTTCCTCAAATCTGATTACTCGCTGGCATAGTTTCATACCTTGCTGATTGTACGTCATTCACAAATTTAATGTCATCATGCCATAATGTCAGTCACGTCATCTTGAAATTCAGTCCTTCAAGGTCTCATTAGGTCTTTTATGTTTTTTCAAGGTTTCACTAGGTCATTAGGGTTTCCATGATTCAATATAACTCCATTCCATTACATAAGACCAAAACGTAAAGGGTGATCCAATAAAATTCTCTTCACCATGTAAATATGACTTGCAAAGAAAAGTTTTTGTTTCAACATATAATTTTTATTTTCACTATGTAATTTTATGTTATTCAAATGTAATAATTTCATGGTTCCCAAGCTACTAACTCAGAGTTCCAAAAGCATCAAAAATGTCAAATTCAAATAGTTCTCAAAGTTTCATCAGCCAAATTAGTCAACTTCCAAAATTCAGAATTATTCCTAAACACTTCCCATCACTCCTAGCCTTTAAAATCATCATTTTTCACAAGAACCTAACCCTAATTTCCTCTCCCACCGAGCTAGGGTTTGCTATGAAATTAGAGACATGTGAGCAGAGGAGGCATAAGGAAAGTTATATTAGAAATTATGAGGTCATTTCAGCTCATAAACATCATGTCCCCACCATTTTTCAAGAAGTCATTCCAAGGAACAAATCATTTGCCACACATATGGCTAGTTTTTCTTCAAACTATGTTTCTGACCAAATGGAGATGAATTTGACAAAATTGAGTGAGATTTTTCTCCATAATAGGCCAACGAAGAAAAACCTCCATTTTTTACACAGGTGTCATGGTTTTGGAGAAATTTCAAAAACACATGTGCCACAACAGAAGTTACTGCAGTTCTAGAGTGACCTTGGGAAAATCAAGTTTTTTCCTAGATGGAGTGTCCAAATGAATTTCTTGATGAGTCAAATGATAACTAGACAGAAATATATTTCCAATTAGCTATCATTAGCTTAATTTGGAGTTGAGGAAGGTCTCCAAAAAATTTCTGCAATATCACACTTCATTTTTACACCCTCATTCTGCACTTTTTTACTAGTATTGGGAGAATTGACTTTTGAGGGGCTATAATTAATAATTTTCAGTTCTTGATAGGTCCATTGTGTAGCTAAAATAGAGTGATTTCCAACGAGCTATGATGAGCTCAATTTGGTACTCGAGAAGGCCTAAAAAAGTGGCATGCAAGACGGATTTGTGTGCTTGTGTGTTGTGATGCGTGTGTCCTCTTGGCGCTACGTGCATGTGTGTTGCACTGTGTGTTTCCTCTTTGTGCTACATGCCTATGTGTTGCGCTATTTTTTTCCTCTTAGCGCTGCACGCCTACTTTATGCATTGTGATTTTTCCCAAATTCTATAGCAATCTCTAAACTTCATGAAAATTTCCTCTAAACTTCAACAAAGGTTCCCACCTACTCTTAGAAAGTAGGTAAGAAACATTTGTACCTTCCTTTCATTCCTCAAAGAGAAATTTTCATGGCATTTGAATTTTCATGAAAAAATTGAAGTGTTCCTAAGCTACAAACCCTAATTTCATTCCCTCATTCCCAATTTGATTCCTAGCACTTTTATTCCCTTCCCACATCATAGTTGACCCTACCCTTACCCCCTATATCATAATCCCCTTTCCCTAAGCCCTTTTCCTTTGAAACCCTAAGACCTAGGCTACTCATTTGCCTAAGATCCCAAAATCCCTAACCTATAATAAAATTCCCTATCCTAAATCCCTTTTCATTACTACTCCTTGTCACCTCCCTCATTTCATAAACCCTTTCCCCATCTCCCTAATTTTTTCCATCCCATTCTCCACTCCTTAAACCTACATTTCACTCCCCATTCATCTCCCTAGAGTTTCTAAATCTAGACACAATGGAAGAAAACAATGACTACATGGAAGAGGAGGAAGACAGATTGTAGGAGGAAGATAGACAGTAGAGAATGACATACAAAGGAGGATGGAAAAACACTACTACAAGAGACAAAATTGCAAGGGCAATGCTTAGACAAGCTAATGCAAAAATTGAGGCTTTGACCATGTAAGAAGATGAAAGGAGCCTTGAAATGTTGTTTGAAGCCTCACTTCATGCCTAGCCACATCATCAGCATCAAATTATTAAATTTTTAGGAGTTTTGGGTAAATTTTTGAAATTTTTATGATTTTTTGCAAACCTTGGATAGTCATGTGATAGAGAATGTGTCAAACGTGCAACGCCCTTGGTGCTGCACTCTTTTTTGAGCAATATTTTGACCAAATGGTCACCACCATTAGATGAAGAATGGTCAATAAATCTCAGAAAACCTCTTTGCAAGCCTTGGTTTGAAAAATTAGAAAGTGAAAAAGGAAAAAAACTAGCAAAAAAACATGTTTCTGCCTCATTTTTGGCCCTGGCGTTGCGCACTGAGAAGTCTTGGGAGGATTTAATTTTGATAGGGAAAATGAGCTTCATTTTGAAAAATAAAAGCATATCCAGAAACTAGACTTGAAGGGCTTTCCAACAAGCTATCTTGTAGCCAATTTGGACACCTACATACTAGTAAAAAACAACCTGCAAGATGGAAGGCACATTTGACAATTTGCTTATATTTTTGAAATTTCACTGAAAATTTTGATTTTTCTTTGAAATAATGATTTCACCTATGTAATTGAGCATGGTAAATTTAAATATGATATGGATAAGTTACCTAGGGGTAGATTCATGATGTAAATGTAATCATCAAATTCAAATGAATTTGTTTCAATGTAATTAGGGAGGAATTAGTTAGAGCTCCCTACACTCCAGCTTTCAGTTCAAAATTTTGTGGATCTCATCCCCAATTAAGGAATTCGACCCCTGAGGTCGGGAGAGGTTTTTTTAGGTCTATATATTGTAATTTTTGACTCATTTTCAAAGGGTTGAATTAGTTGGATGCTATTGTATTGATCAAGTGTAATCAGTTTGGCCTGGAAATTAATGAAGAATTGCAGCTATTTCCTTGGATTCATGTGGTATGAATGTTTGTCATTGTTTTTTCTCTTTTATCATTTGTATGAATGTTTTGTAAGCTCATAAACATTTCATGTCTATTATATGATAAATTTCAAGTTGATAGGTAGAATACACGTTTTTCATGCTCTGTTTTGGGAAAGTTGTCATAATTTGTCCGTTTCTTCAATTTAGGAAGAATACATATCCTATGCTCTTCCTAGCTCCTCGTCAGTCTAAAACCATCTCACCAAATCACCTTTAAGTGTTAAGCATTATACCTACCTTGCCCCATCGAATGGACTGCAATTCCATCTCATTTTCCCTGACCTAGTTCCCTTGACCTAATCCTCGTCCAGCAAGCCCAACCCAATAAAAAACAAAACAAACCCTTTTGCATTTCATAGTTAGCCTAAAAAAATTTCAACCAGCCCTCTTGGCTATGATTTTTTTTGGAGAGAGCCCTCTCCTACTTGGTAGGACTAGATACCAATTTAAAAGGTTGGTCTATGGTTACCTCCATTGGGATTTCTTCTTTGGCCTTAGATATCTGGCGGAGTGATAACATATTGGCGTTGTTGTCGGGGAGGTGAAAAGACGAATCTTCCCTGGGAAAGAATGATAAAGATTAGATTTTATTGTTGATGGTGAACAATGATCAGGAAACAAGAAGGTTGTGCATCATTCACTTGGTGACTCCAAGTTAGTTTCGAAATCAAATCCAAAGACTCCACTGGAGGATGAATCTTGCCAAGAAATATGAAAGGACAACATGGGAAGATCAGGTATTCAACTTTTACTTTCATTCAAGACATCATGCTCTTTATCATGAAATATTTCTTCTCTTTTCCTGAGAATGTCTAGAAAATTTTCCAAGGTATATTATGTTTGAGAAAAGATCATGGACCATTGTTGGATTCTACTCCTTTGAAGGTTGTAAATACAAATCTCCCATACACCTTTGATCTTGGTCCAGAAAATTTTTCCGAATCATATGATGACCATCTTCAAATTCATGAACCTCAAGAGATCAAGACTGATCCTACAGCTTATGTACATATTCCTACATCTTATAAAATTCCAGAGAGATACAAACCACTCATATTACGTCCTACACTCCATGCTTTCCCTGAAATTCATTACCAATCTCTGTCGAGGTTTGATGGTGAATGTGACATCACTGCTGAGAGACATATGCAAAATTTTGAGACTTTCATCAACCTTTTTGAAGTTGATGAAGATGATGTCAGTATCAAGCTATTTTCTCTCTTTGCAAGGCCAAGTCAAGAGTTGGTTCAAAAACCTGCTTGCTGCGAGCATCTCATATTTCCCACAGTTTGTCAAATTTCTCCTCTACAAGTGGGTCGTCAAAGAGAACCCTTTCCTTATTTTAGAAAAGTATAACTAGATGAAAAGACATATAGGGGAGATAGTACGACAGTTTTCTACCAGATTTAATTAAGTCTATTGTTTGATACCTACTAATATAAGACCTCCTCCTAGCTCAACTCTCTTACATTACCTGTATGCCTTTCATCCAGAAATGGAGTATCAGCTGAGAGAAAGGAACCTTGCAACACTTGAAGAGATGTAGAAAATTGTAGTAGACGTAGAGGCTAATCTGTTGATCATAAGGGTAAAGTTGAAGGAAGAAGAGAGCGAGAAAATTGCAGAGCACTTTACATATTTAGAGGTAAAGCTCGACATTTTGGTAAGTACAATAGAGGAAATGATGCAAAATATCACCATGAGAGATGGAAATTCCATTCAAGATAACCATGACCCACTTATTGTAGAAATAGAAGAGGTTGTTGGCCCTAAACACTTTCCTGCTAATCCCAGCTACCATAGATCAGAAAATGGATTTGTAGATTGATCTGAGGGGAAAAAATTTGATGATCTAATGTGTATGATTGGTGACATTACTTATATTGATTATTTTCCTAAGTATGATCAATATGATGAAAATTATGTTCTCCAAATAGAAGCTAATCTTGCGGACCAAACAACATTTGGTTTGTGGGAGGAGGAAGTACAGTTTCAACAGCTCGAATACAGTGATCAGCCAATGCATATCAGCTATGGAAGTGAGGAGGAAGGTCCAGAAAATTTGAAAGTAAGTGACAGATATTTTCCTCTTTGTTTTACTTCGTTTCAGTTCATTAGAGACAACTTTCATGCAATCAGAAATCAACAATCATTAAGTTTTGATCTTGACAATCAAGAGGGAAATGAAATCCTTGATCAAGACTCTTTAGATCCATATTTGTAGCCCCTGAATGCCATTGAATGTCAGGTTGTAGATGAAGGCTTGAAAGTTGAAGCATATGATCAAATGATGCAAGATTATTCTATACCATTATGTTTTGAAGCATTTCATTTTTTAAAGGAAAATTTTCATAATATCTCTAAAGCAAAGGATGAGGGGCCTATAGAAAGTCATGTTGTATCATTAGTACCAATGGAAAATAGGTTTTGGTATTCTTTTCAAGATTTTCATGATCTTACAGCTGATGTGTTGGATAATATCTGTAGTAAAAGTCCCTCTCCATTAGCTAAATGTGATCCTAAAAAGAGTGTTTGTTGGAATCATGATTGTCGTTAGACCAAAACCCGCAGGCATTAGTCTCCACTACAATCGCTAGAGTTAGGATCCATGAGAGGCAGTTATTCCATGTTGTAAAACACATGGGGAGCGTTGAAACCAATGTCCAACAATCTCCCCCCAAAACACGAGCCGGGTGAGTTTCAAACTCGAGACATGTTGCTCTTATACTAATTGTTGGAATCACAATTGTTGTTAGACCAAAACCCATAGGCATTAGTCTTCGCTACAATCACCAGAGTTAAGATCCATGAGAGGCGATTAGTCAATGTCACAAAACACATGGGGAGAGTTGAAACCAATGTCCAACATTGTTGATATAAACTTGATCCAACAGCCGGTTTCTTTGTAATTTTTAGCAGTAGTCTCATTACAAAGCTCATCCGAACATTTGCAGCCATACTGAGGGAGTAATGAAGAATATTATTATTTTTTTGTTGATCATAAAGAAAAATTAGTCATTCCCGAGTTTGAGGATCCTTTTGTCAATTTTCTACAGTCATCAAGGGAAGAAAGCACGAATGTTGGGAAAATTTTAAAATCAAGGTACAAAGACTACCTAGAGTAGAGCAGTAATGAATTACATAGGTTGGAAATCAATATGTATTCTTATGAAGATCATTTTGCAACATTCTTGAGGTCAGTCGGTTGGATCACGCTTTGCAATTTCATCAAGATTCAATCTGATTTCAAGTTTTCATGGGAGTTTCCTTTCAGTAGTTTTTTCTTCTTGCTCATAAGAAAGTACTTGTAGATAATTCAATTAGCAGCCATAATGCTTACTTGGTTGCATTGGTTGTTCCATTTCACTTGATCAGGTGATGAATGGATCAGTTAGAGTAGGTTTTGTTGAATAAGCTCAATTCTTAGCATCTTTTTCAGTTTTTCAGTTGTGTTTTAGTTTGACTCAGTTCATTTTCTTAAGTCAAGTTTTCAATATTCAGTTAGTTTGAGTTTTTTACCGTATTGGCCCAATGGATGAGGCACCGATATGCAAAATTCATAATTTTGTGGTTCTTGACACCTATTTCAAAACTATCATCCCCAAGAAGGCCAATGTTAGTTTCAGTATTTGCATACTTCCATCAGTGATCAAAAATACTCTTTTCATATCATTTTTGGAGCCCCAATCAGAAATGTTTTAGCATTCCACTACGTCATGAAAAAATTTAGTCACTGATGGTAGCCCTAATCCAAAAACATCACTCTTCCTCAAATTTGATTACTTTCTAGCATATTTTCATACCTTGCTAAATGTACATCATTCGCAAAGTTAATGTCATCATGCCATAATGTTAGTCATGTCATCTTGAAATTGAGTCCTTCAAGGTCTCATTAGGTCTTTTAGGGTTTTTCAAGGTTTCACTAGGTCATTAGGGTTTCCATGATCCAATAAAAATCCATTCCATTACATAATACCATCAAGTAAAGGGTGATCTAATAAAATTATCTTCGCCATGTAAATATGAATTGCAAAGAAAATTCCTTGTTTCAACATGTAATTTTTATTTTCACTATGTAATTTTATGTCATTCAAATGTAATAATTTCATGGTTCCCAAGCTGCTAACTCAGAGTTCCCAAAGCATCCAAAATTTCAAATTCAAAGAGTTCTCAAAGTTCCATTAGCCAAATTAGTCAAGTTCCAAAATTCATCAGTGTTCCTAAGCACTTGCCATCACTCCTAGCCCTCAAAATCATCATTTTACACAAGCAAAAAACCCTAATTTCCTCTCCCACTGAGCTAGGGTTTATTATGAAATCAAAGACATTTGAGTAGAGGAGTCATAAGGGAGGTCATATTAGCAAATATGATACAATTTCAGCTCATATACATCATGTCACCACCATTTTTCAAGAAGTCATTCCAAGGGACAAATCATTTGCCACACATAGGGCCAATTTTCCTTCAAACTATGTTTCTGACCAAACAAAGATGAATTTGAAAAAAGTGAGAGGTTTTCTGTCCATAATAGGCCAAGGAAGAAATACCTCCTTCATTGTTTACACAGGTGTCATGGTTTTGGAGAAATGTCAAAAATACAAGTGCTACAGGAGAAGTTGCTACACTTCTGGAGTAACCTTAGGAAAATCAAGTTTTATCCTAGATGGAGTGTCAAAATGACTTTCTTAATGAGTAAAATGATAACTAGACAGAAATATATTTCCAATGAGATATCATGAGATCAATTTGGAGTTTAGGAAGGTCTCCAAAAGTTTCCTGCAAGAGCACACTTCATTTTTTCACCCTCATTCTGCACTTTTTGACCAATCTTGGGAGAATTGATTTTTTAGGAGCTATACTTGCTCATTTTCAGTGCTTGATAGGTCCATTGTGTAGCCAAGAGAGAGATATTTCGAACAAGATATCATGAGATAATTTAGGAGACCAGGAAGGCCTCCAAACATGGTCCACAAGACGGTGTTTCACGCCTGTGCATTGCGATGCGTGTTTCCTCTTAGCGCTACGCGCCTGCTTTATGCGCTGCACGTTTGCCCAATTTCTACAAAAATCTCAAAAATTCATGAAAATTTCCTCTAAAATTCAGCAAAGGTTCCCACATTCTCTTAGCAAGTAAGTAAGACACATTTTTACATTCCTTTCTTTCCTCAAAGAGAAATTTTCATGGCGTTTGAATTTTCATGAAAAAATTAAAGTGTTCCTTAGATACAAACCCCAATCTCATTCCCTCATTCTCAATTTGATTCCATAGCACTTTTATTCCCTTCCTACATCATAATATACCCTATCCTCACCCATTATATCATAATCCCCTTTCCCTAAGCCCTTTTCCTTTGAAACCCTAAGACCTAGGCTACTCATTTGCCTAGGCTCCCAAAATCCCTAACCTGTAATAAAATTCCCTATCCTAAATCCCTTATCATTAGTACTCCCTGTCACCTCCCTCATTTCAAAAGCTCTTTCCCCCATCTCCCTTTTTTTCCATCCCATTCCCTACTCCCAAAACCCACATTTCACTCCCAATTCATCTCCCTAGAGTTTCTAGACCTAGACGCAATGGAAGAAAACAAAGAATACATGAAAGAGGAGGAAGATAGATTGGAGGAGGAAGACGGACATCATAGAATGAAATACAAAGGAGGATGGAAAAACACTACTGCAAGAGACAAAATTACAAGGGTAAAGCTTAGACAAGCGAATGAAAAAATTGAGGCTTTCACCATGCAAGAAGAGGAAAGGAGGCTTGAAATATTGGTTGAAGCCTCACTTCATGCCTAGCCACATCATCAACATCAAATTATTAAATTTTGAGGAGTTTTGGGTAAATTTTTGAAGTTTTTGTGATTTTTTTCAAACCTTGGACAGTCATGTGACAGAGAAAGTGTCAAACGTGCAACGCCCTTGGCGTTCTGATTTTTTTTTAGCCATCTTTTGACCAAAAGGTCACCACCATTGAATGCAAAATGGTCAATACATCTCAGAAAACTACTTTGCAAGCCCTGGGTTGCAAAACTAACAGGTGAAAAAGGAAAAAAAAATATCAAAAAATCATGTTTCTACCTCATTTTTTGCCTTGGCATTGCGTACTGAGAAGTCTTGGGAGGAATGAGTTTTGATAGGGAAAATCAACTTCATTTTCAAAGCTAAAGGCATATAAAAAAACTAGACTTGAAGGGTATTCCAAAAGGCTATATTGGAACCAATTTGGACACCTACAACCTAGTCAAAAACATCCTGCAATATGGAGGCCACGTTTACCAAAGGGAGGGCGTGTTTGACAGTTCGCTGATATTTTTGAAATTTCACTAAAGATTTTATTTTTTCTATGAAATTGATGATTTCACCTATGTAATTGAGCATGGTAATTGTAATTATGATATGGATAAGTTACCTATGTGTATATTCATGATTTAAATGTAATCATCAAAGTCAAATGAATCAGTTTCAATGTAATTAGCTAGGAGGAGTCACTTAGAGCTCCCTACACTCCAGCTTTTAGTTCAGAATTTTGTGGATGTCATCCCCAATTCAGGAATTCGAGCCCTGAGGTTGGGAGAGGTTGTCTGAGGTCAATATCTTGTACTTTTTGACCCATTTTCAAATGTTGGAATTAGTTGGATGCTATTTTATTGATCAATTGTAATTAGTTTGGCCTGGAAATTAATGAAGAATTGTAGTTATTTCCTTGGGATTCATGTGGTATGGATGTTTGGCATTTTTTTTTCTTTTTTATCATTTTTATGAATGTTTTGTAATCTCATAAACTTTTCATGTCTATTATATGATAAATTTTAATTTGATAGGAAGAATACATGTTTTTCATGCTTTTTTTTGGGAAAGTTGTCATAATTTGTCCATTTTCTTCAGTTTAGGAAGAATACATCTCCTATGCTCTTCCTAGCTCCTCATCAGTCTAAAACCATCTCACCAAATCACCTTTAAGTGCTAAGCCTTATACCTACCTTGCCCCATCGAATGGACTTCAATTCCATTCCATTTGCCCTAGCCTAATCCTCATCCAGCAAGCCCAACCTAATAAAAAACAAAACAAACCCTTCTGCATTTCATAGCTAGCCTAAAAAAAATTCATCCAACACTCTTGGCTGTGATTTTTGTGGAGAGAGCCCTCTTTGACTTGGTAGGGCTAGATACCAAGTTAAAATGTGGGTCTGTAGTTACCTCTATTGGGATCTCTTCTTCAGCCTCAAAGATCTAGTGGAGTGATAGAAATTACTTTAGTCCAAAAGAATTTACTTAATTTTTCATTAGGTTTCATGAATACTAAGTTATTTATTTGTCTTATATTCATCCTCTCTTCCACTCCATTCTATCATGGAGGAATATGGTGTCTTTTACTCCCTTTCAACCCCATGCATTTAAGAGAATGAATCAAATCCTTTCGAGTAGTGATCTCATTGACTATTTGTTATGACATATTTCACTTTTTGGTTTGTTTTCCTCCCCAATATAAAATCTAAACTCTTTAATTAGTGAAATATCTTGTTGTTCTCTCTTTTTAAACATAAACTACTATTCTTACTCTATAAAAGTGACAATATATTTAGTAGCAATAGTAGAGGCCACATTCGTAGGCCCAAATAATTTTAGCTTCATTATGTCTAAGATATCTCTAGCTTTATGAGAAATTAAATAAAAATTAACCTTTGGATGTATAGCCAACATAGATGGATAAAAAAACAAAGGGAATTATGATTAAAATTTCACATTTTTAGCCATTCCTTAGGAACATGTGTCTTATATATTTTTCTCACTAAGTAACACATCCTCTTACTCCAAATCATGCATTCTTAAACTTCTTTATATACCTCCTTGGTGGCTTGAGACTTCTAGTTGTTACAACACTATGACTAAATTGAATGCAAGTAGTAACATGGACATATAAGCTATAAATAATACCAACCTTAATGTCATTAACCAATATCACTCACTCTCTCCTAAGACTACACACATTTCTTATGAGTGTCACATTAACTAATGAATTATTGAATTGGGTAACTAAAATATTCATATTCATCATTTGAATTAATAAAACACATGATTCTTAGATATATATACCTTATTAGACTATATCATCTAGTTACTACATTATAGGATCTATCATCTCATAATAATATTTTCAATTCATCTAATTTTTCATAGGAAATAAATCACTCCTTAAGTACCATCATATGAAAATATTCCTATATTCTATAAGCCATACTATACAGTTAAGTAGTTAAGTAAGATGTGGTAAAATGCATGTCCATGTTTTCCTTATGCTCATTGTTAATAGAGATCGTCATAGTGGCATCCTCTCCATTATTTCCTTTACAAAGAGGGCAATCATTCTTTATATGCCCCTTTTGGCTACACTTCGAGCACCACTTTGGTGTCTAATTAACCCTTGGAATTGGATCTATCATGGGATCCATTGTTTCTCCTTTCCATAGAGTTACCTTTTATAGCTGATTATTTTGAATCTAAAGAAACTCTTGTTGATAGTATCCTTATCTCCTCATTCTTTAGTTATCCCCATAATAGTTTCAATATCAATATTATATTCATGGGATCAAAAAATAGTTCTTACCAATTTCTAATATGAATGTGTTGTACTATTGAGGAGAGTTATTCTTTAATCCTTGAAAACCAATTGATCTCTAATGAAAGTTTACAATATTAGATTTAAGCGCTCAAAAATATTTTATGATTCCTTTATATTTAGTGTACACACCTTTCTTCTCAATAAAAAATATTTACTAATGACTTCGAATCATTCAAACTATTTATCATCACTTGTAACTCCTTTTCTAATAGGTCTTTAGAGACATTAAGACTCACAAAATATACAAAGAAAAAATAGATTATGTAATGTTGTCTTATCCATATTGATCCATTTCATTTCATATATTTGTTGATCCGCCAATGAAAGTAATCCAAATATCTTTATCTCTTAACATGTATTCCATTTTTATATTCCACAAAGTGAATTGTTGGGTGTGGAGCTTGATTATCTTGTTTATTTTGTATCACAGAATTGGACCCCTATACCTTAATGGGGCAGCAACGTCGTCCGTTATTAAACGCTGCCTGGGGGGTCCAGGGAGGGGCAGTTGCAACTTTATGGAGCCCCCCCTAGTGGGGGGTTTCAGGGGCAGCGCCCCAGAAGCTAAAAACAGATGTAAAATTGCCTTGTAAAAGTATAGTAATTTCTAGTCAATCTGGGCTATTCATTAGGCGGATGATTTGATGGTAGAAGTTATGTTTAGTTTAGGGTTTTTTGCCCTAGAATTCAACCCCTCACTTGTATGAGGGTATTTTATTGTGGTTGTGTATTGAATGTGTATTCTCAAAGAAAAAAACAGATAGGGAGACTGTGAGAGAGAACATAGGATATTATAGCGGATCTACTGTAGGTTGTGTCTCTTCATTTTGCTGGATAATAGAAAGGAAGGACTGGCTGTTCGGGGTGGACGTAGCCCAAACTGGGTGAACCACGTATATCAGTGTCTCTTTGGTTTTATGTGTTTTGTGTGCTTTTTTTTTCCGCATATTTTATGTGTTTAATTTCTCTGTAATATATATATAATTTTCTAACAATTGGTATCAGATTCGAAGGTCTATTTGGTTGATAAACTCGCAGGAAATAAGGGTTCCTAGTTCAAATGGGAGCAATGGCGGAAGATGGTAAGTTTAGGGTTGAGAAATTTAACGGCCAAAACTTCCCGCTGTGGGAGATGCAGATGGAAGATTATTTGTATCAAAAATATCTGTACCTACCATTGAGCGGAAAAACAAAGAAGCTGACGGCTATGACAGACACAAAATGGTAGATTATCGATAGAAAGGCACTCGGAACAGTACAGTTGTCCCTCGCAACGTCGGTAGCCTTAAATATATTGAAGGAAACAACAACGGAGGGTTTGATTAAGGAATTGGAAAAAGTATATGAAAAACCCTCAGCCTCTAACAAGGTATTTCTTATGAAATGTTTATTTACTATGAAGATGTCAGAAGGTGGATCTGTTGCAGACCATTTAAATGATTTTAATACAGTTACTAGTCAGTTAAGTTCTGTAGGGGTAAACTTTGATGATGAAGTTAGGGCTCTTTTATTTCTGTGCTCATTGCCAGAAAGTTGGAATGGTTTAGTTATGGCCATTAGTAAATTTGTCTCTGGATCTAGTACTTTAAAGTTTGATGATGTTGCCGGTGCTATCCTTAGCGAGGAAATGAGACAGAAAATCTCTGGTGAGACATCGGGTAATGATTTGAGTGCAGAGTCAAGGGGAAGAAAAATGGAAAGAGGAAAGAGCTTGGGATATCGTAGTAAATCAAGGAAAGGCAGATCCAAGTCCAGATTAGGAATAGTGTGCTTGAAATGCGGAAAGAAAGGACACCTGAAGAAATACTGTAGATCTCGGAAGGAAAAAGAGGGAGACGCACAACAATAAAACAATCATGAAGCAAATGTGACAGGTGATGTGTTACAAGATGCTTTTATTCTTTCTTTCGAAAATGTTACTGATTTCTGGGTGGTAGATTCAGGGGCCTCATTCCATGCCAAACCTGATAAGAAATATTTTCATGACTATGTTCAAGGACATTCTGGACAAGTTCGTTTGGGTGATGATAAACCCTGTAAAATTGTTGGAATGGGTAAATTTCTTGTAAAACAACAGAATGGAAACCAATGGCTATTAAAGGAGGTAAGGCATGTTCCAGATCTGAAGAAAAATCTGATTTCAACAGGGCAGTTAGGCGGTGAAGGTTGTGTGACAACTTTCACAGATAAAACTTGGAAGGTCACCAAAGGAGCCCTGGTAATAGAAAAAGGCGAAAAGGTTGGTACATTGTATTTGTGCAATGGTATTTCTAACTCTGTTAATGCTTTAACTTCCAAAGGAGCAGATGCAACATTATGGCATCATAGGCTCCAACACATGAGTGAGAAGGTGATGAAGATTCTTCACTCAAGAAATTTGTTGCCAGGTTTGAATAATGTTGATTTTGATTTCTGTGAAAATTGCATTTATGGAAAACAGAAGAGAGTCAGATTTCTCAGAGTTGGGAAAGAAAAGAAGAGCGAAAAATTAGAGCTTGTGCATACAAATGTATGGGGACCTGCTCAAGTATCATCTCTTGGTGGCTCTCATTATTATGTTACTTTTATTGATGATGCAACTAGAAAAACTTGGATTTATTGTATTCAAAATAAATCTGATGTATTTGATACTTTCAAGAAATAGAAATCTTTGGTTGAGATTGAGACAGGAAAGAAGTTGAAGTGTCTCAGATCAGACAATGGAGGTGAATATTGCAGCAAAGAGTTTGATAGGTACTGTTCAAAGCATGGAATTCGTAGAGAGAAGACAGTTCCAAGAACACCACAAGAAAATGGTGTGTCAGAAAGGATGAACAGAACAATCATGGAGCGTGCAAGGTGCATGAGATTGCATGCGGGATTGCCTTTACAATTTTGGGCAGATGTTGTAGATATTGTTTTTTATCTAATAAACAGAGGGCCTTCAAGTTCCTTGGATGGTGGTATTCCAGAGGAAGCATGGACAGGTAAAAAGGTAAACTACTCTTTTTTAAAGCCTTTTGTTTGTGAGGCCTTTGTCCATATTAATAAAGAAAATAGAACAAAGCTTGAGGAAAAATCAAAGAAATGTACCTTTATTGGATATGGTGTTAATGATTTTGGTTATCGCTTATATGATTATGAAAATCACAAAATCATTAGGAGAAAAGATGTAAAATTCAATGAAAAGGTCTTGTATAAGAATCAGTTGCAGGAAAAGAAATAGGAAAAAGAAAATAAAGAATACACAGTTCTTGATGAGATCATAGAAAAGGTAAAGGTGCCTGAAAATAATAATAATCAAGAGCCACAACAACAAAAACCACCAAAATAGCAACAGGCACCTCAAACACTTGAAAGTGGTGTTAGAAGATCTACCAGGATAAGTAGACCCCCTGAACGATACTCTCCTTCATTGTATTATTTATTGTTGACTGATTCTGGTGAACTTGAATGTTATGAAGAAGCAATGCAGGTTGAAAGCAGGAAGAAGTGGGAGCTAGCCATGGAAGAAGAGATGGACTCCTTAATGCATAACCAGACTTGGGACTTAGTCAGGTTGCCTGCAGGTAAAACTACACTGCAGAATAAATGGGTTTACAGGCTGAAGGAAGAAGATGGAGGAAAATAGAGGTACAAAGCTAGACTTGTGGTGAATTGGTTAAGGTATTCCATACAAGATGGATATATTTAATAACTACTCTTGTAACAATATGAATGGTCATAAAACCAATACTTTCATATGGTTAAAATTATCTGAGGAAAATGGTCCATGACCCCAACAAACGTGACCACTTAAGAGAATTTTATTAATAATGAAAAATAAATTTTTTTGACTAAGAGAGTTCTCATAATTGATCATTAGCCATGACCCTTGATACTCTTAAAATGTAAATCATGGACCAATCCTATATTAATGCATGGATTAACGGTTATTAGTATTGAGGAGAATATGAATTTTCAGATCATTATATGTCCAAAACTTATTGTAACTGTTATATTACAATGAAACTAATGCATACTAAATAAGCACACTAAGAAACACAATTGTGTTGAATGGATACATTAAACAAAGTTAAACTTAACAAACTCCTGAGTGTTGAAATATTGTAAAATCCACCCTTAATAACAACTTGGGATAGGATTGAAGGATTTATGAAGGTGACACAATATCATAAGGAAGGATACATTATATCCTATCCCCCCATAATGAAAACTTCTTAAATTCCTAACATAGATCAAGGTTTAGAAGAAATCACTTTTGGAAGAGACTTTATGAAAATGTATACAATTTTATCATTTGTAGGGTAAAAGAGAACTTCAATAGCTCAGTCATGAATGAATTTTTTTATGAAGTTCATTTGTATCTCAATGTGTTTGATGTGCTAATGTTTAACTAGACCTTTGATGAGCTTGTTAGTGATTTGATTTTTGCACCAAAGGGTAGTCGGATGATATTTCTAGAATTGAAACTTTGAAAGGATTTGTCAAAATCACAAGACAACCTGAATTTCTAACCACTTCTCATTACTTTGCATCTGTTGGAGAAAGAGTAATATCCTACTTATTTTTACATTTCCAAGTGATACATCCTAAACCAAGTCTAAAAACATAACACACATTAAACTTCCAATAATTACAATTTCCAACCCATTCTAAATTAGTGAAACCAACCAATAAATGACTCCTCACTAGATTATAATGTATCTAAAACTAAAGTGTACCTCATATATAACAAAGTATCAATTTTTCTATTTTCTATTGACTTTCATGGGGTTTTTGCATATATTGGGAAAAATTATCAACAATAAAGGACATATGAGGATAGGTGTGAGTTAAATATAAGAGGCTACCAATTAACTAAAAGCACAAAGTGGAATCAACTTTAGGTATAACATAGGCGATATAAATTTTGACTCCAAATTGAAAGAAAGAAGGGGTAGGTTTACCATCTTTTGTGTAAAAATGGTGGAGAAGTATAAAGATAAATTCCTTCCTTGGTTTGCAATAATTTGACGCCAAGGAAATAATTCCAATATCCTAAGTCTATCATTTCAAAATTCCTCTTAAACTCGATTTCATATGGTTTAAAATTGTAGAGTCATTACCAATGAGAATAAGGTCATCAACATAAAGAACAAGGGTTATGGGATGGATTCATACTTTCTTAGTGTACACATTACTGTCAAAATAACATCTAGAAAAGTTGGTTTTAATAAGAGAGCTATTCATTTTTGTATACCAATCTTGAAGAGATTTCTTAAGACCGTAAAATATTTTTAGGGAAATAAACAAGGACGGAGTCACTTTAAACATAACTAGGAAGGTAGATTTAATATCAATGTTATGAACATCCCATCCTTTGGAGGAAGTAAGGGCTACAACATAGTAGATGTAGTTAATTTTGAAATTAAGGGAAAAGGTTTTGTTGTAGTCAAATCCTTTAACTTGAGAGAATCATGTAGCAACTAACTAGAGTATGGGCCTTATGTTGTTTAACACTTCCATCTTATGCATTTTTTGTCCTATACACCCATTTACATACAAAAAAATTCTTCCTTTTGAAACAAGTACAAGTCACCAAATATTGTTTCAGTGACAAGTACAAATCAACAAAATAAGTACAAGTCATCAAGGAATAATATTCTCCATTCATCATTTCATCCCAATTTAGATAGCTAGAAAATTTTGCAAATGTTTATTGATCACGAGTGTTAGTCAAAAGAGAGAAATATCATTAGAGTTTTGGATGAGTATGAAATTGATTTGTAAGGCCATTGGCAAGATCACCATTTTCTTCAGTTGTAATGCATACTTGCAATGGACCCATAATATGTAGAAATATTTTAGTTGTCAAACCTTAGATGAATATTACGCAACAATTCTATGAATTAAAATAAACAAGGGAATATAATACCCTACATTATAAAAGTGATACTGAGGAACATCAAAGAAATAACATGTTTTCAAATTAAAAGCACCTAGGGCATAAATACAGTGAAATAAACAACTTGTTTTATGCAAGTGGGAGAAACTTGAAATTTTGAACCCTTTAAAGAAATATATAAACATCATTAAACTTTATAATCTATGCCTTGCACTATATTATCCATGTGGATAGAAAAATTTAGTAATTTTCGATAGAAAAGACAAGAAAAAATATGATCTCAAAAGTAAGATTTTGAAATAATAAAAAACTGTAATTTTTATTGCCTCAAAGGCCCATTCTATAGCCCAATATGAAGGTGATGTGTGATTCCATCTATGCTCAAATGTGGATTTGGCATGTGCTCCTTTAAAATAAATACTCAAAAAAAAAACTACATTGATTATAATAAAAATAGAAATGATCATACATATTTGGTTAGTTTTGTTTAAAAGCATTATAAAACATCAATATCTCAATCCATTATGAAATTCATGTAAACATATTTCACTCTGGCCCTTCTAATTATAAATAAAATATTTCAATGTTAGAGTTAAATAATATAGTCTTATATAAACTTTACAGAGATAAAGTACTTAAAAATAAAAAATAATATTTCTCTTTTAAATATTTCAATATCGAACTTAAATAAATTATTTCAATATACTGAAAATCCAAAAAAACTTGGAAATTGAATCCAAAAGTCAAGATGTTATATTTATATGTATATCATATTTAATGAAATTGCAATTAACACCCATTCTTTCATTCTGGCTCCACCTTCTAATAATATCAGAGCTTGTGAAAATTTGAGATTCTAATAATATCAGAGCTTGTGAAAATTTGAGATTAGAGATTCGAGAAGATGCTTATCGAAGACCTGTAAGTGGGGAGTTTTGTTATCTGCTGAGAAATTTTTTGAACCTAGATTGCTCATGGATGCTCCTCAACGAAGAAGAATATGCAAATGAAAAATTATTGTAAAAAAAGATAAAAAAAAAAAAATTGAATATTAAAATTTAAAAGAAGAAGAGGTTTTGTTATTTGATTCCGTTTCTGTTTCGAATTAATGATAAGGGGAAGCTTTGTTTCCTATGATGATGGTATTGAATACGTTTGAAATAGCAAATTAGAGGGTTCTCTTCATGTGACCATGACCAAGAACGAGAAGAATCACATGAAAAAATTATTTAGTAAAGTGAATATGTCCGTGAGTGTTTAATAATTTATTATCAGGGTTTCGTGCTACGCTGAAGTGGAAGAGTGGAGAAGGTCTTTCAATAAATAAATTTTTTTTAATATATAAAAAATCATGGATATTGAATATTAAAATAATATTTTTTAAAAGTAAGATGTTTTAAAAATGTTTGAAGTGATGATTTGGCACGGAGGAATTGATATGTAAATGGGTTGCTAAAAAAGAAATCAGTGGCAAAGGTTTAACGGAGAGTGAAATTAGTAAAAATTATTCATTGAGTTTGTTAATTGTATACCAGGTTTCCTAAATTTTAAAAGAAATTGAACAATAAACATATTTTCAGGAATATGAGATCATGATAAAGGTAAATACATTTTCTTTAATTTTGACATTACTTCTATCATTGTGTGTGGTAATAAGCAAAGGGTAAGAAACAAAGCAAAATGTGAAAGTAAAGAGGAGGGAGATCCCTATTATAAAAATATTTTAGGAGGAAGAACATGGAGGGAGTTGGTAATATTAAATGCTTGATAGTTGTATCAAATTGTGATGAAACTTGAAAGGTATTTAAAATAACTATATTGGTATTGGTTAAGAAAATATTTCTCTTTTTTTGTGTTATGTGGAAAAATTACTTTTGTAGACAAAAATGAACTCCCTAGATATAATGGTTTGATCTAGAGATAATAAGGGAAAAAATATCTATATTTTCCTTAAAGAAATTATAATATGAGAGAAAGGCTTGCCTAGAATTTCTAGTAAGCTCTCTTCTTTTTGTTGCTTGTAAGCTCTAACTCTAGCGCCAAGTGCTATAAATGGCACCTGCAAAATGACTAAAACAAACAAGAGAACTACAATATCCACATAGCATAGAATAATGTCTCTAATCAATGAGTCAAAAGGAACTGAAATACATAAGCATCAACGCAATACAACTAGAGGAAAACAAAATGATTTTTGTATTAATAAATGAACGAGATAGTTACTTCCATTTGTATATGCTTAACTTTGTATATGTCTCCTAAATTGTCTTGTCCTTCCTTGCCACAAAACAAACCTTCAACCTAAACCCTAAGGAATTAATGGAAGATGATTCCTTAAGTTGAAAGTAGTATCATGAGGGCACTAGTAATCTCGAAAATCTAACCCATACTTTAAGGGAGGCAGTAGATTTATAGGGTAAAAGTGGTAGTTTCAAATTTTACAATCTAGTCTTGATATCCACATATGAAGGAGGATAAGCTCTAAGGATAAGAGATAAGACCTCTAAAGTACGAATTTCATATCTATATAAATGGTAAATGGTTAAAACCACCTTAGAAGCCTCTAGAAAGAGAAGTTTCATAAATATTTTTTTTCTCTTGAAATTATAGAACCATCACACTTGCAAAGTAGAGCATCCTGCAGTGCAGGTGCCTAGTTATGCAACTTACAACCATTGCAGGTGGACTAAAGTGCAGGGTGCGCTGGGGCCAAAAACATTATTTTTTAGTTGATTGACCTAGAAACTCAAAAAATTTGAAGAGGTAATATATAGGGATTTGCAAAGGGATAATTACAAGGTGTTAAGGATTTTGATTTATCTGGTTTCCAAGCCTTTTGAGTGAATGAAAACAAATTACATGTAACACTTTAGTAGAAAAAAGGAAGTGAAATGTTATTTTATCAATTAAATTAAATTAAATGGTGAAAAGGAAGTGAAATGAGAAAGTAAAAGCAGCAATTAATTCTAAAATTATTTAATCTTGGAGTTAAATGTGTTGGTAAAATTCCAAGGTTAGTGTGCCTGCATCAATTATTTTGAGTTTTTGCATATTTAATGTGCATGAATTAATAATTTATGAAAGTTCAAATTATTCACCTCAAGGAACGCTTCATTTAAAGAGAGAAAGCAAAGAGGCAAGTAGTCTAGTTGGCTTTGTATGCTTGAACACCAACTAAGATCTAGATGTTTATTCTCACCTTGAAGGTTTTCCCTTCCTTTCTTCTTATTCTCCTTGCGAATTTTGAATATTGTACCAATAACTGTTCATCTTTTACTTGTTTAATTTTCATTTTAAGCGGGTTCATTTCAGTTGAAGTCGACACCTTTAATTTTCTAAACTTGATTTATTGTAAAATGGCTCAAATTACTAATGTATTAGAGTTACTGAAAACTCTAATACTCTCTACTATTCATAACATAGTCATAATCAACAAGGAAACTCTCTTTGACATTCAAACTTGTTTGTAAAATGTGCAAGACAAGATCAGGTTTCTGCAACTCGAATCTTAACTACGGTGAGATGGACTACAAAAGAAGAGACATGATTCTGATCTAGTTCTTGTTTAGAACAAATCCATTTTTTAGTCTAAGTTCCATCAGTAGTTAGAAATTAATCAGATTTGTAAGGTTGTTTCAGGTGAAGATTTGCTTAAAGATGCAAAGTTTCAGCCTGCACTTCCCCATCCCATCAACAAAACTTGGGATGAAGTTGTTAACAAAAGGAAAATAACTGGTATTGGATATGAAAAGGAGTTTTCCTTTCATATTCCAAACTATTCCAAGCCCATCAAATTTCATAGTGTTGGGTTTCTCTACGATGATTCATCTTCACCACAAATTTTCAGAAGCCAACATTGTGTTCGAGTTGGCCATGTGAAAGATCAGTGATTTTATCCTCACCCTTGTGAAAATTATGGTAAGAACACTCAACATTTAGATAGATATTCCAGAAACAAGACTATTGCAAGAAATAAGATTCATCTTGGATGGATCCAGTGGAAGGAAAATACCTTTTAAGGAGGTTATAACAGAAGTTTTTAGTGTTATAAAATTGTTAAAAATTATCAAATGAACATTCGCTAAACGGTTCGTTTGGGATAACAAAGGTTCTAGCATAGGTTTTAATGGAACTTCATCACAACTGAAAAATTTTGGTTAGTCATAGGTTCTAGCATATGTTTTTGCAGTGCGCTTAATGGAACATATAGAACCAATGCACTAAATACATAAAAGCACTGAGAAACATATATAACTAAAAGCACTGAGGCGTTGAATGCAAAGAAATTTTGTGCATAATATATATCACATCGATGCTAAGAGATAAAAAATCCTCGTGGCGTTCTTCTAAGGAATGACACCCGGGCACGCAAAAAATAATTGTTGTTCCAGTGATTTTTTTTAGCTTGCAACACCAATGTGTATTGTTAGTACAAACACCCTAGTGCATTAATTATAAAAAACAAGTGTTGTTAGTTTTCATAAAGCACCACGCTAGAAATAATATTTTGTAGGACCGAGGTCTTATTTATATGAAGGCACTTATTCATTAAGAATTACAATGCACTGGAGTACTAATCTCAAAAAGGACCAGTGTTTGAAGTGATAAACACACATGTGCTCTCATTTTATTAAAAGGAAATGGACATGCAAAAATATTTCTTCATGGTAATTTTATATAACACAAAGCACCAATGCTTTTTTATGTTATATACACACCGATGTTTTGAATGAGATTTTCTCCTTTTTTGGAAACATCGACCTGTGACATTGCAATTATTGTAATTTTTAAAATTCATTATTCATCATAAAATTGGCATATATCTTATAATAGTACTCATATAAATTAAAATTTGATTAGTGAATTTGTATATGATGTTGGGATTAATTTGTTATATTATCAAATTTCACATATCTTCATTAGGATATTTAATCATCCATATATTTAAACAACGGTGTAATATTTCACAACAACATTGGATAACACAATCGAATAAATTAAAATGTATTTCATTATATATCAATAGGAGGCTCTTTGTCATACAAAATGGGATTGTTATTGGTAACCCCTTGCCTTTCAATTGAAACACTATGTCCATTACATCAAACAAAATGTCTGACTTTCACAGAAATTTATTTCAAAAAACACAATAGGTTGGATTCATATCCAAATTTATCATCATTCTTTGCTGGAACTGTTGTGAGTGCTTGAGCTACTTCCATGACTTGGGTTATTTGGAAGAATGTTTTGTTGATTGCATTGATTTTTTTCTTCTTCTTGATATTTCAGTTCCATTTTCAAACATAAAAATAATGTGTAACGAATATATATATATATATATATATATATATATATATATATATATATATATATATATATATATATATATTGGTGAGAATAACTAAAATTGAAATAAATAATATACATCAATGTAAATCGAATAGCAATGTACCACAGCAAGAAGTGACTCATAAATTGTGCACATGGTTTTAAAACCAAGTCTCATTCCTTGTTGCAACAAGTATTTTGTTGGCGTAGTTCCATAATTTGTTTCCTACATGTTTTATACCCCATTATAAATCATAGATTTAATATAAAGAAATTTTTTATTTGATTAAATATAAACTCAGATAAGTAAAAAAACATAGATACTTACAAATTCCACAATTATTTTTTGTTATGCCAACATATACTCACAACCCTAATTTAACACAATCTCAATCGATTCTTCCAATGACTCTTATTTGTATGTTAGCACCTATTTGAAGACATTCAATGATGGTTGTTGTAAAACAAATTAAAGACAAAAATAAAATCTTGAGTTTTTATAAGGAAATATTAACAATTACTTACAAAATTTGAAATCAACTCTTTTCTTCCTTGTCGACCTGTTTTATGTGTTGAATGAGTTCCATCTTGTTTTCTTTTTTGCACGAAAATACTTGAAAATTAAAATTTAATGCCAAATTATTTTTTATATGTATAAATTCAATCATGATTACATAAACCGAAGCAGGTTGTTCTTGATATGGCTCCTCCTGTGACACAATTATGCCCATTTCTTTTACCATCTCCTAGTACATTTTTTTGGATATTCATACTGGCATGTTTCACATATCAACGTGTTGATCATTTTTTTATTTTCATAATATTCCTAAAAAAAAGTAATAAACTATTTATATACTGATATATGAAAACTAAATATAACAAAACTGATATTAATAACATAATATAACAAAAATGATATATATATATATATATATATATATATATTCTAGAAAATAATTTTATACAATTATGAATATTAACTTTTGAACGATATTTTTTTTGTTGTTACATGTTTTTTCTATTGCAAGTATGACATGTCTCATTGACCATTGCTTTGGAAATGCTTCCTATAGTTTAGGTATAATTTGGTTCGTATAATCATTAGATTGTTTTTTGTATTTTAAGAGGAAAGTGCGTCTATACGTTTGTTCCACTAGATCCCTCATAGTTCATTCAAAAAAAATCCCCCCCTTTCATTAACCTCCAACACCACTCCAAATGAGTTAAGGACCAATTCATCGTCATTTACATGTTCTATATTTTTTCTTTTTTTAGAACGACATTGACCAGTTTCTTCATTGTTTCTCCCTATAGAACATTAAATATATATGAATTAATAGATTGTTTGAAACATGTTATCTAAAATTATTAAGTATATTATTAATGAAAAATAATAATAATAACTCATATTGAATAATATTTTTTCATTCACATGATACGTCATTTTGCAATTTTTCTATCATGCTTTTATGCTCTTCTACACTTAGATTATAAATAATCTTATTGAATTTGTTCATTTTGTGGCCCTCCATGACACACACCAACCAATACATATTAGTTAAAATTACATATAGCTAAAACATATTAATTTTGTAAATAATTTACAAATAGCTTGTCTTCTCTGCTTTTTTTTTATGTGTTATCATTGTGTCGATAAGTAATTTTGTTACTTGAGACATTCTGAGAAATTATTTATTAATATACATCATCTAGCATTCAATATAGAAGCCATTAAATATATTTCAGAAATAAATAAAATAATTTTCAGCTAAAAATCTCTATTAATTGTTGTGTTTATCTAAATAAACGCATTGATCCGTTTAGAACATTAAACACATCGGGAATTTAATTGTTTATCTTCATCATATAAAATTGATTCTTAAAAATAATTTTAAATTATTATGGTGCAATTTGTAAGGATAAATGCACCAAAATGATTTAAAAATGATATTTGGAAGAGGCGTGTTGGTGTGTTATATTACACCAGGAGAAACAATTAACAAACTAGACAGAATAGAGAGTGTTTTAATATGTTATTGTTTTGTATTGCACAAGGAGCATTGATGTGTTATATTACATAGGGCACACTACAGAACATATAGTCGTTTAAAAAAAAATGGAGATGGCTGATAAGGTTTGGATCTAATTCAATAATTGATTTCCATACTTTACATGTCAAATGCCCTATACAATAAGTACACAAAACCATTAAATCTAAAATCCCTAAATTAAAAAACCCGAATGGTGAATTGGTAGAGGAATTGAAACCTCTATAAGGTAAAATTTTGCAGGAATAAACAAGGGTTTAAGCTAAGTATTGATTTTTTTTGTTTTATGTCTAAATTTTAATTAAATTCAAATAGGAAAGTAGATCGTAAATATTTTTACTAGTAAAATAAATAGTGAATTTTTTTATTATATAGGGGTTTTAATTTTTTTTATGAATTGTGAATCAATCTAACAAAAATTGCAAAATATTTTAACCGTAAAATTTAATTTTTTTGTTCTCTAGGGTTTTGAGTGAATCACCATACCTTTCAACTTTTGATCTTTCTGAAGATCCAAAATATTTTGCAACTCCACAAGGCTCCTAGTATGTCTCTCTTGCAATTGATCTATCTTTTAATTAAACCCTAATATAAGAAAAATAAACAATATAATTTAAATTTTTAATATGCAGGTTTTTGACTGAATCACCACACCTTTCAGCTTCTAATATTCTAAATAGTTATGTTGCTCCAAATTATTCCACTACTACACAGTACTCCTGGTATGTCTCTCTTGCAAATCACTCACGTGAAATGTTGGGTAAAATATTGAAATGGTGAATAAATTTTTCTATTAAAATACTTTATGAAATTAGATTTCAAAAAATCAACTACTGCTCGTTCTTTTTAATTTTAAAAAAGAAAAGAAAATTCATGTTTTTTTTTCAATTTCTCGGCTCATTCATGCATTCATAGTCAAGCGCATCGGTGAATTTATAAAAAAAGTGCATCGACATTGTCGGGGAAGCAAATTTTTTCAACGCACCAACATGATACAATTTTTTTTTATTTTCGAAATCCTAAAATTGAGCGATTAAATTTTTAAATGCAACGATACAGTTTCTTTTTAAAAGAATGGGTTCCCTAATTGTTATAAGAGCACCGAGTTGGTTGAATTAATTTTTGTCTTATAAAATCGAGAAACAGGTGCGTAGCAGTGTTTTTGTTTTTTTAAATGCATTAGTGTGTTTTTGCATAAGAGCACTGATATGATAAAATATCTTTTTTTCAGAATGCTAGAAACTAGTGTGGGTATTATTGGAACGTAAAGGTGATGTTAATGTTTTAAACACATCAGTGCACTTTGTTCTGATAAGCACATTGATTTGGTTTAAAATTTATCTGAAATTTTAATTTCACATAAAATGGCATATTAATATCACTTGATCCTTTTGAATGCATCCACAAGAATTATAGTAGTTCATAGTATACGTTTTCTACTTAAAGTCACCTTATACTTGAAAAATGGTTTGAAAACTATATTGAAATTCAGATTGCGGTTATATGGTTGTCGAGATTAACTTTGGATATGCACACAAAATTTTATTTGTGATTTTTCTCAAATGCAACGACAAAATCTCAATAATATCAAATGATCAATTCTTCAAATTTCAGCTCATTCCATATTGCTAATCAAAGCCCTTCACGGAGTCCACCCTTTCCATCTCCAGTAAGTTTAGATTTTACTTACATTTTGATTATCTAATTGATTTTTTTTAAATCCATGTTAGTTTGAATAAAAATGTATCTAAATTTGCAAGAACTTGATTCAAAATCGGGTTCAGATGTCGAAAATATTACTCCATATTTTCAAAAAAGTCGGAAGCTCTTATGAGGAGAAACATATCGCAAGCACTTGGTAGATGAAAATGGACAGCCTCTTCACCCTGCCAATTGGAACATGGCATCTTCTAGCCACAATCCTGGATCAACGATGGCAATAATTTTTTGGTATAATGTAATTTCAAAAGACCAATTGCATTGACATGCTTACTAATATCATTGTTATTGTACTAATGAAGTTCAAAATTTTTTGAAATTAGGATTCTAATGATGATAAGCAACCCACCGAGCATCTTCTAGAGCACCCCACTACAATTTCAACTCGAGATAAGGCTTCATTAAGAGAAATAAATAGAGAGGAAGCATACAAATAATGGTTGAATTAGCCACATGTTCAATTCCCACTACGTTCAGATTCACCAATTAAGAATGATTACAACAATAGTAGTTCTTCATTACAAGTTGGCAATGGAGGCAATAAAATGGAATTTGGTATGGATTATTACTTATGGGATATGACTTCCATGGAATAATTGTTGTTAGATGCATTCTAGAATCATGAGCTAGGGGATCATGCTTATATCCCTGATACCTTATTTGAAATCCTGAAATCTGCTTCCACCACCCTCTCTTTAGACTTAGCGGTAAGTCAAAGTCTACTCAAATGGGGAAATTTATGTTACTGTACAACATGGAAGAAAATTTTGGCATTTCGAATGCATGTTTCTTGGTAATATTGAGGTAATTGGCTTGCATGATCGATCAAGTTCCTTATATTTTGTCACACAATCGAATTTAAAAATGGTCGATTTTATGAATGTTAAATATTGGTGATTGTACATTATATTCCCCACCAACTATATGACATTCAATATAAGGTTCCTTTGAGTGATAATATATTTATGAGTAGCTATGAAGAGGCAAAGAAGTTGTTGGAAATGTTGGGTGCCGAGTACATTAAATTGATTTTTTTTTTCAATTTAGTGAGAAAGATTGAGAGAATTCTTATTCCATTAATAGTTGATATCTAATTCAATGTATGAGGGATATTTGTAAATTTTTCAATGTTTAATATGGATTTGATATGTAATCTTTTACAAAATATTAAAAATAAAAATAATTAAATGTATACATATAGGAAAATATTATGAAGGGGCATATTTTAACATTTTAATGTGGAGAACGTGAATTGTAAATAAAATATTTCAATGTCAACTACACATATAATATACCAGCCTAAATCCATATCAACTTATTATATCAGCTTAATTTTACAATCATAGTTTCAACCATGCTAAAATTTGTAATTTATAAAAATATCTTTGCATTTTTTAAAGTAAGTCATTTTACATGAAATTTCATATATAGAAGTTTGACCTAATTTCTCCAATACATAATTTATAATAAATATTATTTCATAAAATAAACATCATGATAATAACAATATAAAAATCATAAACACCATCTAAGGTACACATTCAAATTCACTACCATCATCTGATTATATACACCTTTAACACATATAAACATCATTAGCTAGCACATAAATCTAATAATCTAATAGGGCATCATCATCATGATCACATCTAATAAAACAAAAACATTGTAACCTAACATCATCATAATCACACATTCTCAAATTGATATAAATATCATGTCAAATAACTACTATCACATACACATATATCTGCAAGAAAATTAAATGAATTGCACCATCCATATATATATATATATATATATATGGTTCATTCTTTGTGTTCATGTTTATGTACTTAATTTATATGTTGGTGTTGACGTGTATATCGTTATATATAAACAAGTCAAATAACTACATCAAGTCAAATAAGTGAAATCAAATAAGAAATAAAACAGATGTAGTTCTAGATTGTGAAGATGATGGATGGTCAACTACTTCATGTTCATCGTCTGTCAAACTCAGCCAAGGTGGAGGAGGAAGTGGTTGGTATGCATGAGTAGAAGATGATGGATAGTAAAGTACGTATGTGATCTCAACGTGGTCTGGAAAACTCTGAGGTGGAGGAGGAGGTGGTTTTTCTACTCCATCAGTAGAAAAATGAGGCACATCCTCTAGTTCTAGAATCTTTTCATCAGGTGACTAAGGATGTGTACTTGAAGGTAGATAAATGACACCATGACAACCATGATCTGATGGGGTGGTACTAACAAAAGCATCATGATCGCCACCCTCATCATCATAATCATGATCATCACCCTGATCATCATCATCACCACCATCATCTGATGTATATTTTGTTGCATGATGTTGGACTGCATCCCTCATTTTTTTCAATACACTATTAGCCCTGATGATATATCACATAAGAGACATTATCTCGTGTGGACAGTCCCTAGAGAGACCCACGAAACTAGGATCTGCAGTGATATCTTGAGCCCTCACAGGGTAGACTCCCACATCAAATAAAACTAAGGGAAATCTATCACAATAGTCCAATTTAACTTGTAGACCAACCCTACGGCCGTGGACGCCCACACCCCCCTCAAGATGTGCCTCACCCTCTTGGTCCTCCCCCATCTCCTCTTCTCCTCTGACACCCGGTGGGGGAGGAGGAATTTCCCCATTGAATGTGTTGATATCTATAAAATATATAGTATAAATAGATAATTAGCCAATTTCATCAAATAATTAAATTTAAAAAACAAAAAAAGATAAATAATGTGCTAGAATAAATTTTATTCTAATTCATTAAAACAAGAAAATGAAACTAGTTGATTAATTTAAAGAAAATAATAATATCACCTCTATCATGCGGAGGCTCGGCAACTCTGAATAATATGTTGGGAAACCCTATCCAATCAATCCCCACATACACAAAATCCAACGCGACAAACACATGGTCATCCTTGCTTATTTTTGTAGCATCAGATGTGATCTAGCCTTGAGATTTTGTAGAGAGGCTAAGACACATGTATTATACAAGACCCAAAAATAGTTTTGGTAAATTCCACCCATAAGTGACATAACTAAAATAATTAACTAGTTTTTGATATTTCCTATATCTAAACTTAGGAAATATGATTAATTAAAGCGTATTAATTAATTCAAGTGTGAATCTTCTAGATAAAGGCATGGATCAAGTCCAAGTTAATCTTATCCCTCGATTAAGATCTAATCATGGTCGTTGATGTCTCAACGAGAGATTATAAGAGGAAACTGATGGGAACTTGGAAGATACACTAGTGTGGCTACTCAGTTTCCCATGCAGATCGATTTTCTTAGTGGCTGAAGTTCAGCAAGAGAAGAAATATCCATAGGGTGAGTTGCATATGAGAGATATATGGAGTTAGTAGTGGTCCAGAGAGTGTAGGAACAATTTAGGAAGAGACCGTGCGAAGAGAGACACAGTGATAGGTGCATTGCGCAGTCACTACACAGAGGGTGATGCAAATACTTCAGTCTATGGGCAAAGGGTCCATTCTGGGATCAGGGAGTTTCCATGAAGAGTGAGAAATTTGTCACTAAATGTATCCCAGTATTTCTCCTATATTTTGTTTTCAAATTTTCGTGCTTGAATTACTGTTGAAGATTAATAAAGAAACCTTCATGTGTTGCACCGGTTTTCCCATAATGGGTTTTTCCGAGGAAAATTTTGTAAAAATAACTGTGTCAAAATATTTCTGTGTGTGCTAGAATTTCTCAAGTTTTAATAATTTATTTTATTCCTTTGTTTTCCTCTGTATTTATTTTGTGAAGGTTGTAATGTATATGTTTCCATATTTGCTGTAGAAAATTGTGGATAATTTGTGTAATTAAATTTCACAATAGAATAAATATCATCAGTATTGTGGGAGGTTTCTAGAATCAAAATTTTCACATGGTATCAGAGCGCAAGGTTGAAGGAGAATATTTCAGTGCATAAAGGAACTAGGAGAGTCGAAGCACTGCGTAGGCAACTACTCAAAACCCCGGGAAGTTGTGCAATCCAAATTACCAGGAGGAAATATTTTTTAGGATAATTCGTTTCTATGAGAGAGTCGATAGAGAATAGAATTTCCAGATCAAATATTGTCAGAGGCAGAGGGAGAAGCAACATTTTCTATTTGCAAAGCATATCTTCAGCAAAAACACAATATTTTTCAAAATCAACGTTGGGAAGGAAAGGAGAAATAACACAGGAAATCATGGAGAGAATTGACAGTCACGAAGCCTCAGAATTAACTTCCCTATTGGAATATGAGATCGCATGTTTTTTAGGTTAATCATCATCTGATGTTTGGTAAATTGATAGTGGAGCTTCAACGCATATGAAAAGAGTTAGAGAATACCTATCTAGCTATCAATAAGAGTAGATGAACTTCCAGATCACTATGGGCAACAGGAAAAAATGTACTCCAATAGGGAGAGGCACCATAGATTTTGATACGGAAGTAGGAACTAACACCAGTTCTAATAACGTGTTTCATGTGCCAGGGTTAGTTATTAACCTAATTTCAGTGTCCCAATTACAATACAAAGGATATGATGTATACTTCGTAGGAAATAAAGTGTATGTAAAGCACCCTAGCTAGAAGAAGGTAAGGCATATTGGAGATGGGAGAAACATGTTATATAGGTTGGAAATTGATTCTCTAATGGCACTGATAGGCAGTGACAATAACATTTGGAAGGAGCTAAACGAACTATGGCATAGGAGGATGGGTCAATTAAACCATATAGCAGAAAGAATGTTTATAGAAACTACAACAAGATTTCTAGTTCTCAACACAGAGCATGATGATATGTGTAGAGGTTGCTTACTTGAGAAGTATGCAAAGTAAACATTTCCCAGAAGTGACAATAGATAAAATGGTGTGTTGGGATTGATACACTTATATATTTTTGAATCCATGTCCAAAAGAGCTCTTAGCGATGGTGAGTATTTCATCACCTTTATTAATGATCACTCCAAGAAAACCTAGATCTATTTCTTAAAGACCAAGGATGAGGTCTTTGGTCAGTTTAGAGAGTTCAAGGCTCTCATAAAAAACACAACAGGGAAAAATATCAAGGTATTGTGTTCAGATAATGTTGGAGAATACATGGATAAAGAATTCACATATTTCTATGTGAAGGAGGGTATCAAAAGAGAGTGGAAAACTCCATATAATCCTCAATAGAATGGGGTAGCATAGCAGAAGAATATAACAATATTTAGGTTGCAAAGGCTATGTTGTATGACTAGGATTTTCCTAGATTTTGATGGGCAAAGGCATGCAATACAATGATGTACATTCATAACATAACTCCTCACAGAGCATTGGAGAAGAAAACAAGAGAATGGGTCTTCACAGTGAAGAAGCCGAAAGTAAGTCATTTGAGGATATTTGGGAGTGTGGCTTATTGCCACATTTCAGTTGAGAAGCATAGTAAGCTGGATCAGACTGTAGATAAGGGTACCTCGTAGGTTATAATGCCACTTCAAAGGCATACAAGATCTATAATCCTAGCAGCAAGAAGATTGTAGTAAAGCGAGATGTAAATTTCATGGAAGATAGAGCTTTCAAAAGATCTCGAGAGATGCCCACAAGTGATTAATCAAAATATGTTCCATTAGAGATAGCAGGTAGAACAAGCAGGAGAGAAGTCACAAGGATCGAGTAGAGTGACCAGTACCAATATCTCCTTAAGAGTAGGAGATCCAGGGAGTTCTTATCATATGGAAAAATGGGAGGAGGAATTGATTGAACCTCCCACCATGAGTGGTAGAACCAGTGAGGAAGCACATTAGACTTTGAGGAACGTAGAGGAGTTTGTTGAAGCTCCTAGAATAGATAAGAGTCAGTGTAGGTAGCCTGAAAGATACCAAAACTTGGTAGTTTAGGTTGAAGAACCCTCTATTTTTTAGGAAGTCACACAGCATCAGGTGTGGGAGGATACCATGGTAGAAGAATATAGTTCAATCATGACTAATGATGTTTGGGAGGTAGTGGCTAAGCCATATGATAGATCAGTTGTAGGTTCTAGATGGATCTACAAGATGAAGTACGATGCATATGGCAGTGTAGAAAATTACAAGGGTAGATTCATGGTAAAGGGGTATGCACAAAAAGAAGGATTATAATATGAGGAAAACTTCACCCTAGTTTCTAAATATACCTCTATTAGATCTGTTATATTCATAGTAGCATAGATGGGATGGGAGATTCAATAGTTAGATATCAATAAAAAATTCTTGAATGGGGTGAACTAATAAGAGGTGTATATCGAGTTGCCTGAAGTCTTTGAGACTCATGAGAAGTGCACTCATGTATGTAGATTGAAAAAATCCCTATACGGGCTCAAGCAGGCACACAGAGCATGGTATGGTCGAATTGACAGTTATTTGCAGTAGTTGGGATTCATCAAGGGTGATGCAGATCCCAATATCTATTATTTTATGGTAGATAATGAGCCTCTCATTATGGTTTTGTATGCGCATGAACTTTTTTTAACATGATCACCAGGGATCATAAAGGATTTTAAAACAAACCTTGAAGTAGAATTCAACATGAAGGATATGGGGTTGATGAATTATTTTCTAGGATTGTAAGTTTGGCAGAAGAATGGGGAGATATGTTACAGATATTTTGAAGAGATTTAGAACAGGATTTCCCACCCATGGCAACACCAATGATCACCAATTGGAAGAAAATAGATGCATCAGGGGACAAGGAAGTTGACCCCAACTTGTACAGACATCTCATTAGGTCACTCATGTATCTAGTTAACATTATGCTAGACATTTGTTTCGATGTCAACACCCTTAGCTAGTTCATGGTGGAACCGAAAATGGTACATTGGGTAGCCGCTAGGGACATTCTTAGATACGTGCATTGGACAGTCGGATATGGGTTGAAATATACGCGAGGAGATGATATCAGATTGAGCAGATTCAAGGATGCAAAATGGGTAGGTAGTTCAACGGACAGAAAAATTACCTCTAGATACTACTTCAACATTGGATCAAGGATGGTCTCTTGGTGTAGTAGGAAGAAGAATTCAGTAGCATTGAGCTCAGAATAAGTTAGATATATGGCAGCCAACACAACTACATGTGAAGTGGTATGGCTTAGGAAACTGCCAGTGGGTTTGTTCAGAAATAACATGGAAGCGACCAGTGTTTACTGTGATAATCAGAGTTGCATAAATCTATCTAAGAATCCAATATTTCATGATAGGTTGAAACACATTGATATCAGATTTCATTTCATCAGGGACTGTGTTCGACATGGGGCAGTCTAGCTTCAGTATGTTCCCACAAGAGATTAGGTAGCAAAGGTACTCACAAAATCTCTAATAAGAGTTAGGTTCATTGAGTTCAGGGAACATATGGGTATGGTAGAGAACCTGTTTCAATAGTATAAACAATGGGATTCTCAGCTGCAATAGAAATAAATGGCAGGGATTTGTAGTGTAGATGTAGTAGTTGGAAACAATATTGAGAGTCAGGGGTGGCACACATCTAGCGCACAATCAGATTTGCATAGAAGTTAGCAGAAAGTGAGGCCATACATCAACAACGTAGCAGGACATGATACAAAGTCAGAGTATTTATATTAGGATGGCAACAGTACTAGAGAAAATTCCTTACTAAGAGGAAGTGTTTATTTTTGTAGCATCACATGTGCTCCAGCCTTGAGATTTTGCAGAGAGGCTAAGACACATGCATTCTGCAATACCTAGAAATTTTTTTTGGAAATTCTAACCAAAAGTGGCTTAATTTAAAATAATTAATCATTTTTTAATATTTCCTAAGTCTAAAATTATGAAATATGATTAATTAAAGGGTATTAATTAAGTCGAGTGTGAATATTCTAGATAAAGGCGTGGATTGAGTCCAAGTTAATCTTAGGCATCGATAAAGATATAAACATGGTCGTTGATGTCTCAATGAGAGATTATAAGAAGGAACTCAATGGGCACTTGGAAGATACATCAACGTAACTACTCAGTTTCCCAGGCCGATTAATTTTCTCAGTGGTTGAAGTTCAGCAAGAGAAGAGAGAGCTATAGAGTGAGTTGCAAGTGAGAGAGAGGGAGTCAGCAGTGGTCCAGAGAGTGCAGGAAGAATTTGGGAAAAGGCAATGTGAGGAGAGATGCAGTCATAGGTGCACTGCACAATCGTTGCGTAGAGCGTGATGCAAAGACTTCATCGTATGGGTATAGGTTCAGTTCTGGGTTTAGGAAGTTGTCGTGAAGAGTGAGAATTTTGTCGCTAAATTTCCCCTATGTTTTTCTTTTTTAATTCTTGTACTTGAATTAATGTTGAAGATTAATAAAGAAACCCTCATTTGTTGCACTGGTTTTACCACATTGGGTTTTTCTAGGGAAAATTGTCCAAAATAAATGTGTTAAAATATTTGTGTGCGTGCTAGAATTTCTCAAGTTTTCAAAATTTATTTTGCTCCTCATTATTTATTTTGTGAAGGATGAAACGTATATGTTTCAATATTTTCCATATAAAACTGCAGATAATTTGTGTAATTAAATTTAAAAATAGAAAAAATATAATCAGTATTTCAGTAGGATTCTAGAATCATAATTTTCACAATCTTCACTGGCTAGTAGCGTCAGCACCTTGCGAGAAATCTTGGTCGGAAACTCCGACACGCCCCTCTTCAGAGTCATCTACACCCACATGCACATCTAGACCTCAGTGATCATCATAGGAGGGCTACGGAAAAATGTAGGCCTCGTCTCTGGAAAACTCTCAAGAAATAAACAAAAAAGTTTGAAATTTAAAGGGAATGTCTCCCTCCCATGTCTCAATAAATGACATCTATCTAAAGACATGAAAAAATGCCTCAAAAAATTGCAGACCATCTTATACAACATGGAACCTAAATCAAAGAATCAACATAATATGAAATAGGACAACTAATGCACTACCTATCACTACTAAAGTGTGCAATGGTGGTGACTAATAACAAGAGGAACCTAACCTCCTCTACAGCAAAAAAAGAAATATGTAGCTATCCACCACAGACCTGAAAATCTGATGGATGGATCACATGAGGCCCGACATATCTCTAAGTGTATGCAAACTTAATCTCAGTTGTGACCCCATGGGGGACATCAAGGAATTGGGGAAAAACCTCCCCTCTTGGATAAGCCAGTGATAAAGTATATGTCCTCCTTAGTGGGCCTATACCATGCCCTAGGACTTACACAAAAAGCCTGTTACTGGACACCCCATCGATGGATCATATGTACTAAAAAGGAAGAGTGTTCCTTGAGGGATTTATCCTCCTCATAGTATCTAAGGAGGTGTACATTCCTCAATATCACTTGGGTCATCGTAGTAATAGGGTGAGGATATAATTATCTCTCCCTCTCTTTGTCCTGTCATATTTGGACCATATTGTATGGGTCTTCTTGTTGCTCCTTCTCCTGCTGATGTCTCTGCTACATGATTTACATGTAAAATACATCAGCCTCATACATAAAATCCTTTTTTTATTATTAAATGAAACAGTATTTATAAATATGGAAATGTAATTTTCAATTAAAAAAAAACACTAGTGCACACAAAACACAGTCATGTACTGGTGTCAGTGTGCTTTCAACTATAAATGCACCAATATCGGTGTAAAAATAAGTATGACGCACCATTATTGGTTTTGTAGTTTTAAATTTTGATAGCGATGCAGAAAAATTGTGCACCAGTCTGCACGAATAACATTTTCGCACATGTACGAAACGTTTAGGTTATCGAACGCACTAAGCTATGGCTATATTTTTAAATATTAATTTTTTATTGTGCTTCGTAACTATAAATGCACCAGACATGACGCACTGATATAAAATATGTCGCATCATTCACAGTGTTTTTTAGTTTACAAAACACACCACAACAATGACAATGTGTTATGTTCATGCATTGAATTTTGGTGCACCCTGTAAATTTATAGGGAACACTGCTATCGGTGTGAGCCAAACATATCGAATGCATCATGTGGTTAAAAAAAATGAAAATAAGTGGAAATTTTAGCCTAATTTACAATTATAATTTGCTAAAAAAATAAATTACAAAGAGACATAGACATTACCTAAACATTTTATGATTAGGGAGGCATTGTGGACACGTAAATGAGAAAAACAAATTTTTGGATGGTTTGAAAATTTTGAAAACTCAAATAGTGATCACAGTACGGAAGGATGGTAAGAAAGAGAGGCACTAATGTCAGGGAACTTTCATGTAGAAAGAGTGGCATTGGTTCTTCAGAGCTCTCCCGCACTGTAGATTGTAAAAATGAAAATGATTTCCTGGACGTTTTTTTTTATTTAACCCTCCTCTAGTGAATTTCTCCAAACACATTAGTGCGGGATATATCCAAAAGAACCGCATGTTTTTTAAAATAAAAATTATCGTGGTCCTTCTCTTGAGACACCTGAGGCATTTCTCTATAGGTACTGCATCGGTGTTGTGTTTTTACTATAGCACCGCTATTTTTTTAGAATTTAAAAACCCCCTAGTGGTCCCCTTTCAAAGATGTCTTGCAGAATTTTCTTAAGCTTACTGCATCAGGGCTTGATTGGAAAATAGCACCACATTTCTTTGAAATTTAAAACTATAGCGGTGCTCCTTACTAGTATGCACCAGGGCATTTTACTATGTGAAGGGAATTGGTGTTATCAACTATTCAAGCACAGTGCTTTATGTTAATTAGCACATGGTGCACCATGTTATTTGCAACACTATTTCTTGTATGGATAGTAAAGCACTGATGCAATTGTATATTTTAGATGCATGGTTTAAGAAACATTTGCTAAAACATCTACCTACCCACCTCCGCTAGTGACCTCCATTAAAAACAATTTTTTATGTTATTTTTATAGGGGCTTCTGCAAAAACATCTAGTAGAAGGTCTTTTCCTTGTAGGGATCACTTCTTGGCAATGATCTTCAACAACCAAGAATATATATCAGCCATACCACATAAATTCATTCTCAAGTATTGACTAATCTTGTAGTGAATATTTCTTCATCTTCGCACCTTGTATCTAATAGTGGGGAAATTGATGGTAAGCTACTTTCTTCAAATACTTATCAAGCAAGCCTGAACTAGAGCCTAAACCATAGCCATCTGCTAGAGCCTAGAGCCAGAGTCAGCCATAGCGAGGTTTAGATTTGTAGTGAAAGACAAATTTATTCTCTATGAGCATGTTTTTTCATGATGGTCTACCTTAAACCACTGCTCGCAGAAGACTTTGGTTTCTGCTACATCATTTTGTGGTCATATTCAAACTGACATTATTTTGTGGTGATATTCAAACCATTATCAAGAAGAACTTTCACTAGAATAAGACTTAAACTTCTATCCATATTTGGAATTGTTTTAGGAACTTCTTCGAGCTTTAGTTCCAAAGTTGGTGGTTAGCCTAAAACTGCCACCAGTAGAGATCTTGTTTTCTTCTACCTCATTTGGTTTGTGGTCAGCATTAAACCACCTTCTACCTCATTTGGTTTGTGGTATTCCTTAAATCACCATTTCATAAGGCACATCCAGGCATTGGTTGCCATGCATTTTTTCACTTTAGCTCTCTTTTTGGACTCATATATCCCCCTTCAGATTAAAGGGGGGAATTTTGGGTACCTAATTAGTTAGGGTTATGGTGCAATTACTGAAAGTCCAAGAAACCTTGGAAGTTGAAACCAACAATAAATATGTTGTATATATATGTATATCATATTTAATGGAATTTCAATTCATGTCATTCTTTCATTTTTTTTCACATTCTAACAAATTAATTTTCTTAGCCTTTTTTCAATTTTTTTCATTCTAAAAAAGGTAAATTTCATATTAAGATATTTGATCCCTTGTAGAAATTATACAAACAATATGTATACTGATGGATTCAATCCGATCATGCAATATTCTAGAGCAAGATACTAAATCCTTCTACAATTGATTTGTGGAAATTAAACATGACCGCACAATCATACCAAGTAAGAGGAAGAATCAAATTCACAACACATGAAATTTTCTAGGGGAAGAAATATGCTCAAAACCGCTCGATCTGTATTGTATAAAACGAAGGAATCATGAAACAATTACAATTCACTCTTCTCACAAGATTCTATTGCACTCTACCAATTTTCACATACTAATTCAGACAAAATCGACCAACACTTTGCCAATTTTCTGCCTCTACTCAGCTTACCTTGATTGCGAAATTCTAAGAACAATTGATCCCTATTAATTAGGAAATTCAACCTTCCAAAACTGCACAATACATCATGGTAAATCCTATGGTTTTCTAATTGTGTGCCAACAATTTACTAATAATGCAACTGATAGATAACATCCCTTTAACCTCTTTCTCAACTGGGTCTTCATTAGAATAGACATGCATGCAACTATTAATAGTAAATAATTAGTCACTTGACAGATCACTACATCTGAATTAAATATTATTTAATTCACTTGACCTCTCACTAGTACAACAATCAGTTACAATTAGTTAGACTAACTTTAACTCACTTAATTAATCTAATTGATTTCCCATGCATTAAACTAATACACTAACTACAACTTGGACTCTAAAACAAATAGAATCACTCTACATGCCTCACCAACAACCCTCAACTCAAATTTCATGAGCTAACTGAGTCTATCACACTCAGTTAACTATTACAAGTGATTATGACATAAGATTACAACTTATTGTCCAATTTAATTAAGGGAAATTAAATTAGACACACATTTATTGTTGACTTTTCAACACTCCCTCTCAACAAGAAAGGGATTATTAGCTACCCTGATCATGCCTCTGTGGTAGTCAAATTTTCTCTTGGTGAGCGCCTTCATTGGAATATCTGCATCCTGATTGTTATGAAACCAACTCCAAAAAGAGAAGAAAAGATAGATCAATGCCTTAGAAATCAACCACTTTGAGGGGGCAACCTCCAATACATTATATAAATGAACAATTATTGGATGATACAAATGACCAAAACCTCCTTCTATATATAGGAGTCCATGGGGTCACAACATAATCCTAGCTGAGCTAACAACAATAACGTAAGGGCACAATAATAACAATATTGGGGTTACAGGGGTACAACAATAAAAATAAGGGGGTCACCCTAACAACAATAAGGGACTACACTAGTAATATAAGGACCTAACATGCCCCTCTCCTTCAAAAAAGTGTTGTCCTCAAGGCTTGAGTAGCTCTGGATGCTTTTGTATAAAATTCTCATCCTCCCATTTAGAATCCTCAGTGGGTAAGTTCTTCCACTTGATAAGATCCTCTGAAATTGATCGATTTCGTATTTGTCGAGTTATTGTTTCTGTGACTTCTTCAGGTTCCAATATGATTTTTCCTTCCTCATCAAGTTCTGGCAATATTGTTTGGACTAGAATTTTTTCACCCATAACCTTCTTTAAGCATGAAACATGGAAAACTAGATGCAATCGCAAAGAAGCAAGAAGCTCCAATTTTTATGCCATAGTACCAATATTTTGCAAAACCTTGTAAGGACCATAGTACTTTGGCAATAATTTATTATCCTTCTTAGCTTGCTTGAGCAACATTTGTTTGTATGGGTGTAGCCTTAAAAAAAAACTTCTCTCGCCGCGATGTTGATTTTCTTGTTCTCTCATTCAATTTTGTGCCAAGTTTAGGTTGTCCTTTAAGAGTTGGAGAACTTCTTGTTGATGCTCGATGTGATCTTCCACTGCTTGAACCTTAGAATTTTCTCTTAAAGATGATGTGATGGATGGTGGAGTATATCCATAAAGTTCCATAAATAGGGTAATTTTCACTGCAATATGGAAGGAATTTGTAATGTTCCCAATTAGCCATGAGCTAATTGGAATATTCAATTTTTTTTTATTGCTTTGTTTAAAGAATAAGAGGGAAAAGGGGTTCCATAATTCTCCTTAATAATGAAGAAATCAATGCCAAATGTGAAAGAGACAAATATTGGTAGCTTGATTAAAGCACCCTTGGTGTGAAAAGGGTTGGATCACTTTGACTGGGTCAACCTTGACCAAATCAACAACGTTGTCATGGAGGAGTGGTCATCAATGAGGGACATCACGGTTTTAGATGGAAATTCTCTGTATGAATGTAGTGATATTTTTAGATGGGGCTTAAGGTTTGCAAGCACATATTCTATTTAAGGAAGAGGATGGCAGCCATATTGAATATATATGGGTTTATTATATTTCTAAATATATGGTATGTTTAGAAATATATCTTTCTCTTGTTGTTTAGCTGAGGTAGAGTGATGTTTAGCAGAGGGTGTTCCTAATCGAGAATCCCACCTCTTCCATTGAGGAGCTATTGGAGGAGTCTTGTACTACATTGTCCACTATCAGGGTTAAGGCCAAGCTTCATATTTCTTTTACATCGCAAATCCTATTGAGGTGCTAGTTGCAGCAAGTGGTGATTAGATCTCTAGATCTAGGCCATCTCATTGCTTATTTTCAGTGGAGGAGGCTTCCTTTCAATTGGGAAGATAGTATTGAAGGCCATTGAGAATATTTTTAGATATTGGCATCAAGCCAACCTTATTTCGATCCCTACAACACAGTTTACTTCCAGATCTGTGTTATTTATGTAGGAGGAGTTGCAGGGTGGTTTGGCACACCATTTGGAGAGTTGATTTCCAAGTGAATGAGAACTGCCTTTCACTTTGAAAAATCTATTGGAGGAGGCTATTTTATTGATCATATCAGATCAGCCACACTTTCCAAATATCATTTTTCAGTAGATTTGCAGTCTTAGATCTCAGATCTACAACTTGTACTTGGTGTTTTGCTGAAAACCCTTGAGGGGTTCTATAGAGGAGCTTGTATAGTGCTCAGATATGATATAGATCTATCTTTTGAGGCACATATCAGCCCTAGATATGATGTATAATCAACCTTTGTAGCAGAGGTAATAAAATAACACTGTAAGGGTCTTCCAGCTTTTATACATGGTTGCACCACCTCTTATTGAATGATTTTGTCCATTGGAGGCTTGTATTTCTTATTATGAATCTTATGGCCCATTTCTTATGTACATTTTGTTGTCGTAATAACATATGAAAGGTATCCATATTGACCTCTTGCTTTATAAATGATAATCTGCAATATTTTTCCAACATTTTGCACTATATTCCTGCTTTTCCCATTTGGGAATACTACAGTGGTATCAGAGCATAATATTGGCACAGCCTGTGCATTCTAAAAGCCAATATGTTATCTGAAGAAGGAGAGCCTCTTACTGATAGAGATAAGAGGTATCAAAGAAGAATAAACATAAAGTTTGATTATACAAATGACAAAGAAGACAAGGGTAAAACCATTTATTTGGAGGTGAATATGAAGAGAAGGATTTCCCTAAGATCCTTGTTAGAGTCATGCAAGAAATTTCTAGAGAGATCAAGGAGGTGAGAATGGAAATATTCAAGGAATCCTTTAAAGGAGTTCATCATGGAGAAGGCTCTCGCATATCTCACCACTGGAATGATCAACCAGTGCATCAGCCACAAGTTTCCCAACCCTCTACTATGCCTACATTTTTGGTTGTGGGAAATGAATTGTTTCAATATCAAGAATCCCTTGAAGACTATTTTATGGAGTATGAATCTCAAACTCAGAGATTAAAGGACCACTTGAGTTTTTAGGATTTTTGTCAAATCAAGGACAATAGAAGACCAAGGCATCATCCTAGAGGTGGTGGATTCATTCAGAATCATGATCGACACCACACTATGGGAAGATTATTTTTACCCAACTTTGATGGGTCATCCAAGTGTACTACCAAATCTTGGGTAGAAAATCTTGACATATACTTTTAGTTGAACAAGGATCTAGAGATGGAAGTCGTTAAGATTGTAGTGTTGCACCTTGACGGTGAAGCACATGACTGTTGGTTCCATGGCTTGTCTACATTGGGTCATGTGAATGTAACTGCATATCCAGAGTTCACTAGAAGTCTGGTGGAAAGTTTTAATAGAAGAGAGCCTAAAGCACCATTCATGGGGCTTGCAAAGTTGAAACAATTAGGTAATGCCGAAACTTACATCTCTGAATTTTTAAGACCTTCTATTATGGTTCCTGATTTATCTGCAGCAGGAAGGGTGTACATGTTCATTGATGGCTTAGATTAACCTCTTCATGGGTTGGTTAAGTCTACCAAGCCCACTACCCTAAAAGATGTAATTGAAAGGGCTAGAGACCTTCAAGATGCCTTGCCAAAAGAAAAGTAAACATCTCAGCATAAGCCCTCTTTTCCATCAAAGGGAAAATAAGAAAATACTGCTACTTCAAAGGAGAGTCAATACAAAAAACCTCTTGATGATGATGTCCAGAGAGATCTAAGGAGAAGGAAGCTTTGCTTCACATGCCAAGAAGCTTGGGCACCTAGACATAGATGTGCAACTGGGAAGGCACATTACACAGAGGTCTTCTCAGATGATGAGGAGGAAGATGAAGAAGAACAAAGGAGGGGTCACAACACTAGAATAATAGGAGATGATCCACCACCACCTAGAGGTGAGGATGGAGAAATTGCTCCCATTAGAGGCACTCTTGCATCATTAAGAGTGATACCCAACAGTCATGAAACTTCCACAAAAGAAACAGAGATGAATTTTTGCAGTGGAGGCAGGGATATGATGATCCCATATATTATGCACATGAGGATGATCCATGAGACATCATTATCTTGTGGAAAACCACCTGGGAGCCCACCTGATTCAGATTTGGTGAAACATGTCTCCCATATTGATGCTCCATTCATAGATCCAGGAAGAATGGGAGCATTAGAAGACCAAAATACAACACTGAGAGTCTTGGGTAAGCTCAAGAAGGAGGGAGATATTCTTCCACTATCAAAATCACCCACTCTCTCATCTCATACTGCGCTGAGAGGAAATGTTGCAAGATTGGAGGATGACACCATCATGGGGCAAGGAGACCATTCATTGGCCATGGAGACTTAGAAGATGATCTCACTTAGAGAGAAATATTCCATACATTATAGAACATGGTGGCCACACATGCATTCTTTGATTTAACCACGGAAGTATTGGATAGATGACAGCCACCCATGGGAGACTAACTGTCAAAGGCCTTAATCTTTACTTGAGCATGTGCATATACAAGAAGGGCAACAAGGAGGGGATAGAAACCTTCCATCATATACATTTGGCATGAGATATATCAAGGAGAAGAGAAGCCATATGATAGACATTCTTTTTGATAGATCATCAGCGCTGTCACTATGGGAGATTGATCCATATTGGAAATCCCAACTGTTGGTGGATTATTCCAAGGATCTTCACTCATGCACGATACTTGATGACCAACTACATGAAGAGGGATATTAATTTCAAGAATGATTCATCTATTATCATGGTAGGATATTCTTATCTAGAGCCTCCAAGCTCAAGTAGAAGTTTCTACAAAGAGCCTATGAAGAGTTCTTTTTCAGCCACAGTTATTCTATGAAGTCCTACAACACTATCATGGAAAGCTACACTTGGAAGGGCTTTGAAGAAGAAATATATCAGCATTTTCAAAGATGCATGAACCATGTGGAGTTGGGAGAGCAACATAACTCTATGAAGGAGTCTATTCAGCCACCTGTTTCCTCTTGGAGTGAGAGGATATGTATCAATGCACCGCTCCAATTGTATGAGGAGAAATGTTGGTGAAGAACATGCTTGTGTAACTAATGTTTCATTTGATTATTATTTGCAGTATTTCACCATGTATATGCAGGTCGTAGCTCCAAGAAGGAGCACTATACCATATAAAATTCATGGCCAAATTTGGGCCACAAAAATTTCTAAACATGGCCACTCCCTTAGAGATCAAAGGGAGATTTTGTATAATTGTGGGTGCATTCCAAAAGCACCAAACATATCTCACACTTTCAGCCATGGTGAGATGACTTGGGAAGAAAGAAAGTGGTGGGGAAACCACTTACCACATCATGATTTGATGTAGTTAGGAGATTTATTGTGCTGGTTCCACATGTGGGACTATGACGCACCTCCATATGCACAAATTTTTGTTTGTATGTATTTAATTTTGATCCCATACATTGATGATGTACTTATACTTTTTATGGGAATGTATGGAGGGAGGATGGGAGGTATGTATATGCCCTATGGGATGGAGATTCACCATGTTCACTATGCTACATGTTTCAGGGAGAACATTGGGCAAACCATGTTTGTTTCATTTGAACTATTGTCTCCTTATGGGATGGATTATTTACATCTCATGAGAACTTTGGAGGAGAAATTCATGGAGGGATGGATTGGTGAACACTTAGCTTATGAGGGAAGCTTATCACATGTTGGTGTCACCAATGGAGGAGGAAAATTGTTGCAGCACTCACCTTGTCAGTTGCTTGAGGACATGCAACATTTGGGAAGGGAGGACTGTAATATTCCCAATTAGCCATGAGCTGAGTGGAATATTCAATTTTGTTTTATTGCTCTGTTTAAAGAATATGTTGGCTCAAGGGGTCCTAACTCAGGTTCCGAGGTTAAGGTTTGCCAACAAACCCCTATACTACTGGCCCTTTCGGCAGTGACTTGCTTGCGCAGTTCAAAGTCTCACCCGAAGTAGTATGGGAGGGTGCTAAAACCAAGTTTCCGCACCCTGGAGAGGGCAGGTAAGTTAGGTAGAGCTGTGTTTGACTTCGTAAAAATTAGATCGCATATTACAGAACCCAGATCTATCAGTCCCTTCACATCCACATGCGCAATACCATATATAATCACAATAATTAACAGATACAGTATAATAAAGCAACTATCGCAGTTATCCTTGTATAAAGTCTAACAAGAAGATTCAAATCAATTGTCAACACAACATAAGTACTTAACACAGTTACTTGTGGAGCTCAACATAGAATCATGCATAACATAATAGATATCATAGATTCCAACAACCTTCCGCTTTCATTAATCCTTTAGATCCTTTTACAATACCGAAAACCAAACCTGCGTACACAGCAGCAGGATCCGCACACAACAGGACTGAGGATCTCCACGCACATAGCTAGTAGGATTCCTGTCCCCAAAAACCCAAAATAGATCTAATAATTCGCAATTCACACCAATCTTAGTTCATTGTCTGCCTTACAACTCAAAAAAGGTTCAATTACTTATACTACTTTAGCCTATGTATCCAATGGTCCGCAAACTGTGGTTTGCGGAATCTTGGTCTACCCTTGACCCACTTACAATGCATTAGGGGCTTTGACCCACCCCAAAACCCCTACATTAGACTAAATATAATAAAAAATATACAAAATGGACCAGATTCGCAACTTTTGTAGGAGACCCTATTCCAACAGTCCCCCAACACAATCTTGTGACTCGTCCCGAATCACAGTGGTGGTGGGGTCTCCACCTACGCGTGCAGTGCATTGATGGCTGTGACCAACGGGGGAAGAAATTCTTAACTCTGAGTAGTAGTGCTCTATGCAATATCTACAAGATTCTGTGATGTTGGTCCCTTTGTTGCAACCATGACACTCTCCAGTGTCTGATTTAGTCACTTCACAACACCATCAACATCTTGTGAGAGCTGGAGGGCTGCAGCAGCCCAAGGCTTCAAGCATTCTCTGATATCATGCTTCTTATGGCGGAGTCCCTATATCTCATATTAGAGGGTGTTGTTGGTCTGCAATCACACCAAACGTTGTGCAGGGACCAAGGTAGGTAATGTAGCCTCTATTTGCTCGAAATCTTCATCCTTCTGTCGCAAGTAATGATTGATTTTCTGGAGGACCAGATCACGCTGGACCTTGGTCCAAAGCTACATGGTGTCCTCGAGTAACTGGGAACCCTGAGAAATCTATCCTGTAATGGTGTTTTTAGTCGTGGTCACTAGCGCAGCGCACTAGGCTCGTACCTCTGGGGGTGTTTCGGGCTATAGTTTGGCCTATAAGTCAGTGATTTGCTGCTCCAATTGTGTCTTAATGACCTGCATTTCTGTCCTAGAAGCCTTCAATGCTGCGACCAATCCTTCCACTTTATCTCAAGGGGTGGCTGCGGCCAGGATCTCTTCTGTAACCTTTGTGCAGAGCTGGTGGATCAAAGTTTCGAGCTTTGCTTGTTCCGCGACAGTAAAGAGTACTTCTACGTTCTGATGTGCGATGGTCTATTCGGCCATACCAATTTGTTGGTGTACTTGCTGGTCTCGATGGTGAATCTCCTGAAACATAGTAGTGTGGAGACCCTGTAATTATTCATGGGGTAGCTTCACAAGATTCAACTACACCCCTGCACCTGCTTGGAGTTGGATCTCCTAGTCTGGCAAACTGATCACAAGGGCGGCACTAGGTAAGGGATCGATACAACTTTCTTCCATGGCTAGTGTTGTACTGCTAGATGCCAAAGGAATTCATCCCTGAACCACATGCGTCTGTATCGTGTCTGTCTTTAGCTGCAAGGTTCGAATCTCTTCCTGGATGGCATTGATCGCAGCCTTCTAGTGTTCCTCTAAAGCTACCCATTTTTCTTCTGTGGCCAGTGTAACAACATCTGTGATTTGTTTGAGATCTCCTTCTATCAACGTAACCGTCTCATCTTGTTCCTTCCGCTGAGTGCACTGCTTCTTTCAGGGTCCCTTGACAGGCTCGCCTATTCACTTCGTACCTCCAACGTTTACTTCCTCCCTGCCCAGTTGTGAATTGATTTGGGTTTTAGCCTCAGTTTTCTTTGTGATGGTTTTCTTTGGCTGCATGTCCTTCTTTGTGGCTGTGCTTGATTCTTTCCCTATGATTGCAGTCTCCTTGGTGATAACAGGTGGGGGTACCTATTTTTTGCTAGTACCAACGGTGCCCGTTGCGCTAGTTTTGAAGCTTATCTTCCAAGTGGGAGGCCATAGCGCAATCACATTGTCAATTTCCTCGCCTGATACCATATAAGGAAGTGATGTCCAGGTTTTATCCTTGTGGCTGTGGATCTGAATGTTGTTCATGGTAACCTGGAATGCTGTGATACTCTTGTATTCGTCATATACTATGGGGGACAGCCGAGGTCGAGAGTTGATGGCTGCAGCCACGCTACTCTGGAAGAGGAACCAGAAGACATGGTTATCTTCTATGCGCTGCACGTCGTTGGAATCCCACAAATGGGCATACCGAGCCCCTTCACACATATCTGGAGGGAGCTCAGGGAGGACCGACTCCGCAAGGGTTTCCCAGGCAAGGAGGGCTATAAGAAATAGAAGTCAGGCATAGTAAAAGGCTTTTCCCTGCTCCTACGATTTGTGGATGTTAGCTAAGAACTTGTTGCATAGGTATTGGGCCCAATTGAGGCAGACCCCCTTCTCACACTGGTCGGCTAGCCGAATGACATAGGCAGGGACGGTTTCAACCTGGCACTTTCACATTAGCTTGCAAGCGAGTAATATGGTACCCATCTGCGTAGCTGGGTCGCTGATGGATTTTATGACGAAGCCCCACGTATTCCTTTCCACATGGTAGGTCTTACGTACATATTCAACAGTGTCCCCTTCATATTTATTTCCCACACGCTCTAGAGGGTGTGGCCCGTTCATGGGAAGGCCTATGATTCTATGAACCAATGCAGCATATATAGGGACCCTATCCCGAATCCATAGGTAGCCATAGTGAATTAAGGCGAGTAGTTGTCAGGCTAGCTGATCCGTGACATTGTAATGGCCAAAGTGGGGCATATGCAACAGGTTCAAGAGCTCAGATCCAACCAATCCGCTTACCCATCATTTAGGAACGAATATGACCCCATCGTTCGTGTAAATTGTGTCGAAGTACAGCGCGTGGGTCAGCTCAAGGAAGGCTTCGTAATTTTCCAAGTCGTGATCGTCGAATTAAACCTAATGGAGCTTCTCGCAGGGGTCGCTCAGGATAGGGACTTCTCCCAGGGTTAGCGGCGTCTGTAGATAGGTAACCAGGCCATCAAGGTTCTTTGGTGTGCATGTCTAGGGCCTGCGCGGGTGGATGAAGGGAGGCAAACAGTTGATTGGATTGGCAGGTAGGGCTTCCTCCTGCACAGCCTGAGCCTGAGGCATTACTCGTGGGGAGGTCCTAGGCTTCCTTGAAGCCCATTTCACAGCTTTGGGGAGCTTCCCTGAGCCCTTTTCTTGCTATTTTCCCTTCCTTGTGATCGGCATTGAGGGCAATTTTTCATCCTCAGACCCGATCTCCATTACCTCCTCAACTTCTGGGGCAGAAGGTGCCAAGGGCTCCGCTGGGTTAGTGGCTGTCATCCTAGCATGGAAAATGAATCCCGACTCTGGGTGGCTACTATCAGAAGGGGAAGGTTGATCCAACATGAAGGGGATAGTGCAGACCCGAAAAATCTTATAGCTCAAGCTCACGCGAGATAAATAAGATAAGTACAAGTTATGCAGGTGAGACAGAACCCTTGTTTGAGCTATCCGACCCTTTTTATAGTGCCTGCAGGCATCCAACGGTAGGGTAAAATTGACCTGGAACTTACCATCAAGTAAACGGTAAAAAATCCTCAAAATATGCCCCATTAAATGCCAGCGGTCCGCTGCTTTTAACGGTAACTTTTTATTTTTACCAAATGTTATTGTGCCAACGACTAGTTTTCGCACCTCCTGTGTGATTGGCATACCTGCTACGCTTGGGTTAAAAACCTGCGCCTCCTATGCATCTTCCCCCAGCACGAGCTTAATCCCTAAGTACTTCAAACCCAAATATATGTTCACTCGGCATGTGTCATCCGAACAAAACCGAGCCACCTTCGTAAGCGAATCTTTTAGAGGTGCTATGATAACTGCATATCTCCAAATGAACTTTCTGTAATAGCCCGCGTGGCTGAGAAGTGAGCGCAGCTGTCCCCTTGTTGCGGGAGCTGTCGAATATATAATATTCACATCCCCAATTTTAGCCAACATGGGGTGCATCTCAATGCTATCCATTCGCAGCCCGAGCAGTCCGGTAACTGTGCGCACCTTGTTTAATTCTGAGTCAGAACCCTCTCATGGATCATTCTTACCTTTTTTTGGGGCTAGGCTGTAGTATTTGATCATGCTTGGTACCCTTGGTTCCCAATTGGGCATTTCAGGTGCAACACAAAGGTGCAAGTCACCCCATGCTACAGTGTCAATGTCATGTAGAGTTGCATCAAGCGCCTTTGTCTCGCCTATTAATCCAAATGTTCCTAGAAATTCATCCTTCAAAGTCTCCCAGTGGCAGGTGCATTGTCGGAGCTCCGCATATAAGTACCATGAGGTGGGAAGTAGTCCCAGGGCATGAATAAGTAGATGAACCCACTCATGCGCAGTTCTGTCGCACCATTTTTCTATCCAAGCGAACAGATATTCGCGTGGATCTTCAGGTCCAAGGAACGTTTTGATTCGCATGTTTTTTGGGGCCTCAAATCATAGTATCATCATATTCCGACACTCCTCCCAATCCTAGAATGCCTCCTCATGCGTCACCCACCATTGCGCAGGTGATCCACACATGGCTAGCTTACAGGCCCATAGCCATCGTTCTTGGGGAACCTCGGCTTCAAATGCTCGTAAAAAGTCCCTAAAATTACCAAAACCATCGAAATAAGGTTGATCTATTACCTCTGAGGAGATGCAGCAGAAGTTCTTCATGATCCGAAGACATCGCAGCGCAGAGACATCATGTAACCAATTTTTCCAATTCTCTATCTCTTCATCGGAGTCAGAGAAACATTCACTGTCGTTTTCCCAGCAGAGTACCCCCTCTGCTGTGGGGTTGATCCAATCTTCATCTCGCGCAGTCAACATATAGATGTGATCCACATCTTCTTCATCATGCACTGGTTCTGTGTATCGTTCGCCTTCCACGGGATCTAATGGTGCTATTACTCTTGTACCGTTATTATTGAATACCATGCTTCTCTTCTTTAGGTTAATGATGACCCCCATATCGATGGCCCAATCCAAGCCTAGGAGCACAGGGTAGGGGTCCGCATCTTCAAAAATTTGAATTACTTCAAAATCAACCCAGACCTTAACCCCTGCGATATCCACCACAATCTTCGATAGTCTTCCCAAGGGTATGATCTTCTGTTGATTGGCCATACACAATTGGATAGTGGGACCTTCCAACTTATGTTCCCCCATTCGTTGCCAATTCTGTTTAGGTAATACATTCACATCTGACCCTAGGTCCAAAATAACCTAGTCCATCTCGTAATCACCGATCTACGCAATCAACTGCATCTCCCTACCAATGCGTTTCTTATATCTATAGAGTTTCTGTACGTCCTTGACTTTTGGAGGGAGGATAGGTCGTGTTGCACAGCTATCTATCAATGCCTAAAGATTTTCCAAAGCCTTTGGGTTGCACAGTAGCTTCATACATGCTTGTAAAAAGGGTTTGACCTCATCATCTTCCTTGAGGTCTTCAGGCGACTGTGAAGTAGATGCCTCTACCTCAGCAAAGTCTTTGCGAGCTGCGACAAATGTTTCTTTCTCCTTTTTAGATCCAAACCTTCCTGTTTGATAATTGCTGGTCGAATCAGAGGCTCGGTTGTAGTTTTCTCCCTAGGACCCCCGGTGGCCATCCCACTACGTGTTACGACATTCACGCTTGGATCTTTGTCTCATAGTTTGACCTTAACCCTCTCCACATTCTACGTAGGTGTCGGTTGATTTTCCTGCATCTTCACTATCAAGACTGGACAGTCTTCAATCGCATGGTCCAACTGCTTGCAATACTGACAGGACTATCTTGTAGGGTTTGTACATTCCTTGGAAAAGTGCCCTACCTCCCCACAGTTATAACAAATTAGTTTCCCTCGTCCCCGACCTGCGCTTCCACCTCTTCCCCCTCCCCTACCCCTTGCTAGGGAGCCCCCTATGCTCGAGAGGGATCTTGGTGAGGATGGATCGGACAGTACCCTATATAGATTCCCTTGATTGATCATCAAATCATATGTCTGGAAGTTCTGTTCATCATGTCCTACTGACCTGCAGAACCTGCACCATTGCTGCTTTACTTCTAGGAGGTACGCAGCAAGGTGGGGATAGTGGTTTGTGTCATGCAGCCCTTCAACGTGGAAATCATCGCACCATAGTGCTAGCCCACTTGGTCCTGCAACTTCCCTAGAGCGCAACGGACTAGGTCCCCCAGCGTGCATGTAGTTTGTCAACAGAGGGCAGTTATCCTTGGTGTGACCATTCGTCCTGCATTGTATGCACCATCTTTCAGGGCTATCCTCTCCTCCTCGCTCCTTTCGTAGATTCTAGATCTCCATGTGCATCGCCTCCAGTTTTCCTTGGATCTGCTAGACACCGAGTTGGGTATCATCTCTGGGCACAACTTCTAACTTTATAGCGACCTCCAGGGCTTTTTTTGGTGATGCAAAAGTTTGGTGGCCCATAGGTATGCGCAAGTGAGGTAGCATCATAGCAATGAACCATTCCGTGTGCTGTCAATCATCGTATTGAAATCCTCCTTCTCTGATCACCTTCTTCAGTTGTTGATCAGCCTCCCACACAAACTTAGAAGGCCCTTGCTTGAAATCCTTTAGATCGACCACTATTTGAGAATAGGACTTAGGCTTCTTGAACTGTTATTTCAAGGCCTTCTTGATCTCTTCAATGGTTGATTTTGCATGTTGTCTGATGTATCCCATGTACCAATCCAATGCTCTTCCTTCAAAGGCAAGGGACAATTGTGCCCTCTTCATCACATCACTAGCTACATTCTACGCAGTCCATACCAATTCTGCAACAAACCAGAACTGATCCATGTCTTCGTCTCCCACACCCTTAAAGGTAGGAAACTTCATGTGTGCATCCGTGTCGTCTTCTGGTGGTGGAGGTGTAGGTGAATTCTTACCCCTACACTGGTTCGAAAGTGGTGTGGCTAGAGGACTCTATGCAGTTGCTTCTCTTACTGGGATGTAGATAGATCTACCTCCTTCATGGTTGGTTCGATAGTATTTGCCACTCCGCGTCGTATTCTTGTCCAGATCAGAGGTCATTCATTCGATGTGGCTACACATAACACTTTTTTCGCAAAGTAATATCTTAATCAACAATGGTAAAGTCTACAGAAACTTACCCCTAAATCCTTTGAATAATATTTGCTCAGCTTCAGAGTAGGAAACAAACTAATCGATGGCAAATTCTGTCACGAATCCTCCTAGCACACTGTCCACCCAGTGGTCTACTGTGTGAGTGATGGTGTTATCAGTCTTCTCTAACTGCTGGATCAATTCTGGGGTCCACTCTGTGACCCGCTCATCCTTCCAACACTTTTGAAATTCGACCAACCTTGCGAGCCACTACTGGAGCTCGATCGCAATGGTTACAAATAATATCTCGTAGATCTCCATGAAAATATACTTATTTTTCCACTCTTCGGTGGTTAACCTCTTACTGTGGTTTTATTTTACTACGAATTCCTAAACTTACTATTCGAACGATTCATCAATTTCTTTTCTTTCAGGTTTCCAGTATAACCTTGGGATTACATGATCCCTCTCTCAAAATGCTTCCAGTCCCGATAACGAAACCATTTTTTGGCTCCAGGGGTCCTGGCCCAAGTTCGGAGGTTAAGTTTTTCCAACAATCCCCTATACTACTAGCCCTTTCGGTAGTGACCTGCTTGCGCAGGCCAAAGTCTCACTTGAAGTAGTATAGGAGGGTGCTAGAACCAGGTTTCCACACCCTGGAGAGGGCAGGTAAGTCAGGTAGAGCTACGTTTGAATTCACAAATATCAGATCGCATATTATAGAACCCAGATCTATCAGTCCCTTCGCATCCATGTGCGCAATAACATATATAATCACAATAATTAACAGATACATGAAAATAAAGCAATTATTGCAGATATTCTTGCATAAAGTCTAACAAGCAGATTCAAATCAATTCTCAACACAGCATAAGTACTTAACACAGTTACTTACGGAGCTCAACATAGAATCATGCATAACATAATAGATATCATAGAGTCCAACAACCTTCCGCTTTCATTAATCCTTCAGATCCTTTTACAATACCCAAAACCCAACCTACGCACATAGCAGCAGGGTCCACACACAGCAGGACTGAGGATCTCCGTGCACACAGCCAATAGGATTCCTTTCCCCAAAAACCCAAAACAGATCTATTAATTTTCAATTTGCACCAATATTACTTCATTGTCTACCTTACAACTCAAAAAAGGTTCAATTACTTATACTACTTTAGCCTATGCATCCAATGGTCCACAAACCGTGGTTTGCGGACTCTTGGTGTACCCTTGACCCAATTACAATGCATCAGGGGCTTTGACCCACCCCAAAACCCCTACATTAGACTAATATAATAAAAAATATACAAAATGGACCAGATTCGTAGCTTTTGTAGGAGACCATGTTCCAGTAGAATAAGAGGGAAAATGAGGTCCACAATTATCCTTAATAATGAATAAACCAATGCCAAATGTGAAAGAGACAAATATTGGCAGCTTAATTCAAGCACCCTTGGTGTGAAAGGGGTTGGATCAGTTTGACTGGGTCAACCTTGACCAAATCAACAATGTTGTCATGGAAGAGTGGTCATCAATGTGGGACAACGCATTTTTAGATAGAGATGCTCTGTGTGAATGTAGTGATCCTTTTGGACGGAGCTTAGGGTTTGCAAGCACATATTCCATTTAAGGAAGAGAATGGAAACCATATTGGATATGTATGGGTTTATTATATTTCGGGTCTATTTAGACATATATCTTTCTCTTTCTGTTTAGCTGAGATAGAGTGTTGTTTAGCACAGGGTGTTCCTGATTGGGAATCCCACCTCTTCCATTGAGGAGCTCTTGGAGGAGTCTTATACTACAATTTCCACTATCAGGCTTAAGGCCAAGCTTCATATTTCTTTGACAACGCAAATCCTATTGAGGGTTTGTTTTTTTTTGCAGGTTGCAACAAGTTGTGATTAGATCTCTAGATCTAGGCCATCTCATTACTTATTTTCAGTGGAGGAGGCTTCCTTTCCATTGGGAGGATAGTATTGAAGGCCGTTGAGCATATTTTCAGATCTTGACGTCAAGCCAACCTTATTTCGATCCCTATAGCGTAGTTTACTTCCAGATCTACGTTATCTCTATAGGAGGAGTTGCAGGGTGGTTTGGCACACCATTTGGAGATTTGATTTCCAAGTGAAGGGGATCTGCCTTTCACTTTGAGGATCTATTGGAGGAGGCTATTTTATTGATCATATCAAATCAAACACACTTTCCATATCTATATTTTTCATTAGATCTATAGTCTTAGATCTTAGATCTACAACTTGTACTTGGTGTTTTGTTGAAAACCCTTGAGGGGTTCTATAGAGGAGATTGTATAGTGCTCATATCTGATATAGATCTATATTTTGAGGCACATATCAGCCCTAGATCTAATGTATAATCAATTTCTGTAGCAGAGCTAATAAAATAACGTTGTAAGGGTCTTCCAACTTTTATGCATGGTTGCAGCACCTCTTATTGAATGATTTTGACCATTGGAGGTTTGTATTTCTTGTTATGCATCTTATGTCCCATTTCTTATCCACATTTTGTTTCTATAATAACATATGAAAGGTCTCCATATTGGCATCTTGATTTATAAATGATTATCTGCAATATTGTTCCAACATTTTGCACTATATTCCTACTTTTTCCATTTGGGAATACTACTAAAGTGTTATAACACCATTCAGCGAGAGGTAACCACTTGACCCATTGTGTTTTCTTATCAGATACAACACAACGAAGATGTCCTTCCAAACATTTATTCACTATCTCAGTTTGACCATCAGATTGAGGATGATATGATGAGCTATGAGCTAGTTGAGTACCCAAAATAGAAAATAATTCCGTCCAAAATTTTCCAATAAAAATGGGATCCCTGTCACTTACAATAATCTTTGCGTTTCCATGTAGCTTTTGAATTGTTTCCGTAAATGAAGTAACAACTGTACTTGCTTTAATGGATGAGATAATGCACAAAAGTGTGCATACTTAGTAAGTCTATCAACTACCACCATGATGCCACTCTTTCCTTCAGACTTAGGTAAAATGTGATAAAATCCATTGAAATATCCTCCAAATGTTGACTTGGAATGGAAAAAGGTTGTAGAAGACCCGAGGTCTTAATTGGCTCAAATTTTATTTTGCTTTCAAACCAAATATTCCACCACAAACTTTTGAATATCAGATTTAAGGCCATCCCAAAAAAAATCTTTCTTCACCCTGTGGTAAGTTTTAAGAATCCTGAATTTCCTCCTAAAGGAGAAGTGTGCAATTCCAAAAGAATATTTTGTTTTATTTGGGAATTATTACAAATATATAAGCGATCTTTGTACCATAAGGAATCATTTTTCCAACTAAATGTATCAGATGTACTAGGATATTGTTGCAATTTTTGAATGAGTGTCCACACTTCTTCATCCTTCCTCCATTCATCCCTTTCTTTGGTTATCCAATCTAGTTGGATAATAGAAATGGCACAAAGCAATGCTTTCATCTCCTCATCCTTTCTTGAGAGTGCATCTGCAACAACATTTAACTTGTCTTTTTTTTAGATGATTTCAAAGTCATAACCCAACATCTTTGTGACCCATTTTTGTTGCTCTTCTGAAGATAGTCTTTGTTCCAAAAAGTGCTTAAGACTATCATGATCATTTTTTACCTTCAAGTGTCTTCCCATTAGGTAAGGTCGCCATTTACTTAGTGCATGTAGTATTGCCAACATTTCCTTCTCATAAATAAATTTCTCTAAATTATTTCCTTTGATAGGATGACTTGAAAAATAAATGGGTCTTCCTTATTTCATTAAAACAACACCAATTCCATTTCCTGATGCATCACATTCCACAATAAAGGTTTTTATGAAGTCTAGCGTAGCTAAGACCGGTGCTAGGCACAATGCCTCTTTAATATGTTCAAAGGCCTTAGTTGCTTCAGGAGTTCATGAAAATACATCTTTCTTCAATAATTTTGTTAGAGGTGCTACTATTCTCCAATAATTATTAACAAACTTGTGATAATACCTTGTTAACCCCAGAAATCCTCACAACTGCTTTATGGTTGTGGGGAATTTCCATTCCTTAATGGATTTAATTTTGTTAGGGTATACCTTAACACCCTCGTGAGATAAAATATGACCCATATATTCTACCTCTTGTACTCCTAAGAAACATTTGGATGTTTTTGCATATAATTGTTTCTCCTCCAATAGTTTTAGCACCCTGTCAACATGTTGAACATGATCCTTCCAAGACCTATTGTAGATTAGTATATCATCAAAAAATAGTAGCACAAATTTTCTAAGGAAGGGTTTGAAATGGAATTCATCAACCCTTAAAATTTGGAAGGTGCATTGGTAAGGCCAAAAGGCATTACCGAAAATTCATAATGATCCTCATGAGTTCGAAATGTTGTTTTCAGAATATCTTCGGTCTTCATTCTAATTTGATGATATCCTGATCGAAGATCCAACTTGGTAAAATAAATTGCGCCATGTAATTCATCCAATAATTCATCAATCACAGGAATGGGAAATTTATCTTTAATAGTGAACTTATTGAGCTCCCTATAATCTAGACACATGCGTCATGAACTATCCTTCTTGTGCACCAATACTACAGGAGCAGAGAAAGAACTTTGACTAGGTTGAATTATAGTAGCCTCTAACATTTATGCAATCATACGTTCAATTTTTCTATTTTGTACATTAGGATATCTATAAGGCCTAATGTTTGGGGGACACTTCCTAGAATCAAATGAATAGCATGGTCATTATCACGAATAGGTGGGAGTCCTTTGGGAGTTTCAGACACCTTGGAATGATTTTCCAAGAATTTTTGGAGATCTGGAGAAATAAATGATTTTGATGTTGGAACTTATAGTGAGAATAATTATGCAATTACACCTCTTTTTTCTTTCTTTATAATCTGTTTCATGACATTAGAGCTTATTATATTTCCTAGCTTCCCTACGATACCCTGTAATTCGACTTCCTTTCCTTCTGAAAAAAAAATTCAAGAAAAGTTCTTGAAAATTAAAAGCTATCATCCCCAAATATTGTAACCATTGTACTCCTACTACAACATCAACACCTCCCATTGGAATAGAAATCATTGGACTCTTCAGTACATATTCCCCCATGGTTATCTTGATATTATGGCATTTTCCAGAGAAATTTATAGTTCCTCCATTTGTAACCATCACCTGACATTCCGGTGTTGGGTATAGGAAACAATTCAATTCCTTGGCTACCTTACAATGAATAAAATTATGGGTACTACTCGAATCATTCAACACTATTACCTTTTTCTTCTTGATATGTCCTTCTATATTGATACTTCGAGGAGTGGTAATTCCTGCCAGTGCGTTATAGGATATGGTCAGACTCATTTCTTCTTCTTCTAGGGTTGGTTCTTGGTGTGTATCCTCTTCTTTTGAAGCTTCTTGTTAATTTTCTTCCTCCTCTTCACAATCTATGTAAAATAATTTCTTCTCAACACACTTATGACCTTTAGTGTATTTGCTATCACAACTATAGAAAATCTCTTTTGCTATTTTTTCTTCCAATTGTTGTGGTGTCAACCTTGTAGGTTGTGGAGGTCTAGGAGTAGAAACACTTCCATCTTTATAGATAACAGGTGAGATCAAAATGCTTATAATTTTACATTCAATTTTCTTTCCAACCTAAATGCCTTCTCCAATGAATCAGGTTCCCAAAGGCGAACCTCATGTTGGATGTTATCCTTTAAAGTCCCTATGAAGACATCAATCTTGTGTTCCTCTGGAATATCAACTACCCTTATATTCAATTTTTGGAAGTCCTCAATGTGCTTCACCACTGAACCCTTTTGTTTGAGATTTATCAATTGGCTAAAGAAGGTGTTGCTCTTTGTATCCTCATAATGCGCTATCATTTCCTCCGTAAAAATTGACCAAGTGACAATTTTTTTTATGGGAGAAAAGCCATCGATACCATACAAATTTATTTTGTTCTAAATTTAAAGTTGCAATGCGTACATTTTGTGTGTTTTGCACATTAATGAGATCAAAATACTGCTCCATATGTAGTATCCATGTTATGGGATCCTTACCATCAAACTTCCTCATATCCATCTTTGGAATATGGTGGTTCTTCCATCCAACATTAGAGTTTATGAAATCAAAATTAACATTTATTTTGTTCTCATCATGAGTTTCCTCTACTATCTTTTCACCATTAGGAAACATTTCTTTTATCAACTTTTTCAAACCTTCCATGTTTTCTTTTAGATCATTCTTCATGTTTTCCATGTTGTATTTCATTTTTCATCGATCTTAGTTTCCATGTCATCCATATTAGCTTCCATGCCATCCATATTAGCTTCCATGCCTTTCTTGAAACCATCCATCTTAGCTTCCATGCTTTCCTTCAAAAAATCTATTTCATTTTTTGTTGATCTTTGCGAGAGAGAAATTTGGGGCACTTGCTCTTGTAATTTTAATATGTCATGTTACAGTTCTCCATATTCATGAATCATATTAGAGCCTTATGAAACTTTAATTGGTGTTGAATTATTTTTAAGGGGAATTTTAGAACCCAATATTGATATCTATTCTACAATATGCCCTTGGAATCAATTCAAACTGATTTTTCAAACAAGACTTATGCAATTCGAAAAAAATACACACCCTTTTCTTGATTTTTAGGTGCTTGATATTGAAACTGAATTATCTAAGGGATTTTGGATATTCAATATCTGAAATTCACTCTTGTCGTAGCCCTCTAAATTTTCTTTCTAATGTCACAGGTATAACCTGATTTGGATTCCTCAAGACCAAGTTATGCCTAATCTTCCACAATGACCTAGTTATGGAGTAGTTCAGTAGAGTGAAATTTTACGACGTGCCACGTGTCACTGTTTCCTCCTTTGCCTCTAAAATTGATAGAAAGGAAATCAAAGTCCATGTACTTGTGGCAAATTTTGACAGAATTCCAATCCGATGCTCAGAGAGAGAGTTATGACTATTTTACCACGATCACCTCTTTGAGATGAAATTCGGGAGCCTGAAGAAACACTAACTTCCACAGATCATATCTTCGAAATTATTGTGAAACGGGATCTGAAAGTTTACAAGATGTTCCTTAGGATTCTGGTTTTTCTCTATAAAAATTTCAGCTTTTGATCCTTCGTAGAAAAACAGTTATAGCGCAAATTCCACTATGACCTGTTTTAGGTGAAATTCGGGAGCTTAAAAAAACTCTAAATTCCACATATCATATCTCTGTAAATATTGCGAACCAAGATATGAAATTTTTACACGACATTCCTCAGGATTTCAGCTTCGCTATATAGATATTTTAGCTTCTGAACCTTCGTAGAAAAAAATTTATAGCAAAAATTCCATGATGACCTGTTTGGAGCAACGAAACCCTAGAATCCAAAGCTCTGATACCAAATGTTATGAAACCAGCTCCAAAAATAGAAGAAAATAGAGATCAATGCCTTAGAAATCAACCACTTCGAAGGGGAAAACTCCAATACATTACATAAATGAACAATTCTTGGATGATACAAATGACCAAAACCTCCTTCTATATATAGGAGTCCATGGGGTCACAATATAATCCTAGTTGAGCTAACAACAATAATGTAAGGGCACAATAATAACAATATTGGGGTTACAGGGGTACAAAAATAACAATAAGGGGGTTACACAAACAAAAATAAGGGACTACACTACTAATATAGGGACCTAACACTGATCCTCCGTGGGATTGTATTGAAGTAACATAATGCATCTCTGAACACAATCTATGAGATGGTGGTACCAGATGTCAATATGCTTGGACCTTTCATGGAATATTGCATTAACCGAGAGTTTTCTACAACTCTGGTTATCACAAGTATCACCGTCAGATCCATATCATGACCAAACAAGCCAACAAGTACCTTCCTCATCCATATGGCCTCACATGCCTCCTGACTAGCTATCATGTACTCTGCCTTGGCTTACTTGAGTGTAACTGATCTATGCTTCATGTTGTAATAAGAAATTGATGTTGATCCTATGTTGAAGATCCCCCCTAATGTGCTCTTCCTGGTTGATGAACTGCCTACCTAATATGCATTGGTGAAGCCTTGAATCTTCACTCCCTCTGTCTATCTGTACCATAATCCATACTTTGTAGTGCCCCTGATATATCACAATATATGCTTCCCCGCCTTCCAAAATATCTTGGTCAACTTAACCATATCTTGACTAAGCTGGTTAACTATGTAGTATATGTTTGGTCGTGTGTTCACCAAGTACATGAGTGAACCCACAAGCTACCTGTAAATAGTAGCATCCACTACCTCACCTGAAGTAACATCCTCCTTCCTCCAGTTTCCTCCAAGAGGAGTCTCAGAATCTCTTTGGCATACTTGCCTTGAGAAACAAATAGCTCCGCATCCCACTGTCATATCTCCAAATCAAGGAAATAGTGAAGGAGTCCCATGTCCTTCATCTCAAACTCTTTTGCAAGATCTTCTTTGCAAGAATTTATGATATGCTCATCACCTGTCAGAATAATATCATCAACATAAAGTACGATAATCAAAAGCTTACCACAACCACAATCTGGTATAGGTTCACATCCATTTCACTCTTTGTGAAGCCCAACTTGGTGAAATAGCTGTCAATCCTGTTGTACCAAGCACGAGGTGCTTGCTTCAACCCATACAGTGCTTTCTTGAGTCTGCACACATGTGACTCCCTGTCAAAGGTATAAAAACTTTCTGGCTGCTCAATGTACACTTCTTCCTCAATAAATACATTGAGAAATGAAGTCTTCACATCCATCTGATGTATTTTCCAACCCATCTGCATTGAGAGTGCAAGGATAGATATAATCAATGAGTACCGTGCAACTGGTGAAAAATTCCCCTCATAGTCAATCCCCTCAACCTGTGAGGATCCTCGTGCTACAAATCTAGATTTGTACTTCTCCACACTCCCATCTGCTGCCTGCTTCACCTTATAGATCCATCTAGATCCAACAATTGACTTCCCGACTGCTCTTGGGACAACATCCCATGCACTGTTCCTAATGATGGATTCGTACTGCTCAACCATGGTGTCAACCCAAGTTGGTTGTTTCACTGCTTCCTCAAAAGAGGATGGTTCTATCACAATTACACTTTCTCATAAGAGCCATGTATCCAGTATATCTTCCTAGTGATTGTCTTTGTCTACGTTGTGATGTAGGTGCTCCTACATGTTCTGTCGCATCAAGTCTCAAGCTGTCAGTCTCTGTGGTGTACCTCCTACCATGTTTTGGGGATGGATTTGCATGAGTGGTTTCTGCCACTCCATGATCCTCGTCATGTGGCTACTACACATATTGAGGTTCATCCTTTGGAACCAAGAGTTTCTCATCTTCATGCAAATCAAGCTCCCTCTTAAGGGACAATCGCATGGCTTTCTCCTCATCAAATTTTAAATCACGTTTGACAACTGCCATCTTGTTTAGAAAATACACCTGATAGTTGTGCAGAGTATCAGTGTACCCCACAAATATCCCAATCTATGTTGATGGTTCTAGCTTCTTTCTGGAATCTTTAGTCACATGGCAATATAAAAATGAGCCAAAAATTTTAAAATATGAAACATCGAGTTTCTTACCAGAAAAATCCTCCTCTGTTCTACTCATGCTAAGTATTCGATGAGGACTACAGTTCTGCACAAATACCGTTGCGTTGCATGCCTCTTCCCATAGATGAAATGGTAGGCCCTGATCATGTAACATAGCTCATGTCGCACTCACAATTGTTCTGTTATTTCTTTATGCAACCCCATTCTATTTTGGGTTATGAGGCGCAATCAACTCTCTCCGAATTCCTACTTTGGCACAGAAGTTATTGAATTCATTGGAGATGTACTCGCCACCATTTTCACTCCTTAGAGCCTTCACCTACTTCCCTGTATATTTCTCAACCAGTGCTTTGAACTCACAAAATTTTGAGAACGTCTGATATTTCTTCTGCATGAAGTAGATCCAACACTTTCTAGAAAAATCATCAACAAAAATTACATAATACCTGTGCTTTGCTATAGAATATGTAGAGAATGGTCCACATACATCTGAGTGAACTCTCTCAAGGATTTCCATTGCTTGGTTCTCCTTCTCGTGAAAAGTGGCTTTTGTATAGTTCCCCATGGTACATCCCTTGCATGTGTCTATCTGTGCAAGAGTACCCTTTGGAAGCCTCATAGAAATCAGTTGCATGACCTTCAAAGCACTGTGGTGTAGATGGCCCAATATCATGTGCCATAACTCACCCTAATCCTATCTCACCACTCTATCTACTTTACTCATCAATGTTGTGCATCCATATACATCAATTTTGTACAGGTTCTTCACACGAACCCCAATCTTCTTAACCTGTCCTGTGGCTTTGTGACGAAGGAAAACTTTCCATTCACTGAAAACCACATCATATCCTCTATCCTCCAACATAGCAAATGAAACTGAATTATTTTTCAATCTTGGTACATGCATGACATATGTTAATAAGAAAGGTTTACCTTACAGTCTCTGGAAAGTAACTGTACCAATCCCGGTAACGCTATACCTCCCGTCATCACCCATCTCGATGTGCATCTGAAGATCCTTCTCCTCCAAGCTACTAAAGAGTTCTTTGTCTCCCGTCATGTGGAAATATGTACCACTATCCAAGTACCACACTGATCCCATCACATTAGACACCATGCATGTGATGAGTGAGACGTCCAACTTGAATTGTGAAGCCAAAGCATCACTTGTTGCAAAACCTGAAGCCTTCTTGTTGTTCTTCTTCTTCTGTGGACAATTAGTGGCATAATGTCCATGCTCGTGACAGTGAAAACATTTCACTCTAGACATTTCACGCTTCTTGCCTTCTTTGTCGCTCTCAAATTTGGAATAAGATTTATTTCCATTCCCCTTCTTTGCTCTACCAGCCAAGGCGCAATTTTCCTCATCATGTGTCTTGGATGAGCATCCATCCTTGGTATTCCGCCTGAATTCTTCTTGTACCAAATCCAACCAAATTCGCTCCCAATATGGTAACTTCTCCCTCCCATTGATAGAGTCCTGATAGCTATTCCATCTCTTGGGAAGGCCTAGAAGTGGTAGCCTCACCAAGTCATCATCCGGTACAGTAATATCGACACTTCCAAGCTCCTATCGACATTGGATGAACTTGGTCAAGTGTTTCGGAATAGTGTCGCCTTTCTCCATTTGGATTTTCTTGAGCTTGTCCTTTAGTGCCAATTTTATGTGGTCACTATTGTTTTGAAACAGATCTGTTAAGGCCTTCCACATTGCATATGGAGTCACCTTTCCATGGAGACTTGAGACAATGTGATCTCGAAATCCCTCTAAGAAGATCCCTCTCTCCTTTGCAACCTTCTTTTGCTAAGCATCAAGAAGAGCGATGAGTGCTACTGCGGGCCTTGGAATATTAGTGTCGATAAATTCTTTCAACCCATTGTCCTCGAGAACTACCTCCATTCTGTTTTTCCATGCAATATAAATAGAACTTCCCTCAAGTGCATATTCCAATATTAATCCATTGAAATCTATCTTGATCCTCCTGTCGCACCAAAGAATATTTTTTTAAATTCAAATTTTGTTAAGCACAAACTCAATTTCTTCTCCACTATATTGATTTTTGGCACTCTCATACCATGTAGAAATTATAAAAAAAATATGTATACCAATGGATTCAATCTGATCATGCAATATTCTAGAGCAAGATATTGAATCCTTCTACAATTAATTTTTAGAAATTAAACACGATCGCACAATCACACCAAGTAATACATAGAATCAAATTCACAACACATGAAATTTTCTAGGGAAATAAATCTGCTCAAAACCCCTCTATATGTATTATATAAAACCAAGGAATCATGAAACAATTACAATGCACTCTTCTCACAAGAGTCTATTGCACTCTACCAACTATCTCACACTGATCCAGACAAAATCAACTAACACTTAGCCAATTTCCTGCCTCTGCTCAGCCTGCCTTTCTTGGGCAATTCTAAGAACAATTGATCCCTATTAATTAGGAAATTCAACCTTCCAGAACTGCGCAATACATCATGAGAAATCATATGGTTATCTAATTGCACGCCGGTAATTTACTAATAATACAACTAATAGATAACATCCCTTTAACCTTTGTCTCAATTGGGTCTTCATCAAAACTGACATGCATGCAACTATTAATAGTAAATCATCAGTCACTTGAGATATCACTACATCTGAATTAAATCTGATTTAATGCACTTGACCTCTCACTAGTACAACAATCAGTTACAACTAGTTAGACTGACTTTAACTCACTTAATTGAGTTAACTGATTTCTCATGCATTAAAATAATACACTAACTACAACTTGGACTCTAAAACAAATAGAATCACTCTACATGCCTCACCAGCCACCCTCAACTCGAATTTCATGAGCTAACTGAGTCTATCACACCCAGTTAACTATTACAAGTGATTTTGAGATAAGATTACAATTTATTGTCCAATTTAATTAAGGGAAAATTAAATTAGACACACATTTCTTGTTGAATTTTCAACATCCCTCTCGGTGCTTGGGATATTTGTGGTTATGATGGATTTATAATATTGGTAGACATTTTATTCTATTCTAAAACATTTTTCACTTTTTCTCTTAGTTCCATTTTTTTTCAACATAGTCGATACCCAATTTTATATAATTTGCTTGTAATTTACACCCTTATCCCACTCTGGCCTCAACCTTAAGTTTCCACATGTTTTTCTATATCGTAAACTTCAAGACTAAATTGGAATGTGGCTATTACTTTTTTTTTTCTTGAAAGTTAAAGTTTCAATATAGATTTTATGGGGAATTCAGATGACAATGAGATATTGAATATATGTTTATATTATTTTAAAAGAAAAAAAATGAAGATAAATTATCCTTGACCTACAACAATACTTTATTTTTGGGTATTGATTTACTTGAAATTTTATAATGTATTATATAAATACTAAATTACTAGTATTATAAGTGTAGAAGTTAATGGAAAATACAGAATAATAGGTTTAGTAGAAATATAGATAGAATAATTTCATAACTCTCGATTATCATTTTCCATGATAGAATAATTTTATTGTTGTGAGGTTAAGAATTAAGAGGATTAGCATCACCATGTTAGAATCATTTTGTTGGTGTGAGGTTAACCTTCAAGAGGGTCACCATCATCAAAAGTGGCTCTAGTACTGATTTATTACTAACTCAACTCTATTTTCCAAATCCATATAATCAAGGAATGCCTCCCACATCTTTGTTTGTTCTTCAATCTCTCATCCTTCTTTCAATAAACAAGGTCATAGAGATTGAAGTACACATATACCATTTTCTTTTATTTGGACCACTCAACCTTGCTCTTCTTTAAAGTGTGCAAGTGTTAGTACAAAACTCTACAAATATCTCCTCCACCACATCAAGGCCATGCTCTATCATAAAATATTCTTCCAAATGCTTCCATGTTTCCTAATAAAATTTATCTATGCATGTGAAAATGGAATATATGTGAAGGCCCAACATTGATCCAGTCAGTACCATGGTACTTGGGATTCAATTAGTGATCTAAACGACATAAAGGTGTGCAATTTTTCTCCCACTTAGTTAAAAAAATATCTTGTATGGTGAAAACAATATCTTTGTTGTGTGCTCATGCTCAAGGCACTCATTCTCTACAATAGCGAACTTCATAGACTTATCATGGATTCTTGCAGTTCATGAACATTTCCTAATATGATCTAGTTACTAGAATAAATAAATTATAAGGTGCATGATATTAATGGTAATATTTACCCTTTCTCACCGACCATCATTCAACATGTAAATTTGACCTGTTTAAAAGTATCTTGATTCATCTTTCTCCAAAAATACCAAAAAATTTAAATATCACCTTGTTTTTCATTATGCAAAAATTAAAAGTTTTTAAAATGTGGCAAGTTAATTCTATTTTGAAATTAGATATATAAATCGATTGAGTTGAAATTGGATATATAAATCTTTATTCAAATTTTCATACATAAACCTCTATCATACCTCTATCATTCTCCATATCATTCTCGCACAATAAACAAAAATTATATAATAACAATATAAAAATAATAATAATAACAACATTGCTACCACAAAACTCTTATATATATTGCAACTAAAACATTTTATCCATACTAAGAAAACTCAATGGATTAATCTTATTCTAATACAAACCCAATGTTTTAATCTTATTCTCATACAAACCCAATAAAGCTTTATTCTCTATACTCTTTATGAAGAAAAATCAATGAAGAAATACAAACCAACTGAACCTTAATGCTATCTTTATGGCGACCACAATCATTGATTATGTGATCGGTGTATGAAAAAATAGAAAGAACGTTGGAAATGGTATGCCGCAAGTTGAAAATGGAAGGCTTTAAATGTAATTATGATATTAATTTTTATTATTATGAAGTTATGAATGTTGATTAGATATATTGTTATTTAAATTTAAATAACTAAAGTAATAATGAAAATATAAATTAGATATAATTATATTTAATTTTATAAATTTATAAATTTAATTTTAAAAAAATTTAAACTAATTACAAATTCTTTTAAAAATTTTAAATATATTTTTGAAATTTTTAATCATATTTAAAAAAATTTAATTATAAATTAAAATTAAGATTTTATAGTAAATTTATACTGTAGTAGTTTTTATAACTAAGATAATAAATTTATAGAATCTTTGAGGGTTAGTTTAATGGGTAGAGGTTTTATTGTTAAAGCATCTTGTTATTGGGAGGTCACCGGTACGGGTTCAATTCTCCTTGACGTTTTTGGCGTTAGGATAGTTTGGTCAGTGAGATGCTATCTATTCGAGTGGATCTACACAAATTTTCCTAGGAAAAAAAAGATAATAAATTTATATTGCACAAGTTTATAGAATTAGGGGAAATTTGGAACTATAGTTTGGTCAAAATTTATAGTAAACTATAAATTAGGAGTGGTAATATAATATATCAAAAAATATATAAGATATGTTATACATTTTAATGTATCTAGATAATGATACAATATTTTAAATATAACCCTCTTGTGGGAAGCTCAATTCGCAACATAGAGTTGATTTGTCATTTTTTTCACATTGATATATTATACTTTCATATTTAGTGTCAACATAAAAATTAACATACATGCATTAAAAGTTATTTATAGTACTCACTTAGAGTGAATATTATTATAATTTTTTTAAATAAATAGTGAAACAATGCTTACCTATAATTTAACTTTTTTTATTAACATTTTAAATAAACATATTAAACTATTTATAATTAAGTAGATATTTGTAAGGGAATCAATTTATTTGTGACAAACATAATCCAAAAATGGTGGATTTACTAAGAGAAGCCAATCTTTGTCGCATTGTTAGGCTTTCTGAAGGAAAACCCTGACATCTATGCAACCGAATCATGTCTCCAGATCTGCGCATCTCTACCAGCACAAGCTGCAACCCGACGAGCTGACAGAATATATGAGTGCACCTAAATAGAGGGGAGAGATCCCCTCCTACCGGAATCTTGTGATTGGAGAGACAAGCACCCAAGGGGCGGAAACTGTTGGCAACCAGAGTGGTAAGGGTAAAGGGCCTCCTGTTCTTGGTGCTCAATGGCAAGCTCACATGCATGGTCAATGCCTCCCACGGGCGGTTAAAAAGTCAACATTTGTAATGCCTAGTAACAAAATGGAGACCTACAGGAAATACAAGGACCATGCATTAATTTGTAAATTCATAGGGGTTTGGCCAACTGAAAGGGATATGGTAAATTAGATTCAGAACAAATGGAAATCAAAAGGCCATATAGAGTTGAAGCTACGAGTTCTTTGCAGTGATTTTCACAAGCCTAGAGGATAAGGAAAGGATTTTCAAAAACGGAACTTACTTCTTCAAAAATGGGGGTCTATTCATGTGGCATTGGGAGGAGTGTTATAAATCAGTCCAGGAGAAATTCCTAGTTGCACCAGTCTGGGTCCAACTATTCACCCTATCAGTATATTTCTAGGACCCGAACATCTTGGAAGGAATAGGAAACTCCATAGGAAATTTTGTTAAAGTTGCAGACTCTGCACGGCGAGGAAGGTACACATCCTATGCTAGGATCTGTGTCTACATGAATATAAAAAAGCCTCTACCAAAATTCATTGAGCTAGAATATCATGATGAGGTATGGAAACAACCCCTTGACTATGAGCATATACCCTTCAGATGTCGTTGGTGCCATGAATATGGGCACCTGTTCCATGAATTCACTTTGAACCAGCTTGAACCCTAAGATACCCCCAACGCCAATGGCCAAACCAAATCACAAGCAGATACTGAGGGTTTTCACGAAGTTCAAAATCAAAATATCTCTCAAAACCTCACCCAGTTGCCACCTAGGAAAGGCCTGCAAAATAACAACATATATGACATCCTTCAGGAGGAGGAAGAAGTCATGGAAGGACATATTGCATCTATAGGCCCAAAGAATCACCCAACACCGCAGAAGGGAGGAAACAATGTTAAACGAAAGGCAAAGGAGGAACCATAAGACAAAGAAGCCACTACACAACCAATTGAATAACCTGACATGGAGATCGATAGCCAAAAGGAGGATTTAAGTATAAAGGAATAGCTCATGTGACGGTTTTTGAATGAATGGAACCATTTTGGTGAACAATTCATACTGGAGGACTAGAAACAACTATATAAAGAAAATTTTCAACAATATAAAGCCAAACAAGGGGTGATAGCCTCATATCAACTTGAGCTTCTAGGTTCACAAGTAAGCCAAGTGCGGAACAAGGACCCTAGGGAAAAGGAGGAATGAAACGTGGGAGGAAAAATCTAAATGAGACCATACAAATGATACGAGAAATGTTGGTAAATTCAGGAAGGGTGGTGTCATTGTCGACAGTCTTCCACCAACTTAAAAAAACCTACTAAATGATTATTACATCCTGGAATGTAAGAGGCCTCAATAGTAGATGAAAACAAAGATATTTTAAAGACAGACTAAAAATAGATAAACCTAGTATCATGATGATCTAAGAAACCAAGGGTTCAGAAGAAAAGTTGAAGGATATTTTCAATAATTTTAAGCCATAGTATGCGGTAGTCGCCGAGGATGCCAAGGGTAGCACTGGAGGCCTTTCTCTCCTTTAGAACCTTGTGGAAATAATATTTGAGAACTGGGTCAGCATCCCCACAATCCTCTCAGGGATATTCCATCATATTGGATCTAGAGACTGGGTTGTTTTGTCAAGGGTTTATGGGCCTCACATTCTAGGAGAAAAATGGGTTTTTCCTCAAAACCTCGAAATACTAAGAAAATAATATATGGATGATATATGGATAGTACGTGGATATTTAAACATGCTATCATCCTTGGAAAAAAAAAATCGGAACTCGATGACTAGAGGCTGACATGGAGGCATTCAGAGACCTAATCTCAGATCTACACCTTGTGGATCTCCAAAAAAACAATGGATTTTACACCTAGAACAACCGGGGGGGGTCTCATCATATTGCATCGCACTTGCACCATTTTATGACTTCAGAGCAGGTGATCAGTCATGATATTTTCCTTGAGGCCTTGATCCTCCCATGCATGGGATCGGACCACTGGTCAATCCGGCTAGAGATCATCTAAAAACTTGCCCCAAAAACTTCCCCTTCATATTTGAATCCTTCTTTCTTAGAGACTCCAATCTCATGCATAAAGTGGAAGGTTGGTGGAAGGGGAGTGAAGAACAAGCAATAAACCACATGCATACCTTCCAAGTTAAGCTAAGAGAGCTCAAACACAATATCAAGAAATGGAACCAAGAAGAGTTTGGCAACATCATGAGAGACCACCACCATTTGACCAACAAAATGCATAAATTCAACATAACATCATTATCCAAGGTAGATCTGAAGAGCTTGTGGAAGAGGAAGGGCGGCTAATCAACCTACTGGAAGAGAGACCGAAACAAGAAGAGATATTATGGAAGCATAATTCCAAATTCAAATGACTTCGTGAAGGAGAAATAAATACATGTTTCTTCCATAAATCCATGATTTGTCATCGCCAACACAACATGATCTTCTCACTAAAAGGTGAAGCAGGAAATATATTTGCGTAGCATGAGGAAATAGAGGACCAAGTAGTCAACCACTTGCAATCCCTCCTTTCTGAATTGGCCCAAGATAGGTTGGAGGCCATTCAAAAATTAATCAAAACATCCCGAACCTCATCTCAAGGGTCAAAACCTTGCCCTTATGAGGAGAGTTACATTGGAGGAAGTTGGGGAGGTTGTTAAAGGAATGGGGGAAAAAAATCCCCTGGTCCAGACAGCTTCGCGGCGGAATTTTTCCAAGTTTCCTGGAGCTTCATTGGGCATGATATCTTAGAGGTGGTGGAGGAATCTCGTCACAATCAAAAGGTATGTCTGGTACTAAATGTTTCTTTTATTGCTTTAATTCCTAAAACATCCAAGTCTGAAGATCGCCAAGGGTTTAGAACTATAACACTCTGCAATGGCATCCACAAGGTCACTGCCACTGTCATTGTCAAGTATACCAAACCACTACTCCTAAATCTCATATCCCTGAGCAAATGGCTTTTGTAGAAGGCCGCCAGATCCTGGATAGATTTTTCACTTCCCAAGAGATTGGTCACTCCCTGAAGCCTCTTAAGTCCCCTGGAATGATGATAAAATTGGATATTTCCAAAGCTTATGACCGTATAAATTGGGTGTTCCTCACCAGCATCCTAAAATCCTATGGCTTCAACCAAAGATGGATCAAGTGTGTCGTTTCCATGGTCTCCTCTCCTGTGTACTCCATTATGCATAATGGATCTCCTACTAGAACCTTTAAGTCCTATCGTGGTTTGTGATAGTGAGACCCCATCTACCCTTTCCTTTTCATCCCGGTGACAAAAGGCCTGGGACGTTACCTGAAGTTGGAAGCTAGGGATTCACAGATCCATGGTCAGAGGTTGTGTGGTAATGACCTCCCTATCACGCACCAACAATTTGTTGATGACAATATGTTATTCTACCATGTATCTCTGAGAGAATCTCGGTGCATAAAATATATTCTTAAATTCATTATGGAATCATATGGGACAATGATAAACAATGACAAGTCCCTCAACTTATTTTTCAACACCCTGATGAACATTCATACCTTCCTAGCTTAGGTGTTAAGCTTTGGCATCAGATCTCTCCCCTCCAAGTATCTTGGTATGTTTTTATCCTTGAATTCCTTAACAATCTCTTGTCAGCATTCCTTACTCCAAAAATTCCAATTGAAGATTGATAACTGAACTTTCAGATCCTTAAATATTTCTTGTTGTACTGCCCTCCTTAAGGTTGTTCTCCAATCCATCCTAATATACTAGCTTTTGAGGATGACAGCCCCAAAAACTTCATGTTCAAAGATGGTAGAAACCTTCAAAAAAATCATATGGGGAGGTGCTCAAAAGTTGAAAAAAATGGCATTGGTCTCGTGGCCCAACCTAAGTAAGCCCAATATGGAAGGGGACCTGGATCTCCGAGACCCTCTCCAAAATATGGCAGTGATGGATACAAGGAGGATCTGACCTGTGGAAAAAAAAAATGGACTCGCAAATATGGCATGCCAATACGCACCAAAGACATCCTAAGATATCGAGATCCTCCCAAACGATCAACAACATGGAACCTGACGGCTCAGAACAACGAACTCACCAAAAAAAAAAAAAAATCTGGGAAATAAGAAATGGGAAAACAACTTTATTCTAGCAGGACTCATGGCAGCAGAGAGGAAAACTATTTGGAAGATAGGACCTGCGTAACTTACTTTTGTACACAACTGGCGGGAACTTCTATATGGTGGAACATTATTGGAGAGATGATTAGACTAATGATGGATGGAGGAAGTGGAAGGAATGTCGGGACTAGCCCCAATCCCCCTAGTCAGATCAATGGGAAGAGTTTGACAATGAATTAGCATCAAGGAGGCTCACTGTCCAAGAGGGACCGGACATTCATCACTAACCATGTCATACGAGAAAGAAATAAGGCAACAAATCTCCTATCAAAATGGGGTTGTTCACATTGAAATGAACTAGTTGAGTTAACTTGGCCTACTCAACCCTGGGAAGGTACGTTCAACTCCCTAAAAGAAATTTTGGAGTAGGATAGGAGACACGATTTTTAGAATCCCCTGTCTCCTGAACAGATCTTGGGATTGAGGATGTGAGTTGGACAACATTCCCATCATAGTAATTTAATGAAGGGGGCCTCGGGGTACAAGCGCAAAACCCTCCACATGCTTGGAGTAGATGGCATGGTGGCTTTGTGCATGCAAGATGTTAATACTCTTATAGGAGGTGGTAGAGATATTATGTTTTGGTTTCATCATTTGGAAATTTTCCCATTGAGTGAAGTTGGAAATTGTCTGGTCCATGGTAGAAGAGTATTGAAGGGTGGTGTAGGGAAACATGGTTCATGTAGGGCATCATGGTTCGTCACAGAACTAGGTGAGGTGGAGGCCTTTGCTTCTCACAGCGTGGATAAACTGGTATGTGATCTTCCATTCCCTCCTCTCTTCCATGCAACAAATTATATGTTTAATCGAATTGGGAAAGTTTGGTATAGAATTTTTAGGGTCTGAGCATATACGAGGCTTCATGTTTCTGCATGTGTTTGTATACCTTCATAAAAAAGGACATTTTCTTGGCATTGTATATGTGTCTGTAATTTTTTGGATAGTCCTTTCTAGGATGGGTTTATATCATGTTTTAAACAACCCCTGGGACACCATATTGTTTTTACCAGGCATTGCTTGGAATTTGGGATGGATTTTTTTCTCCTTCGTTTATGGGTTGTGTCTATCTCATTGTTCTTGGGAAGGGTTGGGGTTTTTTTATCTCAGTGAATTAGTGTAATATTCAAAAATTGGAACAGCTCAGCAAGCCCACTGAAATAACGCACTTCTAAGAATAATGTGCATAGAATTGAGTTTGCAGCTCCTGGATCCCTTATATCAGCTCATCTAAGATCTAAATCCAAAAGGAGAGCAAAAACAAATCAGACTAGGTGGGTTAAACAAATCTCCCACAAACTAGTCTAGCTGAAAATCACCCAAAGAGAGGGGTTGCAGCTCTATGCAAAGGACTGCTTTAGAAATAACGCAGATCCACTAAAGCACTTTAGGAGGCTGATATGGAGGTTCAGAAATTAGATGTAAAACATAAAATCAGATGTACATTACGGCCCATACATTGTACAAGAGAAATAATGAGACAATACAGGAAAAACCCTCAGAAATGAGGTGCTACAACCATGAGAAAAGACTGTATAACCATGACATCGCTATTTTTGGTGGCTAAAGCAGTAGTTTATTAATCTTCAGATCTAGATAATATCTCTACATAAAAATTTAGATCTAATACATATCTGTGTACAAGAAATGCTGATCTATGCATTCCCCTTGGGGTTTTGTGCAAAACATGAAGCACAGTGAGTAGATCTAAGATCTAAGCTTGTAGATCTGAAAAATGATTCAGAAATTTATGAATTATAAAATGGTACAGCAGATCATATCTGAAACTAACATGGATTGGATGGCCAATCCATAGATCAGCACAGTGAAAGGAAGAATCCCAACACCGGATATCTCTCCTCCAAAATGTAGACAAAACACCCTGCAGTTGTAGATCTGAAAATAACATTGTCTAGGGAGAGAAACAACACTGTAGCCTCTAATAATGATTTGGCCTGATGCCAAGATGTATATCTGAAGCACAATCAGCTAATGAACTCTTCCAGGAGGTTAAAATACACACTCACTGAGAGGAGCCACTAGTATAGGCTAGATCTGAACGGATCTAGTGTCTTCCACTACTGCAAATCACAAGGACAGCTCAACCCTCAACAGGAGCAGCATTGTATGTGTAAGGTGAGCTTGGATTAAAAGCCTGATGTGGAAAGGATAGCACAAGTCTCCTCCAAGAGCTGCTCAAGGAAGGAGGTGGGATTCCTGAACAGGAAGTCCCAACAAGGGATGTCTGAGTAGACAATACCTTCAGAAATGATAATCTTCAACAACCCTCTCTTGTTGATCTCCTCCTCCTTTTATAATATTGGATTCTTGGAAAAACCCTAAACCACTTCATTGGTTTAGCCCTTTTCACATTTATAATCTCCTTCTAGAACTACGATGTCCCTCAAGGAGGTTCAATGCATCTAGACTGTGTTGTTGACTTGGTCAAAGGTGACCCATTCTTGTGATTTGGACCCATTCACACTTGCAAGATTTAATTTACATAGCCTAGATATGTCTCTGCTCACATGGCCATTGATTTATTCTTAGTTTTTAGGAGTTTTACATGTCCTCCTTTACAATTTATTCATCAAACATGAAATTCAAAAATAAACAAGGAAAAATTAATATTCCTATTACCTGCAACTAATTTTGGAATATTACAATTACGGAAGAATTTCTCCTGGGTTGTTCCTATGTGGTTTCCATGGTATTTTCTCCTGCAGACACCATCTCTATCGAATGGTCATGTATCGTAATTGGTTTGGGTGTAGGTTTTGTCTCTGTGGTATTAGCTCCAATGTGTTCTCTACTCAAATTTTAGCCTGTGATGTTTGTCATCTCTTGAATATGGTGGAGGTTTCTTATTTTTGGTCTGTCAGTACATATTGTAATCAAAATAAGGGAAGGAAGGAAGCCCCTCAGGTACTGTATTGGGAATTATTGTTTCATATTTTTATCATGGCAGGTGTGTTGGGCAGTAGTGTCACCTGGAAGTTGGGTGCTTTTGGGCTTGGTCTACCACATGTGCCAAAATCTATTTTCATAAATTTCACTGCTGCAAAATGTAAGTTCTTGGCAATGTCTCGGTCAGTAAAAGCTAAGGCTCGAAGCCTAGCCTTGAGGGGTCATCGAAGGAAAACCAGGGGGTCGCATCGACAGGGCAGCCTAGCTCCTTTGGGGGCAAACTGAGGGGACAAAAACTAGTTTCCAACATCGTAAATGATGCAGTTACAACTTACCATCAAGTAACGACTGAGAAAATCAGGAAGTTAATTGATGAGTGGAAAGAGGATTTGTATTTTCAGGTGGGCACGATGGAAATCGATGCGAAGGAATAGTGGGCTATGGTTCTAGATCCAATAAATATCTATGGTCGTGTTGCTCAGTTTAAATAGACCATGTTCTTGTATTGGTCTATGAAAGGTATCTTGGGTAAGGATTTGGAGGATATCTCTGTGGCCATGGAAGTAGCAGTGTAGGACTTTCCTGATTATAAAAAATGCTTTAAAAAAATCTAGTTTCAGTTGCAGTAAAAGGATGGACATCTTCGACGAATAGAAGATCATCTCCCTTGCATTCTCCCATAGATACAACTCCCAAGATCCAATGCTAATGACCCGACTCTGGTGGAGTCTTCGTCTGTTGACGCAGCATAATATTTTGTTATTTGTTTTCTCTATTTTCTTATCTTTTATGTATGTAGGAATATTTTAGTTTTAATAATGTTGTTAGTTTTTTGAATAGACAGGTAGAATTCTAGCAAGGCAAGGACATTCATACTTATATATCTTGGATAGAAATACTTATAATTTTTTGTTATTGGATGACATATCACGATATTAGGTATCTGACAGACTTCGCTTCCCTCTGGGCAATCTGAGGCCACCTAACTATCTGTTATATGGATGTAAATTGCATTTAAATTAATGAAAAAGGAAGGTACTACCAAGCTTACAAAAAAAAAGATATTTGTAATAATTAATAAAAATAGTTATATTTTAATTTAATAGTATTAAAAATAGTATTTATAATTATAAATTTATAATTTTAATGTTGGAAATGTTGTCATTGATGGCAAAGGAGAACAAAGGAGTAGCACCTGAACCAGCAATAAGGCAAAGTAGAAGACATGGAACAGAGGCAGCAGAGAGCTAGCAGAGGCAGCAAAAGGACAAGAATTAGTCAAGGAGCAGAGGAAGCAAAAGGACAAGAATTAGTTAAGGAGCAGAGGAAGCAAAGGCAGTGAATTAAGAGGTTCAACAAGAATTAGTTAAGGAGCATAGGAAGCAAAGGCAGTGAATTGAGTTTGTGTGGGCATGTATGAATAAGACTCTGTAATGGCTTATCTTAGTCAAGGTGACCAAATAGCGGAATACCTCAAAGAGGAGACAGTTCTGTTGGAACTTGTAATCAGATAAAATGATCACGGTTAAAGGAGGATCGATTCCATTAAGTTCCTGAGCTACTATAGTGTGGAGGAAGTCGAAATCCTAGTCTCTGCGTGGAAAGTGATATTAATATAAGCCTCTGTGAGTATTGTGAAATGGAAGTGTTATGGCATAACAGAGTATGAGCATAGGTTGAATATGAACGCAAGAACAAAATCAATGGAATAACAGAGTATGGGCGCAGTGTGAATATGAAATCGAGAACAGAATTGATGGAATGGAGCGTTAATGGTGCGGCGAAGTTAAACAAAAGGAAGGAATGGAACCTCGAGCGCAACTGAATGGAACCACGAGCGCTGTGAACAGTGACAGTGGGTTTGGAACACCCGATGGTTTTCATCGCACTGTTTTTGTAAGGAAATTTATATTTCCAATTAAAACGCGATCAATGCCATCGGCTAACACGTGGCCTTAACCGGTTTGGAAATACCACCCTAATCGCGTGCCATCACGCGTTAACTGTCAATTATGGACTCTGCGCGAAATCGACGTATGCCTTCCGATCTGAGGCAGGTCCATTGAACGGTGGTCACACATCAATCAGAGCGGAAGTTAACCATTGGGCCCCAGTTCATCGCTTAAGTTCGGAGGACTAAACTTCGTGCGATCTAACTGTGTGAACATTGTTGATCTGCCAGAGGGGAACGCGATAAGACCACAGCCGTTGATTGAGGAGGCACTGTTATGTGAAGTCAAAATTATATGTGTTATGTGTGAATTTGTGGCAGACATGATTTGCTTCTTAATGGTGAAGAAGTCTTCATGGCAGGGATTTTTAAGAGGAGATTCCACGTAATACAATTTGATGTTATAAAGGTTATAAAACTGTGACCATGCTTATGTTGGGCGCTAAATAAAAGCCACGGTTTATTAATAGTTTGAACTCTTGACTCGGGGAATATGCATACATGGTGATATATTTATATATTGTGCTAAATTTGAAACCTATATGAAATGAGGTGTGTGTTGGGCATACATTAAAGTGAATACATGGGTCTTCACATTTGGTTGGGGAACATATATATATGTTGATATATATACTATGCTGGTATTTAATATAGTGGGTTTTATAAAGTTCACAGATTGGGTTGAGCCTTTGAGGTGAGAAGCTTTGGGGTGTTGAAATAGTAAAATTCGAAGTCCCAACCAAACCTTAATATCTGTTGAAGTATTAATAAGGTTCAAAGTTTATTAAATGTTTCATAACCTTGATTTGGGGCCAAATGTAATTCGAATTAGGCAATTCAAATACATACGAGTGGGCTGTAATATAGCTCCGAAATTGAATTAAAACAATGATTGGGTTTATTACAAGAGTATATTATGTATTTTATGGGTTTTATAATCGTGAGTATAAGAAGCCTCTGTAGTTAATTAAATTTCCAGCCCAAGAGATTATAACCTTGAGAGTTTGCCCAGATTTAAAATCAACAGTTATATTAAAAGACAGTTATATGTGCAGCGGTTACACAACTGCAACGAAAGAGAGAGACAGCTGCAGAAAAATGTGCAGTAATCCAAAAAGGCTGAAGGGGGTTGATTTGAAAATATATTATATGGACAAAGAGTGTGTAAGATGGTAGCCCGAGCACAGAGATTGATAATGAACAGACATTGCCCAGATCTATATTTATTTGAGGATAAACTTGGAAAAGCAGCTATATATGCAGCAAGTGCACACAAGTATAGTGAACAGCTGAATAAATACAGGGATGAAAATGTGGGCCTGACAGAGGTAAACAGAGAATGTAGAAACTGAAAAGGTCACAGGGCATTTTACAATCACGGTGAATAGGAATATGCACAAGAACGAATTTGACAGGTGTACAAGCACAGAAAACTAGAAATATGTAGAAGACAGTGAGAAGAAGAAGGCAGGACAGTTACCTGACAGCAGCAAAAAAGACAAAGCTAGCAAAGTCAAAAGCCAGAAAATGGTATGAGTCAAATTGTTTTTATGTAACCAAAAATGTGAATGTTGTAATTGATTTTTATTGTTTGTGATGCATTGGCAAGTCTCCGGAGGAAAAAAAAACTCCCACTGTAATATTGAAATGAATGCATATTGTTATATTTTTCTGAATGAGCTGATAAAATAAATAAGGAGGCAGAAGGCAAAAATTCAGGACTATTCACTTCAAATTCCCTAAGGAATGTAAACAATCATGTGATGAACTCTATATATAATATCAACTTGATATGCATAGATAGGTTGGAGAGAGTGAGGTTAGAGAATGCAGAGTACAGAAGATTGACACAGAAAAGATAAGAATAAGGAGGAGCAGAACGAGATGCAAAGAAGTTAGAGAATGCAGAAATGAAGCAGTGAAGCAGAGAAGAAGAAGGAGCTAAGCAGAGAAGAAGGTGGAGCTAATAGAGAATCCGAGAAGATTCAGAGATGATATAAGGCAGATATGAAGACTGATGCATAGCAGTGAATATGGTACAGAACAGAGCTGATATCTAAGGTAAATTAGAAAGTGTTTTCTTTTGAAAGAGTAAGGAAGTTGGAGCTTCCCTATCAAGTTGTATCTTGATAGATGTCAGTTGTAGCTGACTGAGGTTGGAGCCTCCTATAGGTTGGTGACTGTAGAAAATTAATGGGAGTTGGAGCCTCCTTGCAAGTTGTAGCTTGCATAATTGAGGTAGGAGCCTCCTGTAGGTTGGTGCCTACAGAAAATCAGTGGTGAGAGGGAATTTGAGCTTGCCTTTGCATCAGATCAATAATAAGATGTGGTTTTCTCCCTTTATGGGTTTCCACTTATATCTGGTGTCTCTGTGCATGATGTTTATGTGTTGATATGGTTTATCTCATCTGCTTAATACTTGCTGCTCTCATATTAAGTCTATTGTTACATTATATTAATACTTGATGCTCACATTCTAAGATTACTCACACATTAATTTCAACATGAAATGAAGTTGTGAATAAGTTTTAATGAAAAGTTTTAAAAGTCCATGAGTGTGTTAAACTGATTCACCCCCCCCTCTCAGTTTAACTAAGAGTTCAACAATTGGTATCAGAGCTGGTTCCTTTGGTGTAAGCTTAATAGCTTAAAGGAGATCTGGTTGAGTCATGGATTATCAAAATGTACCTATGTTGAGTGCAACAAACTTTCCTGAATGGAGAGATTTGGTTAAAACAGGATTATTAGCTTATGAACCTGAGGTATGGAAACTTGTATGTGATGGTTACCGCACAGACTCTCCCTCGGTGCAAGAACAACATAGCAATGCCAAGGAAAAATGTGTGATATTCAACAACCTTCATAACAAGTATCTTGAGTTAATAATAGATTTAACCTCTGCAAAAGAAATTTGGGACAGACTGCATTTCATGCATGGAGTAGACACTGAGGATTGCATTGTCAAGAAGGAGAAGAAAATTAAGAAGAATAAAAATTCATGTCAAAAAGAAAATTTTCAATCAAATGAGGTACCTGCTAGTGTGAATGGTAGTAAGAACCATGAAGAAATTGCAGCTGAATAAAAAGCCAAACTTGACACACCACTGACTAAAATAGAAAAATTGAAGAATGAAAACAAAGACCTTAAGACAGTGGTGCAAATATGTGATGAGAGAGAATATGAAGATAAGAAAGAAATTGTTGGCCTGAAGACACACCTTGAAGAAGCAATGAAAATAGAAGACACTCTGCTCCAACAAATGAGAGAGAAAAATCTAGAATGTGAAAAATTGGAAGAAGATGTAGTTGTTGAAAATGCAACAAGATGATGGAGCTTAGTGAAATGAAGTCGCCTTCACTAAGTGGGCCCGCAGGCTATTTTTGGTGCAAAGTCTATTTTTAGACTATGTATATTTTTAGACATATGGAGCATGGTCTAGGAGTTGCAGTATGCTATTTATGGATGATTGGTCGAGTTGGTAAAATAGATGGACCTCTATTTTTAGACATTGGGCGGATTCTATTTTTAGACTGCCAGGCTAAAAATAGAACAGTCAAATATTATTAACCCTTAATAATATTTAGACTATAAACATTATCTTTTCCTCTTGGAGCACTTCAGTTTGATGCTGGGATGTGGCACATGCAGCTGACAGAAGGAAATACGCTTTTCCTAAGGGTTAGTTGAGCTATTGCATGGTTGAATTTAGTTAGAACTCATGTGGCAGAGTTTGGTGGAGTTGATGAGACAGTTGGTGGAGTTGTGTTCTGTTTAACTTAGTTGAACTAGTTGTATTTAGTCTAACTGATAAATAAACTAGTGATGAGTGGTGTGAATTAATTATTAATTAATTCACTAATTATTAACTCATAAATCAACTAAAGAACACATCAGTTAACTGCAATGCATGGACAGTTCAGTGGAGACTAGTGTTAGAGGTGGGTGAAAGGGTGTGATTGACTATCATTTGTGACCATTGATTGTGCATGAGATTTGCACACACCTTGATGGAGATTGCCAATGAGGATTGCGCAGTTGGAGCTAGTGGGATTCGAACTTGGATCTCATTCATTACTCACTTGGATTGCGCAGTAGAGGCAGGCAAACAGTGGAGGAGTTTTGAACCCGTGACTTGTTCAAAACTGAGCTAGTTTGTGTGTAACTTCTGGAGATAGTACTGAGTACTTGTGAGGAGTATTGTGCTATGTATTGTTACATGTTCTCTTCCATTATAATATACAAAATAGTTGGGGGTTTTCAGCTATAAGCTTTCCCCATTACATACTGTGTTGAGATGTGTGCTTGATTATGTTTAATGAGTGCATGCGACTGCTTTCTATTTCCGCATATTGATGATCAATTGTAGAAGAGGTTATGTGTTATGCATGAATTCGAATTAGTGTGTGACCAGGATAATCTCGGTGAATAAATCTTCATTATTCAGCAAATTTCTACATGGTATCAGAGTGAATTGATCATCGGGATCTATTACAGTGATTACAATCATTTCGGTAGACAGAGTCTGTAACGGGCCAGGTAGCCTCTGGATCCATCCTTTCTCTGAAAGGTGATATATCCAGTAAATTTCCTTACAGTCGATCTCTGTGCTAGAAATAGTTTTTTCTCACAGATCCAGAAGCAGTTGAGTTTTGAGCTTGGAATTCGAATTTTGTAGCAGATTGTTTTCTTGGTTCCGGAGTTGAAATGTCTTTCAACGGTTTGCGACTCGAGTATGCCCTTGAAGGCAGTTCGAATTATGTTGCATGGAAAGACCGGATGGAGGTGGTATTAGATGATAATGGGCTGAAGGAGTTCGTAGATATGGATGTCCAAAAGCCTACTAATCCTGCTGAAGTTGAGCCTTGGCAAAAGAAGATGGCGAAATGTCAAAGGATTCTGTTGGAGGGCATGAAGGATCACATTGTATCCAGCCTGCATGGAAAAGCTTCTCCATATTTGATGTGGAAAGCATTGACAGATCTATTCCAGAGCAAGAGCGACCAAAGGAAGCTGGCGCTCAAGGACAAACTCAGAAACATTAAGATGGAGAAAGGTGACAGTATCGCCAAGTACCTCACGAAGTTCACTCAATGCAGAGATGAGCTGGGAAGTGTGGGGGTGACTGTCGATGAAGAGGACTTGGTGGAACTGGCTCTCCTTGGTCTTCCGAAGAGTTGGCATTCCTATCAGGACTCTGTCAATGGTCGGGAGAAGTTGCTGGGATGGGAGCGACTTTGGGCGGATCTCATGCAAGAGGAGATAAGGAGGACTACCAGGGACGGATCTTCATCAAAGGTATCTGATGAAGAAAATTGTGCTTTGGCTGCCAAAGCAAAGAAGGGGAAGAGAAAGAAAGCTTCTCAGTCTGGTGCGAAAGGCAAGAAGCAAGACATGTCCAAGGTGAAGTGTTTTCACTGTCACCAGCACGGACACTATGCCACAAATTGTCCGCAAAAGAAGAAAAATAAGAAGGCTGCTGGATCTGCAGCGGGAGAGGCATTGGCCTCCCAGTTTGAACTGGATTTTTCACTGATCGCATGCTTGGTCTCAAGTGTGATGGGATCAGTATGGTTCTTGGACAGTGGTGCGTCATTTCACATGACAGGAGATCGGGATCTGTTTTCAGATCTAGAGAAAAAAGATCTTGGAGTGCACATCGAGATGGGCGATGATGGTAGATACAGTGTGACCGGTATCGGCACCATTTCCTTTGAGAGGGAGTCTGGTAAACCCTTCGTATTGAAGGAAGTATTGCATGTTCCAGGATTGATGAAGAATCTGATCTCTGTGGCGATGTTGGAAGACAAGGGGTATGATGTGGTCTTCAGCGAAGGAAAAGCTTTCCTACGCAGTAAGACTACTGGAGAATCCTGGAAGATAGGGGTTCGAGTCAAGAACCTTTATTAGTTGCAAGTAGATGGCTACGCAGCAATGGCATGCAAGGCAGGAGAAGTGGTGAGCCAGGATGATGAGGGCGAACTGTGGCACAGGCGATTGGGCCACCTTCACCATGGAGCTTTGAAGATCCTGCAGCAGATTTCTACTGGGCTTCCTAAGGGCACTCTTGCGCAGTCAGATCAGTGCAAGGGGTGTACCTTGGGGAAGTATGTGAAAGCCACTTTTCACGAGAAGGATAGTCGCGCCACGACGATCCTTGAGAGAGTTCACACAGACGTGTGTGGTCCTTTCTCAGTTGCTTCGACAGCAAAGCACAAGTATTATGTGATCTTTGTTGATGATTTCTTTCGAAAGTGCTGGATCTTCTTCATGCAGAAGAAGAGCGATACATTCGCGAAGTTCTGTGAGTTTAAAGCACTGGTCGAGAAGGAGTCGGGGAAGAAGGTGATTGCTCTAAGGAGTGATAACGGTGGTGAATTCAACTCGGCTAAATTCAAGGAGTTCAGCAACGTAGAAGGGATTCGGAGAGAGCTCATCGCACCCCATAACCCACAGCAGAACGGGGTGGCTGAGCGGAAGAAAAGAACGATCGTGGGTGTTGCATGGGCGATGTTGCATGATCAAGGCCTACCCCTTCACTTGTGGGCTGAGGCATGCAATACAGCAGTGTATGTGCAGAACCGTTGTCCTCACAAGGTTCTTGGCATGAGTACACCGGAGGAGGCTTATACTGGCAAGAGGCTTGACATTTCCCATTTGCGGATTTTTGGTTCTCCTGTCTACATGCATGTGACGAAGGATGCAAGAAGGAAGCTAGATCCGACCGCAGAGGTTGGAATATTTGTGGGGTACACTGATACACCTCACAACTACCGGGTGTATTTGTCAGACAGTCGCAAGACTGTTGTGCGACGGGATATAAAATTTCAGGAGGAGAAAGCCATGCAGTGTTCGCTTGAGAGGGAGCTACACTTGCATGCAGATGAGGAGCTGTTAGTTCCTAAGGAGGAGCTTCCGGATGTGGATCAGCCACAAGAGGAGGTTCAGGAAGTGGAAGAAACCACCCAGGCAGCGCCAACCATCAGAGGGCGCATGCGCACTACAGAAGCTGAGCGACTGGCTCGGGATGCAGAGAAGGTTGTAGGACCACCTACAGCACAGCGCAGACAGAGACAGTCACCTGATCGGTACACTGGATACATGGCTCTTGTGAGTCAATGTGTTGTGACAGAGCCATCCTCTTTTGAGGAAGCCGTGGAGGAACCCGCATGGGTTGATGCCATGATCGAAGAATATGATTCGATCATCAGGAACAGTGCATGGGAGATTGTCCCAAGACCGGTTGGGAAATCAGTTGTAGGTTCGCGATGGATCTACAAGGTGAAGAAGGCGGCTGACGGGAGTGTGGAGAAGTACAAGGTGAGATTTGTCGCCCGTGGCTTCTCACAGATCGAGGGGATTGACTATGAGGAGACTTTTGCACCTGTCGCAAGGTACTCTTCCATATGGACGATCCTTGCTCTCTCAGCGCAGATGGGGTGGCACATTCATCAGATGGATGTGAAGACTGCGTTCCTCAACGGAGTCATTGAGGAGGAGGTGTACATAGAGCAGCCTGAAGGTTTCGAGATCTTCAGCAGTGAGTCGCATGTTTTCCGACTCAAGAGAGCACTGTACGGGCTGAAGCAAGCACCTCGTGCTTGGTACACACGGATAGACAGTTATTTCACCGGGCTTGGATTTTCCAAGAGTGAGGCGGATCCTAACCTGTACCAGATTGTGGTGGAGGGGAAGCTGCTGATCATTGTACCGTATGTAGATGATCCTCGATTTGACTAGTGATGAGTTGTTGATACTTTCATGCAAGGAGGATCTGCTAGAGAGTTTGAGATGAAGGACTTGGGCCTCCTTCATTATTTCCTAGGATTGATATTTAAGGGAAATAAGAAGTGGTGGACTGCTGTTTCATGGCAAGTATGCTTGGGAGATTCTGGAGAGGTTCAACATGCAAGGCTGCAAGCCTGTTGACACTCCTCTTCCTGGTGGTTGGAGGAAGGAGGATGCTACTTCAATGGAGGTAGTGGATGCCACTGTCTATCGACAGTTGGTGGGGTCGCTTATGTATCTGGTCAATACACGACCCGATATATGCTATGCTGTTAACCAGATTTCGCAAGCTATGGTTAAGCCTACCAAGCTCTTCTGGAAGGCAGGCAAGCATGTATTGCGTTATCTTAGTGGCACATCGGGATATGGTCTGTGGTACAGACAGGAGGATGGAGCGAAGCTTTGCGGCTTCACTGATGCAGATTGGGCAGGGAGCCCAACGGACCGAAAGAGCACATCTGGAGGAATCTTTAGTATCGGGTCGACAGCAGTTTCCTGGTACAGCAGGAAGCAGAGATCCGTGGCACTCAGTTCAGCAGAGGCCGAGTACATGGCAGCAAGCTTGGCTGCATGCGAGGCTATTTGGATGAGGAAGATCCTCGTCTGATTGTTCGGGTCGCACTTGGAGCCTACTGTGATTTATTGTGATAACCAGAGTTGCATTAAACTCTCGGCTAATCCAGTATTTCATGATAGATCCAAACACATCGACATCAGGTACCATCATATCAGAGATTGTGTTCAGTGGAGAATCATGTTACTTTCATATGTTCCCACGGAGGATCAGGATGCTGACATCTTGACGAAGGCGCTCACCAGGAGCAAGTTCGAATTCCACAGAGGCAGGATAGGGGTTGTAGATAATCCATATCTTGTTGAGAGGGAGTGTTGAAAATGCAACAAGATTATGGAGCTTAGTGAAATGAAGTCGCCTTCACTAAGTGGGCCCGCAGGCTATTTTTGGCGCAAAGTCTATCTTTAGACTATGTCTATTTTTAGACATATGGAGCATGGTATAGGAGTTGCAGTATGTTATTCTTGGATGATTGGTCGAGTTGGTAAAAAATATATGGACCTCTATTTTTAGACATTTGGGCGGAGTCTATTTTTAGACTGCTAGGCTAAAAATAGAAAAGTCAAATATTATTTACCCTTAATAATATTTGGACTATAAACTTCAGTTTATCCTCTTGGAGCACTTCAGTTCGAGCTACGGATGTGGCACATGCAGCTGACAGAAGGAATTACGCTATTCCTAGGGTTTAGTTGAGCTATTGCATGGTTGACTTTAGTTAGAACTCATGTGGCAGAGTTTGGTGGAGTTGATGAGACAGTTGGTGGAGTTGTGTTCGGTTTAACTTAGTTGAACTAGTTGTATTTAGTCTAATTGATAAATACACTAGTGATGAGTGGTGTGAATTAATTATTAATTAATTCACTAATTATTAACTCATAAATCAACTAAAGAATACATCAATTAACTGCAATGCATGGACAGTTTAGTGGAGACCAGTGTTAGAGGTGGGTGAAAGGGTGAGTTTGCTATTAGTTGTGACTATTGGCTGTGCATGAGATTTGCACACACGTTGATGGAGATTTCCAATGAGGATTGCGCAGTTGGAGCTAGTGGGATTCGAACTTGGATCTCATTCATTACTCACTTGGATTGCACAGTAGAGGCAGGCAAACTTGTGGAGGAGATTTGAACCTGTGACTAGTTCATCTTCATAACTAGTTTTGTGTGTAGCATTGAGATAGTGCTGAGAGCTGTGAGAGCTTTGTGCTATGTATTGTTACATGTTCTCTATCATTATAATATACAGATAGTTGGGGGTTTTCAGCTATTGCTTTCCCCATTACATACTGTGTTGATATGTGTGCTTGATTATGTTCTAATGAGCGCATGCGACTGCTTTCTATTTCCGCATATTGATGATCAATTGTAGAAGAGGTTATGTGTTATGCATGAATTCGAATTAGTGTGTGACCAGGATAATCTCGGTGAATAAATCTTCATTATTCAGCAAATTTCTACAGTAGTGAGCCTGAGAAAGAAATTAGAAAAGGCCCAAAGAGACTTATTAATGAATACTCCTCAGATGAAAAGCTTTGGACAGTTGGACCAGATTATAAAGGCTCAAATATTTCCTCTCATAAAGGCTAGGATAGGATATGAAGGAGAAACCAGTAAGCCCAAGGTAGAAGATAACAAGAAAATCATCTTTGTAAAATTTGTAAAGGAAAATGAAGTAGCTCAGAAGATTCCCACATAAGAAGAAGCCAGCAAGAAGAAGATTTGTAAAGAAACAAACAGAATCAAGCAGCAACATGAAAGAACATAGAATGAGAGGATGAAACAATCAACTACTAAAGGCTCATATTCTCCTAAGGATGAATTGAAAAAATTCAGAAGATGTCAAAGGAGGTTCCTCCCTCCTATGAAAAATAGCACATGTTTCTCTTGTCATAAACCAGGACATAATGCAGCATATTGTAAGAAAAAGCCAATCCAGTCCAACTAGTAAAGGATGCAGCAAAAGAGAAGAACCCCTCAAGCAAGAAAATGGAAAAGAAAATCTTTCACTAGGTACACAAATCATTTCCATGGCTACTGTTATGCATGCAATAATTTTGGACATAAAATTGTTGATTATAAAATGTATTCAAGAAGGGGAAAAAATTATTATACATCAGCTCAAATGTACTTTGAAAAAATAATATGTTATGTATGCCTCAAGCTTGGCCACAAAGCAAAGTACTGTAAACTACCATATATACTAAAGAACTCTAGACAGATGATGGAAACAAAGCAAATCAAACAAAACTATGAATTTAAAAGAAGTGCAGACATTATGAAGAACCCCAATAAAGTATGGAAGGAAAAGAGAAAGGGGGAGCCTATTATCTCAATAACATAATGAACCCATCATAGTCTCATGGGGAGCTACTCTAGAAAACAAAGCAAATATCCAAACAGTGATAAATATAAAGCAACATTCCATTGGGAGAGCAGTTCATAAATAGTCCCAAAAAAATTAGGCTAAGAAGAGCTCCATGAAATCAGAACAGTCATAAGATCAGGAAGTGAAAGGACAATTACTCTAACAGAGAACTATAGAGGAAGAAGAAGAGAAGGCTCAAGAAGCCTTGATAGTAAAGAGAACATCAGTCATGATCATCTAATAAGACATCAACACATTAAGTGTTGATCACATTGTGCATTACTCTGCTAGAATGAACAGTGAATCACATTAAGAAGGATGAGTAAGAATAGTGCCTATCATCATTATATCATTACATCTTTCATCTATGAAAATTCCCCTTGGAGGAATGCAGTAAATGAAAAGATCATTAGTAGAAACTGCGGGTTCATGTGCAAGCTAAAGTGAAATCTCTGCATATTTTATCAAGGTTATCAATTGGTACTTTGTACAAGTAGCATGCCTATCAACATAATATCAAGTGTTATCATGGAGCAGCAGTGGTATGATACAGGTCCTCAGGATCAAAGGATTATGGAAAAAGTGCATCAAGGTAGTATTCTCAGCGTTATTTGAATTCAACATGAAAAAGGTCAGTAGCAGTACAAAAGGATCAATAATTTTTTTACACTTGAAGCATTATATTAAGCATTGAAGCAATATCTTTGTCCATATATAATTGAATGCCTTCCTGAAGTCAGCACATATATATATCTTCAAGACCTCTTCCTTAGGATTATTCATAAACTGTGTGAAGTTTGTTGGATGAGATATCAATCAAACAACTTGAAGATGTCTTTGTTGGAAATCATGATGACAGAATATTTAAAGTATTGGTAGTATGAAAGACTAGTTGTATTGACCTAACAGTTGAAGCTCAAAAATCTGTTATTGATTTATCACAAGCATACTTCAGCAGAAAGAAATTGCTAGTATTTCATCATTCAAAGAGAGAGTGATATTTGACATACATACCCCCCTTATGTCATAAAAAGATTGCATAATTGATAAGTGAGATTGACCAGTACATTGAAGTAACAACGACCTGCAACTATTAGGTGTAATATCATTATCATCATCCTAGCTCATATCATCACCAACAGGCAAGAAAAGTGAACCACAACTATAAAAGATTTATTGGCGTCATCATCAATAGGTGTTGTACTATAGATGTGCATTGCATAAAAAGACTTACTCCATCTACAATCCTCCTCAATAGAAATGTATTGGCACACTACATCAGACATAGACTGAAGTATAGTTGAAGCAAGCTGGATATGTTACTTGGAGCATTCACAATCTTTAAGTCTTGATCCAATAATGCATATCTTATTATACAAGTCTGATTATATATGGCTGTCATCACCTACTCTCTATACAAGTGCAAGGAGTCTATGCTTTGGAATGGTATCGACTTAATGTGTATATACAAGTTAAAATATTCTCAAAAGTGTTCTCTAAACAACTCTTGTACACCATTTTGGAGCAGCAAGGTACAAAGTCAGAAGAAAAAGGCCTCAAATCTCAGAGAGAAAAAATGCAAAGACAGAATCTACACTGAGAAATGTGCAACCCTTTTCCATTGATGTCAAAGGGGGAGGAAAAGAAGATAGGCAGACGAAGCATTGGATTATTGGTGGATGTGTTTCCATCAATGCCAAAGGGGGAGACTGTTGAAAATGTTGTCATTGATGGCAAAGGAGCACAAACGAGCAACACTTGAACCAACAATAAGGAAAAGTAGAAGACAGGGAACAAAGGCAGCAGAGAGCTAGCAGAGGCAGAAAAAGGACAAGAATTAGTCAAGGAGCAGAGGAAGCAAAAGGACAAGAATTAGTTAAGGAGTAGAGGAAGCAAAGGCAGTGAATTGAGAGGTTCAACAAGAATTAGTTAAGGAGCAGAGGAAGCAAAGGCAGTGAATTGATTTTGTGTGAGCATGTATGAATAAGACTCTATAATGGCTCATCCTAGTCAAGGTGATCGAATAGCGAAATACCTCAAAGAGGAGATAGTTCTGTTGGAACTTGTAATCAGATAAAATGATCATAGTTAAAGGAGGCTTGATTCCTTTAAGTTCCTGAGCTACTATAGTGTGGAGGAAATCGAAATCCTAGTCTCTGCGTGGAAAGTGATATTAATATAAGCCTATGTGAGTATTGTGAAATGGAAGTGTTATGGCATAACAGAGTATGAGTGCAGGTTGAATATGAACATGAGAACAAAATCAATGGCATAACAAAGTATGGGCGCAGTGTGAATATGAAATCGAGAACAGAATTGATGGAATGGAGCGTTAATGGTGAAGCAGAGTTAACAAAAAGGAAGGAACGGAACCTCGAGTGCAACTGAACGGAACCACGAGCGCTGTGAATAGTGACAGTGGGTTTGGAACACCGGACGGTTTTCATTGCACCGCTTTTGTAAGGAAAGTTGTATTTCCAATTCGAACGCGATCAATGCCATCGGCTGACACGTGGCCTTAAGTGGTTTGGAAATACCGCCCTCATCGCATGCCAGCGCTCATTAACTGTTGACTGTGGACTCCATGCGAAATCGACGTACGCCGTCCGATCTGAGGTGGGTCCATCGAACGATGGTCACACATCAATTAGAGCGGAAGTTAACCACTGGGCCCCAGTTCATCGCTTAAGTTAGGAGGACTAAAATTCATGCGATCTAACTGTGCGACCACCATTGACCTTCCAGAGAGGAACGTGATAAGACCACAACCGTTGATTGAGGAGGCACTTTTATGTGAAGTCGGAATTATCTGTGGTATGTGTGAATTTGTGGCAGACCCGATGTGTTTGTTAACGGTGAAGAAATCTTCACGGTAGGGATTTGTAAGAGGAGATTCCACGTAATATAGTTTGATGTTATAAAGGTTATAAAACCGTGACCATGATTATGTTGGGCGCTAAATAAAAGCCACGGTTTATTAATAGTTTGAACGCTTGACTCGGGGAATATGCATACATGGTGATATATTTATATATTGTGCTAAAGTCAAAACCTATATGAAATGAGGTGCGTGCTGGGAATACGTTAAAGTGAATATATGGGTCTTCACATTTGGTTGGGGGAACATATATATATATATATATATATGTGTGTGTGTGTGTGTGTGTGTGTTGATATATATACTACTTTGGTATTTAATATAGTGGTTTTTATAAATTTCACAGATTGGGTTGAGCCTTTGAGGTGAGAAGCTTTGGGGTGTTGAAATAGTAAAAGTCGAAGTCCCAACCAAACCTTAATATCTGCTAGAGTATTAATAAAGTTCAAAGTTTATTAAATGTTTCATAACCTTGATTTGGGGCCAAATGTAATTCGAATTAGGTAATTTGAATACATACGAGTGGGCTATAATATAGCTCCGAAATTGAATTAAAACATTAATTGGGTTTATTACAATAGCATATTATGTATTTTATGGGTTTTATAATCGTGAGTATAAGAAGCCTCCGCAGTTAATTAAATTTCCAGCCCAAGAGATTAGAACCTTGAGAGTTTGCCCAGATTTAAAATCAGCAGTTATATTAAAAGACAATTATATGTGCATCGGTTACACAACTGCAACGAAAGAGAGAGACAGCTGCAAAAAAATGTGTAGTAATCCAAAAAGGCTGAAGGGGGTTGATTTGAAATATATTATATGGACAGAGAGTGTGTAAGTAGGTAGCCCGAGCACAGAGATTGATAGTGAACAGACATTGCCCAGATCTATATTTATTTGAGGATAAACTTGGAAAAGCAGCTATATATGCAGCAGGTGCACTCAAGTATAGTGAACAGGTGAATAAACACAGGGATGAAAATGTGGGCTTGACAGAGGTAAACAGAGAATGTAGAAACTGAAAAGGGAATTTTACAATCACGGTGAACAGGAATATGCACAAGAATGAATTTGACAGGTGTACAAGCACAGAAAATTGGAAATATGCAGAAGACAGTGAGCAGAAGAAGGCAGGATAGTTACCTGACAGTAGCAGTTAAGACAAAGCCAGCAAATTCAAAAGCCATAAAATGGTCTGAGTAAAATTGTCTTTATGTAACTAAAAATGTGAATGTTGTAATTGATTTTTATTGTTTATGATGCATTGGCAAGTCTCCGGAGGAAAACAAAACTCCCACTATAATATTGAAATTAATGCATATTGTTATATTTTTCTGAATGAGCTGATAAAATAAATAAGGAGCAGAAGGCAAAAAGTCGGGACTATTCACTTCAAATTCCCTGAGGAATGTAAATAGTCATGTGATGAACTCTATATATAATATCAACTTGATATGCATATATAGGTTGGAGAGAGTGAGGTTAGAGAATGCAGAGTACAAAATATTGACGCAAAAAAGATAAGAAGAAGGAGGAGTAGAACGATATGCAGAGAAGTTAGATAATACAGAAATGAAGTAGTGAGGCAGAGAAGAAGAAGGAGCTAAGTAGAGAAGAAGGTGGAGATGATAGAGAATCCGAGAAGATGTAGAGATGATATAAGGCAGATATGAAGACTGATGCAGCAGTGAAGATGGTACAGAACAGAGTTGATATCCGAGGTAAATCAGCAAGTGTTTTCTTTTGAAAGAGTAAGGAAGTTGGAGCTTCCCTATCGAGCTGTAGCTTGATAGATGTCAGTTGTAGCTGACTGAGGTTGGAGCCTCTTGTAGGCTTGTGCATACAGAAAATTGATGGGATTTGGAGCTTCCTTGCAAGTTGTAGCTTGCATAATTGAGGTAGGAGCCTCCTGTAGGTTGGTGCCTACAGAAAATCAGTGGTGAGAGGGAGTTGGAGCTTGCCTTTGCATCACAATAATAATAAGATGTAGTTTTCTCCCTTTATGGGTTTCCACTTATATATAGTGTCTCTGTGCATGATGTTTATGTGTTGATATGGTTTATCTCATCTGCTTAATACTTGCTGCTCTCATATTAAGTCTGTTGTTACATTATATTAATACTTGCTGCTCACATTCTAAGATTACTCACACATTAAGTTGAACATGAAATGAAGGTGTGAATAAGTTTTAATGAAAAGTTTTAAAATTCCATGAGTATGTTAAACTGATTCACCCCACCCCCCCCCCCCCCTCTAAGTTTAACTAAGATTTCAACATTTAATTCGAAAACTGATACTAAAAACTGATTTTCAAATTCCCATTTCCTTAAAGTTTTTAAAAAAATTCCTATGTTCTAATAAGCGTTCTTATACAATTGACTAATTTTCTCTCTTATTTTTTAATTCCCAAAACATTGTAACATAAAATCGAGTTTAAAAGATGCCAAAAATGATTTCCATACAACTATACAATAAATTATTAAAAAAATGAAAATCTTAATTTATTTAAGATATAAGAATTTACATATATTAATAATTTTATTTATTATTACAAATATATATATATATATATATATATATATATATATATATATATATATATATATATATATATATATATATATATATTTATTTATTTAAAGTGGTTACTATATTATATTTAAAATATTGGTTTTCATGTCCAGCTCCATTTACATTCCTCAGTTACATCAGCAGATTCAAAATTCCAGTACATCCATAGCTTAGTTTGTTGGCATTATGATGCATGTGTTGTCCTTAATGGCAACCCAATTGTAATAGAGTGCACAGATCAGTTCAGAGGGGAGTGATGGAATAGAATTTCAGAAAGATGAGACAGAGGTTTCAGGTCAGAATAATTATGAAAGTAAATTTTGAAGAAATATACGCATGTTTGATGAAGAAAAGTCGTGTTTACCAAGAAATATACGCAGTTTTGATGAAGCAAAGTCTTGTATACGCAGGTTCGGCGAAACAAAGTCACCTACATGTTGGCGCACTATTTTATTAATACCAAGGGTTTTTACCATGGTATTAGCCCATAATATTGAGCGTAGTAACAACTATCTCATCCTGTTTGATCTCACCAAAGATTACCACCTGCACTAATGTAGTTTTGGTTCGTGGTATTGGCTAAGGCTCAAGCTATATAAGGAGGTGAAGATCAAAGTGCTAAGTGTTCATGAGTCAGGGTAATGAATGAATACTTCAATCAGAAGTATAATTGTATGGTATGGGCTATAGTTGATTGATAGATCTAAAATAATGATGCACTCATGAATACAATGATGGATCAGGATCTTTAGACTTGAAATGACTATGTATTTTCATGATCAGTTTATGAGTTGTTTAGATATGTGGTCTGGTGCATGTTTTTTGCAGTGAAGGGTATGATTTGAGTAACTTTAAAGTTCTGAAGTATTCTGTAGTAGTAAATTATTTACATATCTGTATGCGGGTTCGACACAAGGAAGGGGCGTATACATGTGGGCTTTGTTTTGCAAAGTTGCGTATATATTTACTAATATGTTGAGATCTGTACATGAATTGGTTTTGCGATAAGCATTTTCATACACAGATAATTCTTCTGGAAAGCGCGTATGCAAGCGAGGGTTTTGCTAAAAAATGCCGAAGAAATGTCTGAACAATTTTTCTATGTTTCTGTTGTGTGTCAATGTCGTCTTCATATAGATATGGGTTGTTTGAGTATTAATTATGTTGGTAGTTGATTTTTTTTAAAGATCAGTGATTGGTTGGTTCATTCATGATTTTGTGAATGTTTTGGTACAATTATATGTTTTAGTTTGATGTATGGTATTAGGCTTAAATGAGTGTAGTGGGTCTAGTCTGAAAATCTAATGAAAAGAGGCCTACAAGTTGTGATGTGTTCAATTAGGTGTATCCAGTGTGAAAATTTATGAAAATTGGTCCACGGTGGTGTTGAGAGCTGGATCCTTCAGTGAGGGGTTGTAGCTCCCTTCCAGTGGCTATTGGTAAATGAGATTAGGGGATCATAGCTCACTTTTAGTGGATATTGGTAAATGCGATCAGGGGGATGGAGCTCCCTTGCAGTGGGTGTTGGAGAATGAGTGAAGATTGCAACCTTTTGTAGGTGGGTGCCTGCGTTCTAGTCTGAGACTGTGCTAATACAAGATTGTGAGCAGTTTTCTATGTAATAAATATTCAAGAGAGAGACGACAACAATAATGGTTTTCTCCCACATTGGGTTTCCACCTTAAATCCTGGTGTTCGTGTTTGTTTTTTATGTGTGAAGATATATTCTGATCTTGCTACACATGTTTACTGCTTACTAAATCTATGATGAATCAATAATGCACTAGTCTAAGTAAAGTTACTGAAGATTTATCTGAATTATAAGTTCATTGGGCATACATTATTTTACTTAAGGAAACTCGCGTACATACACTAGTTGGCTTAAGTAAAGTTGCATATATAATTCTGTAAAGAAAAGTAAAAGTTTGTGTGAGTTTTAAATACTGATTCACCACCCCCCCCCTAGTATTTTTCCCAACAATTGGTATCCTATTAGGTCCTTCAGAAGAAGCTTAATCGCTTGAAGGAGATCCATCACAATGGGAAGGAAGAAAAAGAAGAAGGATATTCAAAGGAAGAAGACAACTCAGAAAATGTGTGCAGCAATAAATGAAGAAGATAAAATAGGTATTGATTGTTGTTCTTGTGATCCACTTCCTTGTTCATGCAATATTGAAGACAGTGAATATGAAAGTGAAATTAATGTTATGGATCTAGAAGCAGAAATTTCTAAACTCAAAAATGAAGTTGAAGATTAGAAAATTATATTTAATGAAATAGAATGTATCTACAAAGATGTAGAGCCAGAATTTGTTTTTGGAAAATCTAGAGCCATAATTAACAAAAATAGAAAGGCAAGTGATACCTTATTAGTTCAAGGTCTAAAACAAAACATATTGAGTGTAGGCCATATCGTTGATAAAGGAAATGTAATTGTGTTCACATCAACCAAATGCAAAGTCATGGATGAAGAAACTGGAAAGGTCATAGCAAGGGGATAAAGAAATGTTGATAAATTATATGTGTTTAAAGATCTGAACTCTCGTAGATATAAGGAGGATTCAGACTCAGATTGAAAGAAGACAATTCCCATTGGAGTCCATCATTCTTGAAAGAATATTGTTAACAATGACTGCAATATATGAAGATTGGTTTGTTAATGTTAGCTGTTTATATTTCTGATAGTGCATTTGATGTGTCAACAAAAGACAAGTACATTCTATACAAGCCCGAGGGGAGCTGAAGCTTTGAAAATTTTAGTATTTCACTTTATCTGTGCAGGTTACATAAACTAAATCTGTGTATATATGTGTGTTCCTTTGTATACAATCGTGTATGTTTTTCTCTGATAGAAAAATAGTGGGATAGACTTAAGGACAAACTTTGATATGCTTCTGACAGTTATGATTTGATTTCCTTGGTCTGACGATGGGTATAGTTTGTTGATATGGTATTGAGTTATGATTTTCACATTGATGATTATCTAATTTATGGAGATTCTTTGATGGATGAGTTGATGAGGTCAGACCTGACAATGAACAGGTAGCACAATTTCAAGGGGTGAATTAGCCTTATTACTAGTGATGAATTATTGGCATTATGTTTTCTTATTCTTTAATACTTGTGATTCTCATGTAGTAGTTCGAATGATGTTGATATTGTAGACTTGGTCATAGGTTCATGATATTAAAATTTACCCATGATATTGTTGACAGATACTTATGGTGTAGATCATATTCAGTATATGATGGTTACGGATCATGCTCTTGATCTCTCACTATTGAGGTATTTTGGTCTTGGTTATAAATTTGATATATGTCATTTGATGTAAAGGTCATGTAAAGTCTAGTGATGTAATCCTTGTTATATTCATTCATGTATGGACTTTTGAGGTCATGTCAAATATGTTGTTACACCATTTTTTGGTCATCTAACCTATTACTATTAGATGGACCAAAGTACACCATGTAAGACCAATTTTACCTCAAGTAAAATTTCTTCACTATGAAAAATAACTTAGTAAACCACATTTATTAAGTTGTTTATGTCTAAACATGAAGCCCCATGAGGAAACATTAAATAAATCCACATTTGTTTGATTTTCCTCAAGGAATAATTAGTTAAACAATAGTTTAATTAATATTCCTGGTCATATTTAACCCAAAACAAGAAAATTAATTAGATAAATCATTATTTATCTTATTATTTTCTAGGAATAATTATTTAAACCTTATTTAAATAATATTCCTTGTTAAATTTGACTAAATCATTTATAAATAATTAAATAAATAATTATGTATTTGATGATTACTCAACCACATCCTTAAAATAATAAATAAATCATTTATTTATTTATTATTTATAAATAAATGGATTTGACCCAAGTCAAATTCTTTTTCCCTCCACAAATATAATAAAATATTCCATGAAAGTTGGATATTGATTTGGTTAATAATTTTTTAATTATACACCAATATCTAGACTAACTCAATATTTTCTTATAAATAGAAGGGTTTCTCCATTCATTCCCTACCTTTTTTTGCCTAAAGATCATTCTGAATCTATACTTTTGGTCTGACTTTGATCCACCATCATTGTCATATTTTGCCACTATTTTCCTTGTGAACTCCCTTTGAGTTCCATTTTTTTCTGGGTTTTCCACACCATCAAGAGAGAGGGATTTTATATATAAAGTGCCGAGGACTTATAAGAACCCATCCCATTGAGGGGGACTAGTAACATCTTTCTATGTTCCCTTCCTAGGTGTCAAAAAATACAAAAATTCTTTAAAACAATCTTGTCTTGTCTATTGGATGCATGGAGTAAATCTTGCTTTTATTTACCGCTTAATGTATTTTAATGCATATATCTAGATATTACACCATTTATCTTCGTCAAATAATTGTAAATATAAAGATATTGGCAACCATCTTTGTTGTTAGGGTTGTTTGTTATGCACGGCTAAAGTGAGCCTTTTCCGTATGCTTGTGATTAAGATTCATACTAACAACTGGCGACACCACAAGGGTTTTCGATTACGACCTCTATTGTTTTTCAGATCCCTACATATCCAATTGCTTCAAACCCTAGGATTTCTCTTCAGCTTCTTGTTTTGATTTTCTTGATGTTGTTTTTAACCTGTAAAACCCTAAAACATTGGAAATTTTAACTTCTGTGTGTTTTCAGACCTATTGCACAGGTGACAGGCATTAGCTGCAGCTAAGATAACAAAATTTTCCAAAACCTGCTCCTGAGAATGCCGGAAGTGCAGGTCAGACTTTTTGGGCCAAAAAGTGCAACTTGAACCTCCAAGGCATAGAAAACAGGCCAAACCTGCGACCTCTGCAGAAAACAGGTCAGAAACTATGACTTGGGATTTTTGCGGGAATTTTTCTAAGATTTTTATGGGTTTGTCTAGGCCTTTGTTTAGGGTTTTCTAACCTCCGTATCCACTCGTTTTGGACCTATACTTGTTCTGATTTACTCATCAAAGTGGGAACCTAGACCCCTTGGTCTTTAGTACCCTCCACCTTTCGTGGAAGAGTTTTAGCTGCTACAAGTCGTTTGAAATTTCAGTGTGTTCAGCCATTTTTCAAATCTGATACCTTACCTTTAGATCCATTTCAGATTGGTTATTTATCCATCCAAAACACCTCCATTTTTTTTTTTGGGTTTTCCTCTAGGGTCCCCTCTGCTTCCCTCCAAGTTATACCCTTTCACCACCTCATTTACAGCAATTTTTCCTCTGATTTTTTGTTGTTTTTCTGCACCTATTTTCCAGCAGATCTGACCTTTAGATCATTGTCCCTCCTGAATTTAGATCTATTGGCTATTTTGGTATGTTTTGAATAGATTTTTTTCCCACTACAGACTACTTGTTGAGAGGCTCACCTCCTTGGGTTTAGATTAATGCATAATTAGTTATTTATTTTATGTTATTTTAGTTTCATATACTGTTATCTATAGGTTTATTTATAGTTATACAATGCACCTTTTCTTTTTCTCTACAAACGTCTCGGTTTAAAAATTAAAATTTACACACTCAACACACACACCCTAAGTGAAGAAGAGCTTGGTTAACACCGCCAAGCAAATACTTTAACATTGTAATCAATTGATCCTGCACCTCTCTACCCTTGTTTCGACATTGCAATCATTTGATCCTGCACCTCCTTGCCCTTGTTGGTCTCTCTTCCCTTTTTGTCGTGTTTATGCCTTCATCATTGCACCACCAAGGCATTTATCCTGGAGACTTCATGGCCTTCACCCTCAATTTTTGGTAGGAAGAATTACTCCTCTGCGTAGGATTCGAGTTAGTCCTCCACCAAGTCCTCACTCCAACTCCTCTTCTGGTTCATTGGGTCCCCTTTCTATTTCAGCCCTTGGTTCTCCTCCTATCACCTTCACCATGTCTGGTTCAAGACCTAACGCTGGTGGTAACCCTAGCCCTAATGCTGGGAATACTACTAGTGAGACCACAACAAGAACTACCCCAGTTGATCCCTTGCTCCCCTATATGGCAGGCCTCAGTCTTCCCGATTTTAACCAGTTGATCAATGACCCTATATGCCATGAGGCTAGTTGGCCTTTTGTGCGAACCAAGCTCCCTTCCGACATCCCCAAGTTTGAAGGTCTTGCTGGAGAAGATCCTACAAATCATGTTCGATCTTTCCACATGTGGTGTTCGTCTAACTCCATTACTGATGACTATGTCCGTCTTTAATTGTTCCAACGTACAGTTACTGGTGAAGCTTCTAAGTGGTATGTTGATCAGGCCTCATCCTCTCATACCACCTTTGCGACTCTTGCCCGGGCTTTTCTGTCTTATTTCCGGATTCCCCTCCGTTATGACACTGGTACCGAACTTTTTACTTCTTTTCATCAATCGTCTGCGACCTGCCTATCCGATTATGTCTAGGAATGGCAGAGAAGAAAGAGCCTATGTCAAGCCCCTACCTTCGAAGACCGTGTCTACATGAACTAGTTCCTTAGATCCCTTTTTCCTGCTATAGACAAATATGTCACATCACATTTCCCTCAAACCGAAGAAGCCACTCTCCAGATTGCATTAAAATATGACCTAATCTACGCTCAGTCGGGTTATGTTTACACCATCCTACCTGATATCCCAAGACCCGGTGGTGCCAATGCACTGGGGGCATCTCATGTTGCCAACGGTATCGTTGGAGATCTTTCTCATCCATACGCTCAGCCTCCCATGGGCTATGGTTTCCCTCAGGGAAGGGCCAGCAACTCCAGCACTTTTCCCCCTCCCGGTAGCATGTATCCATGATACGGCATGCCTCCTCCTTTTTGCCAACCTATTTACCACAATTTTACTCAACCTCATTATTATCTGTATTCGCAGCCTGGTGCTCCAGCTCCTCAAGCATTAGCACCTCTGCCTCCCTTGCCTTCTCAACCCCCGCAACAGAAGCCGCCACCCCCTCAGGGGTAGGTGTACGTATAGCAGGGCACAAATAATCCTCCTACTTCAAAAAAGAAGAGGAAAGGCACTCAAAATAAATCTGCCCTCAGTAATCTTGGACCTAATCCCCAAAGTAATGCACCTAACACTGCTAACCACCAATAGGGCACTCACCCCAAGTAGGACAGACCTGTTCACATGAATAAGCCTTGTTTTTTTTGTGGTGTTTATGGTCATTACACTCACGATTGTCCTCTTTTACCACAGATGTGGCAGATGTGGGAGACACAAGAAGCATCGGGACGATAGAAAGCCTCCCCTTTCATCCCTCCCCATGCTGCACCTAGTCAGCCATTGTGTTTACTAATCCTTTCCCTTGACAAGGATTCATGGCTACCCAACCACCTAAAGGTCAGGCAGCCACTAAACCTCCTCCATATGGTACCTCCAATTAATATATTCTCATGATAAACTCTGGCCAACCTAAATTTACCGTAGACCTCAACCTTCAAACTCAGTCTCGTTAGTACAACAATCTTCCCGCTACGTTTGCCCCCGAGCCCCCTTCTTTAGGTTCTACAGAGCCTCTTTCGACAACCAATGGTGCTTTGTAGATCCCTCAGCCTAAGGCAGAGGTTCATACCAAGATCCCTAAGGGACCATTACACCGAAATGCTACTTCTAACAAAGCTGCCCATTCGTATAGTATAGTATATGATTTCGTGCAATATCCTGGGGCCATCTCAATGCTAGAAATCCTCCATTCATGCCCTTCACATCGAAAAGCTCTACTATTTTCCATGGGCACTATAGATCCTTGAGATTATCACTTGATCATCTTTGATGTTGACTGATCAGAGCATCCTCCTCTTCCTACTTCAGTCACCTTCCAAATCCCAGTTAAGATCCGAAACACCAATGTTTCTCGTTGTATCATTTATGAGGGGGCGTCCACCTGCGTGATGTCCGCTTCGATTTGGAAGCAACTTAGATCACCTGAATTGGCCCCTTCCACTATCACCCTCCGACTGTGGGATGGCCATGATTCTTAGCCCATTGGCCTGTTATGTAATTTTCCTATTACTCTTGCGAGCAAGACTGTTTGTGTTGACGTAGAATTCTTCGATGCCCTCTTAGATTACAACATTCTATTGGGTCATAGCTACACCTATGTGATGTATTTTGTACCATCTGCGGTTCACTACAAGATGTCCTTTCCCTATAATGGAAACATAGTCACCATTTTCTAGCTGACATATTACGAACCGAAGTCTCAGACCTCCCTTGAGTCCATCCTATCTTCAGTGGCCAATAAGCAAACCATCGACCCCTTGACTAGTGTCTCACCTGGACTCTACAAAGACTCCTCTTTGCTTGGTACATTCCCTGGTCTTCCTCCTCCTGTCTCTGATCCTAGCTCATCGAATGTTTGCATGATGCAATCGTCTCGGGCTTCTCTCAAGTAGCCTGCTTCGGCTAGTCAGCAACCCCGCCCTCCGCAACCTACTCCTAGCCCTTTGATTCAGCCTTCTGGACCCCCTCCTCCTGGCCCATCACCTGCATCTAGTATCCATGAGCCTCTCTACCCTCCTGGAATGGTTCCTTCAAGCCTTAACCATCTCAGATCTGTCCCTCCTGGCCATTACCCCCCCGTTCAGATACCATTCCTAGCTCCCCCTCCTGGAGTGTTCTCGGTACCTTTCATGGCTACCCTATCCCTTCCTAACTTGACCGTGGGGATTCCCGTCTGGTACATTGATCCCCCAACCACTACCCCACCTAGTCAACCCAAACCTTACCTTGCTTTGACCCTTGTTCAACTGGTCCCTATGACCCCTCCCGCTATTATTGTTCCTCAACCACCTCTAAAGGAACCTTCTCCTGTTGCGACAGCTTTGGGTAAAAAGGGCAAAGCTCACAAGAAGGCACCAAAAGAAAAAGCTGCCTCAACTGACCCTACTCCTCCTCAGCCTCCAAAGCCTTGTGATTTGTGTGATGTTGTCGGTCATGCCACCCATACTTGTCTCGAGTTGCCTCGTCTCAAGCCCATGGTTAATGTTGTGTTCCCTAAGTCTGCGGTCCCTGAAGCCTCTGTTTCTTCCTCAACTGCAGCCAAGTGTTGGGTATGTGTTATATCATTTCGGGGGTGATAACCCCCCCTGTCGAGGTCCAGGGCTGTGCCCCGGAAACAAATTTTGGTCCTTATTTTCTGGTGGGCGGATCCGCCCATGGTTTTGTGCATGGGTTTTAACATGAATTTGGGGTACGATGGTTTTTTGCCCGTGGTATTTTTTAGATCTGGTCAAGGGAACTATGGTTATGTTCTAATCCAGGGTTAATGGATTGGGGTTTATGTATACTTTGGCATGTATATATATGTGTGTTGTAACATTAAAAGGAATATAATGAAAAATCAAGTTGGTCATCCCGATTTGGGATCCAGGGGAAAATATCTGTGTTTATCTGTTTTATGTTTTATGCTCTCGCTATTGTTTATTTTCTATTTTAAGATTCATTAGTAGATAATTTATGTACAAGGTTAAAACCTACATTTGGTATCAGAGCATTTTTGACTTCAAGTGGATGCCTTTGCTATTGAGGGGTTTTTTGCTCGGGCCTGAGGTAGACCCTATTCAGTGGGAGATCTGCGGGATCGATTCTTGCTGTGAAATAAGATGGCGAGTGGTGGGAATATAGAGATCAAGAAATTTAATGGTTATATTTTTGAGTTGTGGAAGCTCAAGATGGAGGATCCGCTAGTGGATAAAGATCAGTGGATTGCAGTAGATCTCGGTACTAAACCAACGGCAATGTCATATGAAGACTGGAAGAAACTAGATCAGACGGAAAAGAGCACAATATGATTGTGTGACTCAGATTCAGTATTGTTGAATGTATCTGGGGAAGCTACAGCGAAGACCTTGTGAGACAAGCTAGGGACTTCATACCAATCTAAGTCTCTAGTGAATAAATTGTTCCTACGAAAAAAGCTATATAACTTGAGGATGAAGGATGGAGACTCGGTGACAGAGCATTTGAATGCCTTCAATACTGTGGTAAGTCAGTTGTCATCTATTGATATTAAAATCTCATATGAAGATAAGTGCATCAGTTTGTTGTTTTCTCTACCTGACTCATGGGACAGTCTCGTTATTGCAATAGGTAGCAATACAACTACCTTGAATTTTGATGACATTGTCTCAGCCTTGCCGTCGGAGGAAATGAGACGGAGAAATATGGAGGGTCAAAATGGAGATGCCTTATCTGTACGAGGAAGGTCCCAGAACAGAGACAAGAATAAGGTTTCGAGTGGGAGATCTAAATCTCCTGGAAAGTTTGTAAAGGTGTGCTGGAAATGTAGAAAGGAAGGGCACTAAAAAAAGTACTGCAGATTTAAAGCTCCTGAGAAAGGAAAGGGATCTGATGATGCTCCTTCTGTAGAGGAAAAAACCACCTCAGATGAAGGTGGGGATGTGTATTTGGCTTCTTCTTCAAACACACATGTATATCATGAGTCATGGCTGATTGACTCGGGTGCATCCTTTCATTTCACTCCCCATAGGGAGTGGTTCTGTGAGTATGAGAAATATGATGGCGGTGATGTCTTCTTAGGTGATGATAGGAAGGCCAGAATCGCCGGATGTGGAAAATTCAAGCTGAATCTGTAAGGTGGAAGGATTAGAACACTTTTCGGTGTTCTTCACATTCCTGCATTGGCAAGAAATCTAATTTCTATAAGCAAGATGGATGATGCAGGTGTAAAAACAGTGTTCGAGAAAGATACCTGTAAGATGGTTCGGGGGGCACTAGTATTAATGCAGGGAGCTCAGATTGGAACTCTGTACAAGCTTCAGGGTAGCACTATTATTGCTGGGAGAAATAGTTCTGTGGTTCACGAAAGTGGAGCAGAAAGCCTAGCGGTCTCTGGAGAAAAGACCATGTTATGGCATCAAAGGCTTGGACATATTGGAGAGAAGGGCCTACGGATACTGCATTGAAATGGTATGGTAGAAGGTATGTCTAATAGCTCTCTGGATTTTGATTTATGTGAACATTGTGTATATGGGAAGCAGAATTGGGTGAGTTTTCCTTCTTGTGCTAAGAGGGTGAACAAGATATTAGAGCTTGTGCACAGTGATGTGTTTGGACCTATGTCGGTTCCATCACTAGGTAATTTTGTGTACTATGTTTCATTCATAGATGACTTCTCAAGGAATACATGGATATATTTCTTAAGGAAGAAATCTAAAGTCCTTGACAGATTTAGAGAATTTAAGGCTCTGGTGGAAAACTAGACAGAGAAGAAGATAAAGGTGTTGAGGACAGATAATGGTGGGGAGTTCTATAGGAAGGAATTTGAAGGGTTCTGTAAGAAGTGTGGTATAGCATGGTAGAATACTACTCCATACACACCTCAGCAAAATGGAGTTTCAGAAAGAATGAACAAAACGCTGATGGAAAAGGAAAGAAGCATGCTCAGTGGTACCGGGTTAAGACAAGAATTCTAGGCAGAGGCAGTGGAGACTGCATGTTACTTGGTTAACAGATCACCTTCATCAGCGTTGGAGGATAAGACTCCACATGAGGTATGGAATGGTAAGAAACCCTCTCTTTCACATATGAGGGTATTTGGATGTGATGCATATGTACATGTTCCAATGGAGAAAAGGACCAAGTTGGATAATAAATCTAAAATGTGCATCTTTATTGGGTATAAGGATGGTTTAAAGGGTTACAAGCTTTGGAACCTAGAAACAAGGAAAGTTGTGTACAGCTGAGATGTGGTGTTTAGAGAGGTGAAATATGTTGTTAAACATGAAGTCCTACCAAAGGAACCTGAGAAGATAAAGTTTGAGCTAAAGGAGGATGAATTAGACTCTACAACAAAATAAGACTCAGAAGAGGAAGAGCGACAAACTCCAGCTGTGAGAAGATCAGCTTAGGAAAGAAGACAACCAAAAAGGTATAGTCAATCTACTTTCTATTCAAATTTTTCTTTAACTATAACTAATGATGATCCTAGAACTGTCAGGGAGGCAGTAGATCCAGAGGATCGAAAGCTGTGGAGGGAGGCCATGGTTGATGAAATGGCATCCTTGCATCAAAATGAGGCATGGGATCTGGTGGAGTTGCCGGCTGGAAGGAAGCCCATCACGAGCAAATGGGTGTTTAAGAAGAAGATGAATGTAGAAGGCAAGGTGGAGAAATACAAAGCTCGGTTGGTAGCAAAAGTTTATTCCCAGGTGACGGGAATTGATTTTGGTGATATTTTTTCTCCTGTTGCCAAAGTTACTTCTATTAGATTACTTTTATCTATTGTTGTTGCATTTGATTTTGAGGTAGAACAGATGGATGTGATGACAAAATTTCTTCACGAGGATCTGGAAGAGGAGATCTACATGAAACAACTTGAAGGCTTTATGGTGAAGGGGAAGAAAGAACTAGTATGTAGGTTAAAGAAGTCTCTGTATAGGTTAAAATAGTCACCAAGGATGTGGTGTCAGAAATTTGATACCTACATATGGGGACTTGGCTTGACCAGAAGCAAGGAGGATCATTGTGTTTATTTTAAATCAATTGGTGATTGTGTTATTTATTTGGTCTAGTATGTGGATGATATGCTGTTGATTGGAAATGACAAAGAAATTATCCAAGATTTGAAGACCCAACTATTATCCCAATTCGACATGAAGGATCTTCGTGCTGCAAACTATATTTTGGGCATGGAAATTAAGAGAGATCGGGCAAAAAGGAAGCTCTGGTTAAACCAGAGGAAGTATGTCGAGACTATATTGCAGAGGTTCAATATGCAAGATAGAACGAAACGATGTCTAATTCCTAGAAGAACAGTGTAATCACATGGAACAAGTGTCCCAGCCCGGCAGGGTAGGTGAGAGGATATGTCTATAACTCAAAAAAAAGGCAAGTCAACAAGTACCATCAAACAATGCAGAGACTAATATTTACAATGCAAGTAGGTTGGCAAGGATGATGGAAACCAACCTAGGAGCATTGAGGCAGTGAGTGGTTGCAAGATGACGGGCACTAGTGATTGTGTCAAAGCACCAGGTACTGTGATTGAAAGAGTGTTGGAAAATTCATAGTTTCATTGATGGACTTGGCTGTAAGCTAGTCCAAAGTAAGCCCACAGGTATGTGTTTAGCCTATTTGAAGGTGCAATCAGTTGGATGAGTAAAAGAGAGTCTGTAGTGGCTCTTTCAACTATAGAGGCAGAATACATAGCAGCCACTCATGCAAGCAAGGAAACAGTTTGGTTGCAGAGATTGTGTTCAAGTATGGGGTTGGTACAGCAAGCTATAAGGATAGACTGTGATAGCCAAAGTGCAATTTTCTTGGCTAAGAACCCTGCTTATCATTCAAAGACAAAGCAAATTGATGTTCAATATCACTTTGTTAGAGATATGGTTGAGGCTAAAAGGGTGTTGCTGGTAAAGGTGGACACTTTGAAGAATGTTGCAGATGCATTGACGAAGTCCGTGAGCACTCAGAAGTTCTCTTGGTGTAGAGAAACAATGGGTGTTGAAGAATTGGCCCAATGACTAAGCTCTCCTGTGGCCCCCTGTGGAAAGAAAACAACAAGTGGGAGAATGTTGGGTATGTGTTATATTCTTTCCAATACGACTAATAATGTTGGGGGTTACACGAAGATAGCTTCTCAGACAACCAGTGCTGGGCACAATGCCTGGGGTCAGCTGTGGGGGCGTAGCCCCCGTCGGGGAACTGCAGGCAAAGACTCCTGAAAAAAAAATGGCCCTATTTTCCCAAGTGGGAATATCCGCCATACAGTGCATGAGCCACATGCTTTTCATGTACGATGGTCGCATATGGTATTTTGTAGATCTGTTCAAGGGAACTACGGTTATGTTCTAATCCAGGGTTAATGGATTGGGGTTTATGTATGCTTCGGCATGTATATATATGTGTTGTAACACTAAAAGGAATATAATGAAAAATCAAGCTAGTCATCCCAATTTGGGATCCAGGGGAAAATCTCTGTGTTTATCTGTTTTATGTTTTATGCTCTCGCTATTGTTTATTTTCTATTTTAAGATTCATTAGTAGATAATTTCTATACAGGGTTAAAACCTACACCAAGAACCCTAAGACTATTCACGCCAACCAACCTTGTGCTTTGTGTGATCTCCATGGCCATTATTCCCACCATTGTCCCCGTCTCATGCATTACTGTGCCTCTTTGGAGGTAGTTCGGGAATACGAGATTGAACAGAACTAATCTGCCTCTCCCATCCTTGTGTAGTATGCTTCGGGCCAAATTAATGATTTACCCGCTCCCATTGACATTCCCCCTCCTGATGTCGAGATGACAGAGCCTACGGACACCATCCTCTACCTATCATCATCCATGAGACCCTTGATGGAAACTCCCTCTGAGACTTCCCTTTCTGTTTCGCTCGACCTCCCTTCAGCAATCACCCTGGTCTCAACATTAGTGGATCCCTTATCTTCTTGTTCTTCCATCATCCCCTGTGACGATGCACATGTGAACCTTTCTTCTCATGATGATGAGTCAGGTAGCCTCACCGCATCATGTGGTCTCCCTTCCTCCATTCACACCATCTTCTATTGTGATGATGACATCCTGGAAGCCTTGTCCAACCCTAACTTCATATTTCTTGCCCATAAGCAGAATGGCACCCTCCGTTTCTATGGTGACTTTCGTGGCCTGAGCACAATCTTCCCACAAGGTAGCTCCCACACACCACCTTCCCGACGGTGTGCAGGTAGTAGAAATCCTACCCGGATCACTACCTCTCGCAGTGTTTGTTCAATTTCTACTTTGCGCTCAGGTTGCCAACATTATTCATCATCCTCCCATTTTTTGTCTTGTAGCACCTTTTATATGGACCTCCCGTCCACACCTTATATTGGTTATGCTGATGGTGCAAGTTGCTACTCCCAGAATCTAACCTCGGCAGGTTGGGCCATTTTCACCCCCTTTCATTCGTTCGTTCTCTTGAATGGTGTATGCATTGGTACTGCCACCAATAATCAGGCTGAGTATGATGCAGTGCGAGGTTTATTAGCCGATGCCATTTCCCATCGCATCCTCCACCTTCATGTTCATTAAATTCCCTGCTTCTTGTCATGCAATTGAATGGTGTATATTGCATGCATAATCCTATACTTTTTAGAAGATATTTACGAGTGAAGATTTTGATGCTTGAATTTGAAATCATTACATTCATTCATGTACCTAGAGCACAAAATCACTATGTAGATAGCATTTCAAACAATATTCTATATTGGCATATAGCACATGCATTTAACACAAGACAATAACATAAAAGCATCAAAACGATGCATATCCATAATATGTGTCGTATAACATGTTTTAGAGTCCATCAACTCTGATACATATGACATGCCCATAACATGTTACAAAAACTCAAAAAATGGGGGCACCACCTTCCCCTACACACTAATCACTATCTAGAGGATCCCGAGCCAATGGCTCTACTCCTGCAGCTCATAGATCATGCATCCCCTGTTCAGCCATTTCCATGCATTGCATAACCCCTCACCACTCTAAGGGTAGACTAATACATGGCTCTATGTACTGGTCATCTAAGTCTTTCCAACCGTGCTCTGATACACCAGTCAAAAGCCTCTCACATCTATGATGGATATCCTCTAGGAGGGTTGCCGCATCCTCATTTTGTGGCACTCTTGACCCACTAGGTCCTGCAGCTCATGATACTGTAGGTCGTCCCATATACCCGACTGGTTTCACCGGTGCTGTATCTGCATACCAAAAGTGACAGAATCAGTACCATCTACCATATTGTGAAACTTTACAATGCAAATAAAATATTAGCAACTTATCACTTACCATTGAGTCCCCATACTCGACTAGGCAATAGTGGCAAGTCTGGGTCCCCATGATAACTCATCCCACTATAGGGATATTCGTCTATGTACAGTGGCATCTGATCCCAATGAGCAAAGAACTCGAGTCAAAACACCCTTCCAACCGCCCCACCTCCTCCTCTACACAGTAGTCGCCCCCATCGGTGCATCTTGGGATCCCTTGGGCCCCCATCCTGGAGCTGTATATGAGGTCGATGTGTCAAGATATTCTCAAAAAAGAGCGAGCACAACACTATACCATATGCACAGTCATGGTTCACTTGCTGCTTGCATAGCGACAACTGTCGTTTCAACAATGATAGGATCATCTGAGCCCACCCATATAGGTCCCAATCAGCACACTCTTCACAAGAATAATCTGCCCTCCAGTGATGTGGTGGAGTGCCTAGTTTCCCAAGATCCATAGCACCATTGCGGCCACAACATGGGTCTCTAACCTCTCTAGATCCCCGATGGGTATGTGTGTCCCTTTGACATGGAGACCTGGTCAACAATGGCGCTCTACAAACTCCATGATGTTTGTCCCTCACGGTAACATTGGTTGAGTATCACCTACCATCTCGAGTGGTGGCAGACCAATCAGAAAATATATATCCTGGACCGTCAACTCAATCCGGTGCCCCTGCACTATAAAGACGTCATGGTCTGGATCCCAATAACTAACAATCTGGGCCAAAAAGGGCTCTCCAACTCTCATCAAAGGGTTCTCTACAAACTTCAGAACCCCAAACCTAGCCAATGCACTGTGGACACCCTGATCCTCTCAAATACTTGACCGTAATGTGTCCAGGTCTCTCTCTCTCTAGTTGATCCGTAATTTTGGCATATCTGCACAAAACCATCATATTTTTTAGTGTACATATAGGAAATATTGTATCCAAACATAAAAACCTAGTTCTCAGCCAAAAAATAGCACAGAAAAACCCCTCTCTGTCAGGTCGCACTTTTTAGGCCCAATCCTGGGATAGGTCGCAGTTTTCTGCCCAAAACCTGCTACCTAGGTCGCATTTTTTTCCCCAAAAAGTGTGACCCGGCCATGACAAGGAGCAGGGGTCTGTTCCTGAGCTCTGGGAACCTAAACTAAACTTTAAATCCACTGAAATGAAAGAGTAGGGTTAGGCCTCTTACCTACAACTGACAGATCTCGATTCCAACAGTCAATTTTTCCACTACGGTCACCACAAGATTTAGGGCCTTCTCTCCTCTCTACATTCACCACAGCTCCACTTGCAAATGAGTGAATTTGGAGGGAAAATGCCTTATTAAAAGAGAAACCCTTGATTTTTCTTTCGCCTGCTGTGGCCAAAATGTAGCTCAGTTTGACAAACCGTCTGTACCATTGGAAAGCTCTCACCAAGCCCTCAAATGGGTATCTGTTAGTTTTTTGTGATTTGATACTTCACCAGGACACATTTTTTCCAAGAAGGGTCACTTCACCACTCCTCAAAATCGAATTTATTCACTTGCAACACTTGTACTTAGGGCACCACTTTACCTCCACACTTGTCCTTGCTCATGTAGATTTTCGTCATGAGTAAACACCATGTGCTCATGTTTTTATGGTCCCCATTGGACCTTTTCTGTGAGGTAGAATCATTGAGTCGCCCTTGTTTAGAGCATCTAAGTTGAGTCATCATCGCATCCATTGAGTCTATCACAAGTCCCTTTGTATCCCGCTATAGTCCTTCATCCTTCATTGCTTGGTTCCTCTCTTGCGTCGCACATTATGGCCTTTAGTCCTATTGTCCTCTATACCCTTTAATATTGTGTCAGTTGCTGCTAGGTCATCCATGCCCTTTATGCTCTAGCAAGGGAAGTCGTCCATTTGCTACTCAATACCCCCATTTCTTCATCATCCCTGGTATCAGTCTATCAGTATCTCTACTATTTTCCCTCATGCCTTAGTTGAAGATCCCTTGTTGCCTCACCTATGGTGGACCTCCTTATGTCGACATCAGATCATTCATTCCAGAAGACAAGTCTAGAGGGCAGTGTACCTTGGTTCCAGCTTCCAATCTTGTTTGGTGCCTCAAATCAGGCAAAGGGACTCCTTATTTCCCTTTTACTTGATTGTTTCTCAGCTCCAGCTCCTTACAACATGATCGAGATCCGTATAATGGATGGTTCAGTGATGCAGTAGATTGTCCTAGTGATTCCTAGGTGTGTGTGAGATGTTTCAGACCTCATGAGGGGGTGGCCCTTCAGGTAGCCCCCCACACACCTGGATTACCTCTTCATTATAGCCTTCTATGCTGCTCCATATATTTGATGGTGTTGGCCTCCGCTTCTTGCAGCACCTTTTAGTTTGCATGTATTATTCAGATTTTAAGAGCCCTTTCCTATTTGTAGGGGCACTTTGGACTTATATCTCATGTACTGAGATATTATTTTATAAGTCCTGGTTGTTATCCTAGGCACAATATTTATGTGGGATTCGTTATCTTGTTTTTATCTAGTTAATGTTTATGCCAGCATGTACTATATAGTTCAGTCCTTTGTTTACTGGACGCATTATTCTTTGTACTTTGTCTCAGCGGGCATAGGTATGCCTCCCTCGCTACCTATAGCATAGGTACTCACGCATAAAAGAGACTTTTTGCACCTATAAGTCTCACCTCCTCAAGGTCTAGTCCTCTAGCGCTTTGGTCTACCTTATATTTCTCTCTCTCTGACTTCCCCTTCAGTTTCTATTGATTGATTTCCTACAATGTACTTCGGTCACATGATTAGCTCCTAATGCTTGCACGCTAGGGGGAAATATGTTACACCATTTTTTGGTCATCTAACCTGTTACTATTAGATGGACCAAAGTACACCATGTAAGACCAATTTTACCCTAAGTAAAATTTCTTTCACTATGAAAAATAACTTAGTAAACCACATTTATTAAGTTGTTTATGGTCTAAACAGGAAACCCCATGAGGTAACATTAAATAAATCCACATTTGTTTGATTTTCCTCAAGGAATAATTAGTTAAACAACAGTTTAATTAATATTCCTAGTCATATTTAACCCAAAACAGGAAAATTAATTAGAAAAATCATTATTTATCTTATTATTTTCTAGGAATAATTATTTAAACCTTATTTAAATAATATTCCTTGTTAAATTTGACTGAATAATTTATAAATAATTAAATAAATCATTATTTATTTGATTATTACTCAACCACATCCTTAAAATAATAAATAAATCATTTATTTATTTATTATTTACAAATAAAGGGATTTGACCCAAGTCAAATTCTTTTTCCCTCCAACAAATATAATAAAATATTCCATAAAAGTTGGATCTTGATTTGGTTAATAATATTTTAATTATACACCAATATCTAGAGTAACTCAATATTTTGTTATAAATAGAAGGGTTTTTCCATTCATTCACTACCTTTTGTTGCCTAAAGATCACTCTGGATTTATACTTTTGGTCTGACTTTGATCCACCATCATTTTCATATTTTTCCACCATTTTCCTTGTGAGCTCCCTTTGAGTTCCATTTTTGTTTGGGTTTTCTACACCATCAAGAGTGAGGGATTTTAGATCTGAAGTGTTGAGGAATTACAAGAACCCATCCCATTGAGGGGGACTACTAACATCTTTCTATGTTCCCTTCTTAGGTGTCAAAAAATATAAAAATTCTTTAAAACAACCTTGTCTTGTCTATTGGATGCATGGAGTAACTCTTGCTTTTATTTACTACTTAATTTCTTTTAATGCATAGATCTAGACTTTGAAAAATTTGTCTTGGTTAACTAATTGCAGATCTAAAGATATTGGCAGCCATCTTTGCTGTTAGGGTTGTTTGTTATGCACGGATAAAGTGAGACTTTTTCGTTCGCTTGTGATTAAGATTCATAATAACATATGTAATCCCACTTGGTTGGGTTATTATGTTAAATATGTAATCCCACATTCTTGGGTGGTTGAGTCAAATTCGTAACCCCACTTAATTGGGTGATTGATGTAAGTATGAGTCCTTGGTGATAGGAAAGGCCATACTCAGTTGAGTTATAGAGTCATGTACTTCGTTGAAAATATTTTTGAAGATTGAGCATGTGCTCAGGGTGAACATGGTCAGTATAGTGCAGATCAGATCTACAAAGCTCTTGATCTACAAGGAAAGAGAAACCTTGTTTCAACATTGGTTCACCCTTTTCCCTTGATGTCAAATAGGGATAGTGACTTGGTGTTTGAATAATGCTTATATTGATGTGTCTAACAGGTATCTAGAGGTTGTGGTGATAAAACACAAACATGGTTGTTATCAAGTCCAAAGGGGGGGATTGTTGGTATTATGATGCATGTAATGTTGTCCTTGATGGCAACCCACTTGTAACATAGTGCATAGATCAGTTTAGAGGTGACTGAGTGATAAGAAAAAAAATGATAAAATGATGAAACAGAGGTTCTAGGTCAGAATAATTATGAAAGTAAAGTTTGAATAAATATACATAGGTTTTATGAAGCAAAGTCGCGTATACGAAGAAATATACGTAGGTTTGACGAAGAGAAGTCGTGTATATACAGGTTCAGTGAAGCAAAGTCGCGTACACACACAGGTATGAAGAAGAAAAGTCGCGTACATTATGGAAAACTATTTTGTTAATACCAAGGGTCTTTACAATGGTATTATCCCACAATATTGAGTGTAGTAACAACTATCTGATCACGTTTGATCCCGTCAAAGATTACCACCTGCACTAATGTGGTTTTGGCTCATGGTATTGGCTAAGCCTCAAACTATATAAGGAGATGAAGATAAAAGTGCTAAGTGTGCATGAGTGAGGATAATGAATAAATACTTCAATATGAAGTAAATTTGTATGGTATGGACTATAATTGATTGATAGATCAGAAATAATGATGCACCTATGAATACAATGATGCATCAGGATCTTTAGACCTAAAATGACTATGTATTTGCATGATCTATTTATGATATGTTTAGATCTACGGTCTGTCGCATGATTCTTGTAGTGAAGGGTATGATTTGAGTAAGTTTGAAGTTCTAAAGTGTTGCACAGTTTTAAATTATTTATAGATTTGTACGCATGTTCGACAAAAGGAAGGCGCGTATACACGCATGTTGGTTTGTTTGAGTATTGATTATGTTGCTTGTTGATTGTGATTAAATATCAATGATTGGTTGGTTGATTGATTATTTAGTGAATGATTTGGTACAGTTATATGTTTCAGTTTGATGTATGGTATTGGGCTTAAATGAGTCTAGTGGGTCTAGTATGAAAATATGATGAAAAGAAGCCTACAAGTTGTGATGTGTTCAAGCAGGTGGATCCAATCACTAGCACATTTTCCCCAAATTTCGACGGCCAAAATGTCATTCTTGTGACACATAGGCAGCCCAAGAGCGATGTTTTTCGGTGCACCAAAACGTGGTTTCTCCTCACGTCGGACTTCCAACACTTTACTTAAACCTCGATATTGCGACAGTATTTCTAATGTTTTTATGGAGTCATCACAATTCTGAAATTTCAAATTGTTCGTCACTCTTCCGACTTTTCATGACTCATCACAATTCCAATGTTTGGAGCGTCGCTCTTCCTACGAAAAAAATACTTTTTTTTTTTTTTAAATAATGTCATAATACTGATGAAATAAAACATCGAAATAGTGATGAAAATAAATTTTGAAAATAATAAGGTAAATTTCGTAATACCGACGGCACAAAACAGTTTTAAAAGAAACTAAGTGTCGCTATAGCGATGGGTCAAAACACCGGATTACCAACGGTAAAAAAATATTTTTTAAAAAAACTAGTCATTGGAATACCAACGACAACAAAAAATTATTTTAAAAAAAAAATATTTCCTAACCATTCTATTTCCTTGAGAACTAATTTGAATTTTTCATTAAATGTCCCTTGCACAATTATGTGTTATTAAGAAATGTAATTGATTCAAGGCTTTATTGATTCCCCCCAATTGCCTTCGGGTGTGCTCTAGAATCTCATCACTTGTGATCCAAATAATGACACTTTGTGGGGCATAATAAATTTTTCATTTAGTTCAGGCATTTATTCTACATTTATTCCAAATTTGGAGTAGTAGACTACTCTATGTTTTTATTAAAAATTTAAATACTTCTAGCATCTCCAAATCTTACTATATATTTGAAATCAATATTGTTTCTTGCTAAGATTCCCATTTAAAAGCTTAAAGATCAATCATTTGACACATTGTAGTAAATCCTAGACTCCAAAACTACCACTAAGTCATTCCATTCCTATATATCATAATTTGTTGTGATGAATTTTCTGTTAGGAATTCTAAGAGTTGCATTTCCCATTCATGCCAAACTCTCGTTAATAGACTTATATCTTTCATCATTATCCATCTCAAGTAAGTCAAAAATATCCTCAATGTTTTTTCCTGCATCGTTTGGCCCAAGGATTTTAAGGAACCTTGTCGTTGGAACTTCAACTGCCAGCCTTTTAAACTTTCATTTCTTGGGATCTTTGTACAATGTAATGTATGTTATTAGATTTTTTCTCCTTGTACATGATTTTTGCACCTGTCTCTTTCATATAATGGCCATTTTTTTGCTAGCCTTAGTACCTTGATAAGAAAGATATATTCCTAACATCTTTCTTTTTTTTCTTGAAACGTTTGACAGTCCCGCTTCACAATAAACTGAAACAACCATTGGAGAGCAAGACTTGTTCATATGATAAGAATGTGGCTACTCTCATCCAATCCAACAATTGAATTTCACAATAATATTGGATCCCATAAAGCACTGAAAACAATGACCCTTTTTTCTATACGAGCACAACCATTTTTGGCAGATTAAATTATAACATATCTTTGTCCACATTTCAAAACAGCATCTTGATAAGACAACAAAAGAGATTATTTGGGAAAAAATACAAGGACGTGAAATAGAAACCCCAATGGTGATATTGTTGGTCCATGACGATGGATAATATGATTATATGCATCTCTAGACTCAAGGTAATAAGGTAAATATGCAGGGAATTTTGAAATTAATGAACCAAAAGGCACCACAGGAAATCTAGAGCTATCGCATGGAGTAACACAGAGCTTAAGCTTAGAAGAAACAGTGGTATGGCTGTAGCATACATTGGCATTGCCACTTACCTTAAATGATCTTAATTTCTGGATAAAGGTTGCATTGAATGGACCACACCTGGAAACATTCTTTAAATTATAATTTTGGTTCCACACTAGAATTTGCTGAAGGAAATATTCAAAATGAAATTGTGACTATTATGTGTTGACTATAATCAAGAAATTCATTGAAAAGTTACTTTTCTTGGATCATGATTACATGAACTGACCATGCATGAAAAATGATCTTATATCAGATGTAGCTGCATTTAACCATACAATTAATTGGCTTGTGGTATCCCCACTTCTACAGACTTAACAACTTCATAGGTATAACCAAAAGTGTCAGAGAGATTCCGCCAAATCCAAGTACATCCAACATCCTGGCCAAAATTCACTTCTCCAAAATAAAATCATAGAACTAAATATAAACCTTCCCATTATTCCTATAAATAAACTTTAGAAAGAGCAGGGACAATGAAACCCAGAAAAAAATGTATATACAACAAGTTGTGAGAAACAAGTATTTTCTGGTGAATCACACCAAGAAAATGGTAAATAATACACCATTTTACAACCGCTTTAAAGATGTAAGCATTGCACAAATGCAACACTAAACCCATCCTATAAAAAGGGGTGGCTAAAGAATACAAGCAAGCTGCAAGTATTTCACAGAAAAGTCAACTGTCAATTTTGATGCTCCATACCCTTCAAATTCTGCAGCTGATGCTTCCCCAATAATAGCACTACTGACCATTGGAAAAATCTTACGCAAGGCTGTTACATGCTCCTTTCCCAAGACAACATCATTTCTTCCTACCAATGCCTGCAAAAAAAAATCAATTTCTTATAAAATTGTAGAATTTTTAACTTGGGTCCAAGCACAGTTTTCTTCTAATATCTAACAAAAATTATTTGTAAACATAAATGTGTTGTAAAAATATAAGCTTCCACAACCATATGTAAAATTGTCCTGATAAAGCGGTGTATGTTGTTTGTAGGCACTCCTGGATTTGACTATTGTAAATATGTTGGATACTGAATGCATTACAAAGTTTCTTTACTCCTTTGAATAAAAACTTGCAGGACATCAAAATAAGTTGATTCTAACCTGCATTATGACCCCAGTAATAGCCATTGCGTACTGCGCAGGTTATTCCCAAGACTACATCTCTTGATGAGCATCACATAAATGAAGAAGCCACATGATATGTAGATCTTCCACATGTGCATAAGCCCAAGAAAGTCTATGAAAACTCTCTGTTGTTGCATATCTGTCTATTGAAATCATAGAACCCTGAAATAAAAAATCACAAAATCCTTTATTTTCTAATTTCATTTAATGCATGCATCCAAGATAACCTTGATCAAAGGAGTGAAATAAATGGATTTCCTACAAGGAGAGTGTGTTCAATTCCCGCATCTAGGGCATGAATAAGTGTTACAGACAATTTCTTGACTTCTAACCATGACCAATGATTTTATGTAGAACCCTCAGAGATAGCATCCAATGCATTCTCAGAAATACCTCAGCATTTCAAAAGATCACCACTCCTCTCTTCCATTGCCATTTCATCCAGTGACTTCCTGAGATGTCGGTCTTCCCCACTTTCCTCCAAGGAGCCATCAAACTTCATCTCAGTAACTTTTATGTCAAAAATCAACTCTGAAAAAGTGATTGTCAACATAACATGCAACCGTGCAGTATTCTAGAAATAGTAGAAGGAAATATGCAAATAGAGAATACACAATCACCATCAAAAAAATAAAAAAACAGAAATGAAATGAGCAATTGTTTCCTCAAACAAACATTTGTTTTCTAAATTCTTTATCCCACTCAGCAAGACCACATATCTCCTTAAGGAAACTTACTCGAGCAAGAATTTGAAGCCCAACAAAAGCCCTCTTTCTAATGGAATAATTACGAAAAACTGCAAGACGAAGTAGATGTAATGCCACTTGCTGCAAGAAGATATCATTCTCTCTTGCCATCAATGTTGCACCATGAAGATTAAAAATACTGTTAAATACAGGGAAAAAACCTTTCCAACAGACCAGTGGTTGGCTGCAGGAAATAAAAGCCATGAATATAGTTGTAATACAATCAAGCTTTCCCTAGTCAGTCCCAATTCTCTGATCTGCAGCTGCTCGCAAGAACTTATCAGTAATTTCCAATATCTGAAGACTTACAGATGCACTTATGTCCTCCTCCCAAAGCTCCTGAAAAGTACATTGATGAATATTAATTCTCTGAATTTCCTTCAATGACATCCAAGAAGGTTATTTCACATGCAACTTGTTGTTAATGCTTGATTTAAAGGATAAAAAATACTGGAGCAAAGTTCCACGTTTATCCTAATGAATCAAACTGACACCTGGAACATATGCCATACAATATATATGATGCCATGTAAAATTTAGGTTGTTGTCCCTCTGGTATATTTTGGGTTTATTTTACATTTCTTGTGATGGAGGCTGTTAGAATCTCTAGCAAATTAAATATACTCCCATCCTTAGGAAGCCATACACTGAGCTTCGAGTTGTATCTCATAGACAAGAGGAAGAATATGTCATAGCAGAAAGGGAAGAGTGACAACAGTGGAAAAAATCACAGTAGAAATTTGATTTGGGAGCATCCCTATGTAAGGAAATGGAAGTTATCTAATGGGAAATATTGCACCATTACAAAAAGGATTGCAAGGGGATTTAGCTTAGCCTGACATTGTTTCACAAGAGCTGAGTAGATGGGAAACCATTGCATGGAGATATGCATACAACTATGCTATGAGATCAAGGAACAGAATAAAATGGTCAAGTGTATAGAAATATAGGCTTAGAGGATGAGGGAAAGTTAATACCAAAAGATGTGAAATGAGTAGCATTGAATTATATATCAAGTGAAATGGGGGCATTGGAAGGTCAAAGGATAGAAGGTGCAGGGTTGTACAAAATGTGAAGCGCCAAGAGACAAAAAATGATAAATAAAGGTGCAAGAAGTTACCCGATTCCTAACACAATGATCTAGCTCTTGGAAACAAGTTAATATCCAACACCATAAGACACTCTATTATGCTTTGTTTCACCAATGAGATAAAGGCTTCAGATACAAGAAAGAAAGGTAAAAAGGGCATGGGCCTCATCCTATATATAATATTATCACACATGCTAGGGTCTTAATGTGAATTAAATGCATCCGTGGGATAATTATTGCAATAAGACTTAAGGGAGTGCACTAAATGGAAGTTCTACATTGTGTTGTGATAATGAGAAAAACTACGTTGTCCTAAGGATTAGTGTTGATGGGTTTTATTTGTGATGCATCGCGCACCTTCATAACAACTTAATTACTTCAGTCTCAAAATCTAAGAGACATTTTCCAACCCATTAAATAACCACACCAATAATTTGTAAATGAAATATTAAGATCATATATTTCTATCTATTTTTTTATCATTCTCAAATTTCAGAGCCTCGAACTTAAAAACCATCAACTCTAAACCATGAAGCATGAACTACTAAAAGAATACCCCTGCTTGATTTATCACATAGAATTGTACAAGAAGACTTGTGATTTTCTTGGCCTATAACATGAGTTTATAATTTACTAAGACTGATGCAACAATTGCTGCGTTGGAAGAGCAACTTCAGAATGCGCAACAGTCCATTGAAAATTGTTTGGCTCAGCTTCAACTTCTTGCTTGCCAGGTAAGACTCCAAACTGTTTTCTCTTTAGTACTTTCAAAAAATAAATCTTTGTTTGATTGGTTAAAAATTAAAAGTTTTGGTTAAAACTAAGAGCATTGTGCATTTATTCCTCTCTTTATTCTATTGTTTGTTTTGATAAATAGAATTGTTTTATTCCTATAGTTGTAATAACACGCATCCACAGAGAATTTTTTGAATATGTATATGTGCAGTTTAGCATATATGACTAACTTCTATCTTGGTACTGATTCAATGGTACAAATGACTTGTAAACAAAATGTTGGCAATATGATGCAATGAGTTGTCCTTGATGGCAACCTACTTGATGAAGTTGTCCTAGATGGAAAATGACTTGCTGAGTTGTCTTTGGATAGAAACCTATGTATTACAGATGTAAGAATGATGTATCTAAAGTTTAGTTCAGATGTGCCTGAGAAAATAATTCCAGTAAATGTCGGAGAAATGATAAATATAATATGTCACAATGAATACGTGAGTTTTTAAAGGCCAAGTCGCGTATGCACACGGATAAGTCCGTCCCAAGTCGCGTATGCCCTTTTGCACTCCAAAATTATAATAACAAGGGGAATTACCATGGTTTTGGCACACAGTATTAAGCGTTGTATGGTTTATTTGATTCCGTCCAAGAATACCATCAGAAGTTGTGTGGTTTTGGCTCATGGTATTGGTAAAGGTTAAAACTATATAAGGAGAAGAGGATCATAGTGCAAGGTGTGCATGTGTAAGGGTTGTTGATGAATAAATTCCTCTAAGGAATATCTGCATGGTTGAACTCTATTCTTAATTGATAGATCTGAATCTATGATGCACCTATGGATATGATGAAGGTTCAAGATATCTAGATCTAGAAATGATGAATCTCTAGGATGATCTGCAAAAGAAATGATGAAGACCTGGCGCAAGTCTGATGAAGAAATTGAAGAAATCTGGGTAAGTTTATAGATCTGGTCTGTTCTGAGAAATTTATCTTTTACAGATCTATACGATAGTTTGTCTCGGTAAAAGCGTGTATATACGCAAGTTCGCTTCATTAAAAGTGCGTATGGAAGTTAGGGTTTCTGAAACTTATTTACAGATATTACTTCTGTGATTTCTGTTTTCTCTCTGCTGTCGGTTAATGAAGTCTACTTGAAGTTCTGGGTTGATTGAATATGGAGTATATTTCTGATCTAATAATGAACAAATCTAATCAATGAGTGAGAAAACATGGTTAAATCTAACTGACTGTCTAAAGGTTCTGCATTGCTGAGAAGGTGTCTGACTGAAAGCCTCAGATCTGAATCTAAGATTGATCACATTGTTTGGTCAATTTAGTGTGTCCTAAATTGCTACATTAATTTATCAATCCGGGATTCGTAAGCTGATGAAGTGTGGTGAACTATATGTGCAAGATAACCTATTTCTTAACTTTTTGTCGTTTTTGGTTTTCTAATGTGAGACAGAAATTCTAAAATAAAAACAAGTATGGTTATGATTGTTCAAGGAAATGATATCCTCTATAATGATTTACCAACTTGAAACTTAAAAAGGAATTTGAAACATACAATGACAAAACTTGAAAGGAAATGAAAATGTGCTGCTGAAATGAAAATGTGCTACTAGTCTAATAAATCAAAACAACGAACTATTGAGCATGAAAACCAAACTATTCTTGCTGCTGTCTAAACACAAAAGAAACTATGCTTAAAGAAATCCAAAATTGCAACAAAGTAAATCTAAATCAAATTACATCAACTTGTCTTATGATCCCTCATCATTAGTCCAGCTATGATTTTCGGAAGTAACCATAAACAACTTGAGTAACTGATATCTAACTTGCAGAAAGTAAACTAATATCAAACCACACATTCATAATTCAATCCCTCACCATCAGTCCAGCTGTGGCTTTCGGAGGTAACGGAAGATGTCATGCACAATTTAATATTTCTAACTTGCAGAAAGGAAACTAATATCAAACTACACATCCATAATTCAATCCCTCACCATCAGTCCAGCTGTGGCTTTCGGAGGCAACTGAAGATGTTATGAGAAGTTTAATATATCTAAATTTGCAGAAAGGAAACTAATACCAAACTACACATTTCATAATACAATCCCTCACCATCAGTCCAACTGTGGCTTTCGGAGGCAACTGAAGATGTTATGAGCAGTTTAATATATCTAAATTTAACTACTGAAGAAAATGAGAAAAACTGAATTAAACAAAGCAGTACTGAAATTAAACAGAAACTAAGAAAAGAAAATTAGCAGTAGAACAATATTAATTCCATGTCATTAGTCAAAAAGTTATGCAAATGCCCGGGCTGCCTATTTATAACCTGAAACAAGAACACTGATCAGTGATTAATATCATAAAACATGAAAGACAGAAGTAACATGGAAAGAATGAAAGATTATAAACAGAAATGAAGCATATATACCATGAAAGATGAAATGTATAAACATGTGAATGGATTATGGCACAATGAGCTTTAAAGAAATAAAACAATAACTATACAATAATGCACAGAACCTTGGCAAGTGCAGGGACCCTCTACACCAGCCTTGGCAACAATCTTCAAGTATGAATTACATTTGGAAACAGTCTTCTTATATTAAAATGCAGTCATAACAGAAAGGTGATATTACGGCACAGTGGCAACGTAATTACATTACAGAGCAGACTGATAAAAACTAACAGAGACTAATCTAATGTGCGTATGCAAACGTGTTATTTATAACAAAAGAAATATAACTGACTCCTAAAGTTTATGCTGATGGAGAACACGTAGACCATTACGTCCACAGATCTAGGATCATGGCCGTATTCAAGAGTAAATCTATGAGGAGTGGATGTTTGAATTCGGTTATGGAGCCGTGTACAAATGTTGATTTGTCTCCCGCAATTCAGAAACGGCCATATGAACCTTCACGTGACACGAAACAGAGTCCTGTCACCGTGGGACTCTACGGTTGACTTCCATTTGGAAACCTTTGACCGCAGCCTCTTTAGATGAATTTGCTCGAGCCAATAGGACACGATCCATGTCCACATCATTTCTGACTTGCCCATGTGGCTCGTTTTTCCTGTAGACACCTGTAACATAGAGTTTCACAAAATGGCTGCAGAAAGTTGCAGCAGCTGCGGAAAGTGGCAAGATTCCGCAGCTAAATGAACAAAATCTAAATCAAACAACAGACACAAAAATATAGTTAAAAACCATGTTAGATGCTCTTTTGCAATTAACATACAATGATATTGACAACTTGGGAGGTTCAGGTGAGTGAAAAATGTATAGAAAAGTGTATGGAAAAGATGCAGAATTGAGACTCAACATACCCCCACTGTGAAGGTGTTGCATGTCCTCATGCAACCAAAATTTTGATAATCCTTCCTCAGTTCATATGCCTTGACACTTCAGCCAGTACATCCAAACCTCTCCTCTTCTTCCTTGGTGCTGCCAACATCCTAGTCTTCTTCATTAGGCATCTAAATTTGATATTAACCAATGCTCTGCTTAACTTCTGGCATTTCCTTTTCAATTTCTTGTTCTTCTTCTGCCATATTCCCAGATGTAGCATGGTATTATCATGAATGATTTTGTCTAGTTTGCCTTGTTCCTTCAATGTCTCATTTTCATTTTTGATGTGTCTATTTAAAAGCTCTAGCTCAAAGACTTCATGTTTTAGTGATTGGACTAAATCATCCTGTACTGTATGAGGCTGAATGGACGAAGTACTGGGACCTGTAGCTGCTTTTTCCAAAGATTCTATATAGTCATATACTTCTTGCTGCTTGGGGTCTATTTCAGGTGTCATTTTTATTGGGCTGTCCCCAAAATGTCGTGAAGGAGAGTTATCTTCAAAATCTGGCTGAGAAGGGCTCACATCAACATCTTGCTGAGAATGGGATGGACTATGTTCAATGTCTGACTGAGAATGAAATGAACCAGGTTCACTAACTGACTGAGAGTGAGATGGACTATGGTCAGTTGGGGACTGTTCAGATGTTTCTTCTCCCAAATCAATGAAATGGGGTCCCTTTATTTGTGTTTTCCTCAATTTCCCCTTAAGTCTGCTGCTTCTTCTCACACACTGTGGTCCACTATCTTTTTGTTTTTGTTTTCCTTTCTCTTTCTTCTTGACCATAGATGACTGTTTTTGAAGATAAACTAATCTTTCAGATAACACCTGATGATCTTCTTCTTCGGAAGAAGGGGTTTGATGTATAGCCCCAATAGTTTTTCTCTCTTGTGATGTTATTGGCTTTTTACCCTTGGTTTCTTTCTTCTTCCTCTTTGACAGTCTCTCTTCCCAATCAGTTCTTTCAGTAGTAGTAGGAGTATTTTGAATTTCATCAGTTGTTCTTTTTCTCCTACTTCTTCTTGATGTGCTACCTTCAGGAATTTCTTGAGTAGGAGTAATTTGAGTTTCATCATTTATTCTTTTTCTCCTACTCCTTTTTGTTGTGCTACCTTCAGGAATTTCCTGAGGTTCCTCAAAGAAATTTCTAATCAAAAATTGTTCCCATGTGTCTTTCTTCTCCTTTAACTCTTTTTCAATCAAAATTTTTACAAGACCGTGGTGATATAGGTGTGGTTCTACATCTCCTAAATGCTTCTGAACGGTCATAGACATTTTCTTCAAACTATTTAATAGAAAATATGGGAGATTTAGAGTTTGATTATCTAGAAAATTAATCAGCAACCTGGTATGGTACATATACATGGACCCAAAACGACCTTCACAGGTAATGAATTTTTGAACAACTAGCAGCAAAGTAGCCCATTCCTCTTTCAAAGCATGAACAAGAATACCTCTTTTAAAAATAGTTATGTCCATACCTTGGTTTCGTAAGATTATTCTCCAGGCTTCATCACTAATGCTTTTATTTTTAAACCAACGCTCACCCTCTTGAAGAAGTTCCGTGGCAGTTGCTATAGATGCCTCGTTCACTGCAAACTTAAGGTCTCCAATTTCTACTTCTAGGCCATTGAACGACCTTGCAAATGCTTTTGTCACTTCTTTATGATAACCTCTGAACTTTTGGATAAACCGCAGCCACTTTGCTTTCTTCAATACATCCCTTACTTGCGGATATCCCTCCATGAATTTAGGACCTTCTGGTTCTGCTCTCAGTAATTTACCCATTCTTCTTTCTGCTCTTTACAAATTTGCCTGTGTGAGGGTTCAATGGAAATAGAACGGCTGAATGCATGGAGATGAGCACAATGACTGTGGGTAGATATCAGAGAGTGGGTATACAGACTATAGCGTAATAGAGAACGAAATGGAGTGAACAGAACAGAAAGGGGTTTCGTGAACACGGCAAAGATACGGCTGTGAAATTAACAGAGTATAACACATCCGGCAGTGTTTTGAAATTTGGTGGCTGCGAAATAAATGTGAGCACGTTTAAACAACGGCTATGGATTCATGCGGCTGTAAGAGTCTGTGGTCAAATCAACTACGTCTCATTGTCACCGGTGGAATATAGGAATATGAGTGAAGATCGGGGATTTAATTATGGAATCGTTTGAGAATGAATGCGGGAGGATCATATGGAGATCGTGAAAGGGTTACGGAATTTGTCAATATAATCATTGCACATAATGGATGGATCTTATGGTTTAGAACTATATAAAAATGTGTTTTTCAATGCTATTTGAAATGAATTTTACTCATACCTTGGAATCTTTGCCTTTTCCTTGGTCTTCAATTAGTTGCTCTTCATTGGTGTCTTGAATGCTCCATCTCTTCATTTTTGATCCTCTCACCTGCATTTTATTTCATGATTATGGAAATAACATCTGACTGTACATTCTTTTGAAAACAGAGTGGTAGTTGCGGAATCTGCTTCTGGCTGCGGAAACTGGAGTCAGCTGCGGAAACAGATGTCAACTGCGAAAACTGACACAGCTATTATTTGGATGAATGAACATGAACGGATAACAAATGACTAGATGGAAATGGTCATGAAAAAGAATTTTATTGATGAAATGGAATGAAATGAAGTAAAATGGAATGAAGTGGAGTGAAAATGAAGTGGGATGAAGTGGAATGGAATGGAGTGAATGGTCAAAAAACTTGTGAAATGAAAGAGAGATTTTTTTTTTTTGGAAAATATAGGGTGTCAGGTGTTCCTGATTTTCACCCAATATTTTCTGTATAAGACTGCCAATCAGTGATTGGTTTTCAGGCTTATACAATTTATTTTATTTTATTTTTGTAAACTGAAAAGAACAAAAGCTAGGCTGGTGGAGAAGAAGAATTCTTCTGTACCAGCCTGATTGCAGAATTCTCTTGAAACACTTTGACAAAATCCTCTTTTGAGAGTGGCTTATGATAAACTTTCAATCTGTGGCCATTCACAATAAGAGGAGTTTGAAACTCATCAATGGTCTTGATTCTTACCGCTCCATTGCTAAAGATCTTGTCAATCTCATATGGCCCAAGCCAATGAGTCCGAAATTTTCCTTGAAAATATTTAAACTTGGAATCAAATAACAATGCCCAATCTCCTTCTTGAAACTTCTTCTCTTTGATGTACTTGTCATGCCATTTAGCTCTTTGATATTGAACTAGATCAGTTCTTAAAATTGCTTCTTGTCTGATCTCATCTAGCTCATTCAATTGCTCCATTCTATGATTTTGGGCTTCTGATAAGTCCATCCCCAACTGAACTGCTATCTTGAAGGTCTTGACTTGGAACTCAATGGGGAGCAAGACTTCTTTCCCATAAACAAGTTCATAGGGGGAATGTCTTGTTGTATTTCTCCATGTAGTTCTGTAGGCCCACAAGGCTTCAGGAAGCCTTTCTACCCAATCTCTTCTATGTAGATGAACAGTTTTGGTGGTGATACTTTCAAGAACTTTATTTGTGGACTCCACTTGACCATTTGCTTGCGGATGGTAAGGAGTAGATATTTTGTGCTTGATTTTGTGTTCTTCCATCAACTTCTCCACCAAGTTGGATGTGAATTGGCTTCCCTGATCTGTCACAATTTCTCTTGGAACACCAAAGCAAGTAAAAATATCCTCATAAAGAAAATTAACAACTGAATTTTCAGTAGCAGACACTAATGCTTTAGCTTCTACCCATTTAGTAACATAATCAGTACAAACCAATATATACTTCTTTTGCTTATATGGTGGATTAATAGGTCCAATGAAATCTAAAGCCCATTTTTCAAAGGGTTCGATGAGTACCTGTGTTTGCAATGGCATTTCATTTGAAAGGGTAGGTTTCCCTACTCTTTGGCAGCTGTCACACCTTTTGACATATTGTTTTGCATCTTTGAAGAGGGAAGGCCAATAATATCCTAAATATAGGATTTTATAGGCCGTCCTTTTGTCTGCAAAGTGTACGCCGCATGGTTCATCATGACATGCCTTAAGAATATCAGGAATTTCATCTTCCCTGACACATCTTCTGATCACAAGATCTGGCCCTGTTTTAAACAATTCGTTAGAAATCCATGAATATTTTGAACTCTCCTGAATAATTTTTCGTTTTTCATTTGGAAATAAATGTGAAGGAAGTTTCCCTGTAACCAAATAGTTAGCAATATCTGCATACCAAGGAGTTTTAATAGTTACTGCAAACAAGTATTCATCAGGAAACTTATCCTCTACAGGAGAATCTTCTTTAGTATTTTGAATTCTAGACAAGAAATCAGCTACTGTATTTTGTTTTCCCGGTCTATCCAACACAGTAATATTGAATTCTTGCAAAAGTAAAAGCCATCTTGTCACTCTGCCATTAGTAACAGGTTTGTTCATTAAATATCTAATTGCAGAATGGTCAGTATGAATAAAAGTTTCATAGCCTGTTATGTAATGTCTAAACTTATTAATTGCATGAACAATAGCTAAAAACTCTTTTTCAGTCACAGTATAGTTCAACTCGGTGGGAGTCAAATTTTTACTGGTATAATAAATGGCATAAGGAACTAAATCTTTTTGACCCAACACAGCTCCTAGAGCTGTATCTGAAGCATCCGTAGAAATATGGAAAGGGAGTTTCCAATTTGGTCCTCTCAAGATAGGTGCTTCAGATATTGTTGTTTTCAAAGTTTCAAAGGCTGATTGACAATCAGGATCCCATTTAAATTCACAGTCTTTTGTAAGCAATTTAAAGAGTGGAGATGCTATTTTAGTGAAGTTTTCTATAAATCTTCTATAGTAACCAGTAAATCCAAGAAAACTTCTAACATCTCTTTGACAATTTGGAATAGGTAACTTGGAGATGACTTCAACTTTTGATCTATCAACCTTAATCCCATCTCCTGAAATATGATGTCCTAAAACAATCCCTTCAGTAAACATCATAAAGCATTTTTCATGGCTTAATGAAAGGTGTGTTTCTTTACATCTTATAAGAACTTTTTCCAAATTTTCCAATGCTTCTTCAAATGAATTACCATAAACTGTAAAATCATCCATATAAACCTCTACACAATCATGGATTATATCAGAAAAAATTCCTAGTACTGCTCTTTGGAATGTTGCAGGTGCATTACATAACCCAAAAGGAAGTACTCGGTAGGAAAAAGTTCCCCATGGACAAGTAAATGTGGTCTTATCTTGATCTTCAGGTGCTACCTGAATTTGATTATAGCCACTAAAACCATCCAAAAATGAAAAGTACTTTTTACCTGCTAATGTATCTAATACCTGATCGATAAAAGGCAAAGGAAAGTGATCCTTTAAAGTTGCTTTGTTCAATTCCCTGTAATCAATGCATACCCTCCATTTACCATCCTTTTTGGGTACTATAACCAAAGGAGAAACCCATCAGCTATCTGAAATTGGATAAATGAAGTTTACATTGAGTAGTTTTTGGAGCTCTTATTTCACTATCTCCCTAAGATTTGGATTCATCCTTCTTTGAGGTTGTTTGATTGGTCTACTGTTTTCCTCAATATAGATATGATGGATGCAAGTCTTAGGATCAATACCTTTCATGTTAGTATACTCCCATGCAAATGCAGTAGAATGTTTTTGCAAGATTTTGGTTAGTTATTCTTGTTGTGACTTTTCCAAATGTTTGTTGATATTCAATGTTTTTCCTGGAAAAATATCAATAGTAGAACTACCAAACTCTTCCATAGAGTAAAGAGACATTTGTCTTGATGATAAATATTCTATGTCATATTCCAACTGAAATTGTGTGGGGTCATATTCTGAAGATGTCTCAAAATTTTCTAATGTGTTCAGAATTTGACTATCCTCACTGATTTCAAAAATGGTAAAGACAGGTTGTATAATGTCCTCATCATCGACCCATTCATTGTCTCCTACTTCTGTGATTGCTCTTGCTGGAGGATACAAATTGAATTTCTTTGTCAAATTACCATTAGAAATGTACATGTCTCCAGATCTACAACTAATAAAAGCATCAGCTGTGGCCAGCCAAGGTCTTCCTAAGATAATTGGATGTCCTCCTAGATTACTTTTGGGAGTCAAAATCATAAAGTCTACTGGATATTCCCAAGAATCTAAGGAGACTGAAATATCTTCTAATACACCATCTGGTTTAATAACCGATCGATCTGCAAGTTGCAAGAAAGTAGGTGTAAAAAGAAGGTTAGGAAGTTTTAACTGTTCCATAGTCTGTCTACTCATAATGTTGATAGCAGCCCCTAAGTCAATCAATGTGTTTGGAATTTCTATCCCATTTATATGTGTCTTGACAATTGGACTTCCTGGATCTACATACTTCTGCATGGTAATTTTTCCATCATAATATCTGCAATCTTTCCTACCAGGTGGATTCTTCTTGTGTCTTTTAGTTTCCTTCCTGGTCTTTTGAAACTCAACTCCTTTATGGTTTTTGCTAGAATAGGAATTTCTCGAATGGCTTGTAGCAACGGAATCTTGATACAAACATTCTTCAATTCATCTAGAAAGTCATAGTTAGGCAACAAGATTTTTTTTTCCACCCCCTTGTCAATTTGTAGTCTTTCCGGAAAAGGAGGTGTAGATAAAGATGCAGGTTGCTCAACTATAGGAGTTGTGGGTGTTAACTTTTCTTTTTCTTTTTGAATGTTTGAATTTTGAAGAGATGCTTCCTTAGAACTCTTATTGACTTGAAGAGAATCCTCCTCAGAGGTATCTTGCTCTTGAATATCTATATAAGGTTTTTCTAAAACTCTACCAGATCTGAGTTGTACATCGTTGAGAGGAACAATCATATAGGTAGGAAATTGTTGTCCTTCTACCATGTAAGTATTCTGAGGATTCTTATTGTTAGGATTTGGTAATGGCTGAGCTGGAAGTTGATTTTTCTTTTGTTGGTATGGGAGCATGAGTTGAGGATTTGGATTTTGTTGAGAAGGTTGTTGTTGTGGAAATGGCAATGAAAGTTGTGGATTTGGGTTTGGAAGTTGTGGAGCTTGTTGATTTTGAAAAGATGAAGGATATTGATAAAATTGAGCAAATCTCCCATAAGGATTTTGCATCCCTTGTACCCATGGCTGATATGGATTTTGATGTTGGGGCCAAGGTTGTTTCCAAGGATTCCAATTTGGTGGGGTTTGAAAATTCATAGGGTTGTTAAACCCTTGAGTTTGTTGTCCCTGCCAAGGTCTTCTTGCAACAAAACAGAGAGATTCTACTGAATTTTGGTCTTCTTGAAAGACAGCTTTGAGTCCAGGAATTGAAGGACAATCCTTGATCTCATGATTCTCTGAGCAAATCATACATGTTTCTACAACTTTTGCATCCAAGGGACATTCCCTTAAAGCATGTTTCTTCCTACATTTCGGACAAAAGATGGCTAAAGCATCCGTTTCTGCTTTCTGCTTGTTTTGGATTTTAAGGGTGTCTAGTTGTTCACTAAGGCTCCCTAAGATATCAGTTTTGAATTCATCAAGCATGTTACCAATCTCTTCCCTACTTACTGATCCAGTTGCAGATTTGTTAGCCCTAATAAAAGAAGGATCCCTAGGCCCTTTTCCTGTTTTAGATTTTCCTCTTGAGAGATGGACACATAGTTCTGTTATGTCATGAAGTGGAAGTTGAGAAATGTCTCCTTTCCCCATCATGTTTAAAATATCTATCCATTCATCTCTAATGGCTTTTAATATGAGGGCTTTCAAGGTTTCATCATCTAAGTTGCTCATCTTTGCTCTTTTCAAGTTGTAATGAAATCTTTCAAGTAAGTCTTCCAAATTTTCATCTTCTTTTTGCATCATTTTGAATACCTCATCCTTGTGATTGGTGGGCATACAATAGTCCAAGTATCTATCCAAAAAATTTTGTTTCATATCATTCCAAGTCCTAATAGATTGAGTGGCTAATCCCATGAACCATTTCAAAGCAGCTCCCTTCAATGTTGAAGGAAACAGTTTGAGTTTTTGAGAGTCTTCCATATAGTCATAGGTTCGGCACATGACTTCAAACTCAAAAAGAAATGTTTCAGGATCCTCACTTCGCAATCCATAAAAGTTAGGGAGGACAGATGGTGAGATATTTTTCATTGTTGTATGAGTTTCCTCATTGACTATAGGGAATCCAAACAAGTTGTCTCCTTCCCTATTTCTATCAGTATTTCCTTCACCATTGTTGTCTCCATTGTTTCCTCCTCCTCTACCTCTACCTCTAAATCCATCTATTATTTCCTCTGCCATGATAGTTTCTTTAGAGTCCTTAAAGTCCTCTGGTTCTTCTATCAAGGGAGGATGAGAGAGAGTCTCTTCCTTTTCTAAATGAGATTTAGTAGGTGGTATAGGAGAATCCTCTAATTCAGCTGCTCCTTGAATTCCAAAAATCTCAAGGCTAGGGGTAGATGGTGGTGAATCTTGTATATGCCTTGAAGAAGATGGAGTTGTGAAAATCGAACTCTTGGCTTTAGCTATAAACCTTCCCCTAGAATCTCTTGCTCTATGCATGTCATTTTTTATTTTATTTTTTAAAAATTTGGGCTAATAATTCTCTTTCTGATCTTCCAGATCACACTAGGTGCAAGAAGAGAGCATACTTAAGAAATTACTAAACCAATAACTCTCTTTTCTGATCCTCTAGATCACACTAGGTGCAAGAGGAGAGCATACTTCAAGAAGTTATCAAGTTTTCCCTTCTTTTATTATTTTTTTTTTTTTTTAAGAAATTGGCTACCTATTTACACTTCCCCGGCAACGGCGCCAAAATTTTTGGTCAATTTAGTGTGTCCTAAATTCCTACATTAATTTATCAATCCGGGATTCGTAAGCTGATGAAGTGCGGTGCACTATATGTGCAAGATAACCTATTTCTTAACTTTTTGTCATTTTTGGTTTTCTAATGTCAAATAGAAATTCTAAAATAAAAACAAGTATGGTTATGATTTTTCAAGGAAATGATATCCTCTATAATGATTTACCAACTTGAAACTTAAAAAGGAATTTGAAACATACAATGACAAAACTTGAAAGGAAATGAAAATGTGTTGCTGAAATGAAAAGGTGCTGCTAGTCTAATAAATCAAAACAGTGAACTATTGAGCATGAAAACCAAACTATTCTTGTTGCTGTCTAAACACAAAAGAAACTATGCTTAAAGAAATCCAAAATTGCAACAAAGTAAATCTAAATCAAATTACATCAACTTGCCTTCTGATCCCTCATCATTAGTCCAGCTATGATTTTCGGAAGTAACCATAAACAACTTGAGTAACTGATATCTAACTTGCAGAAAGTAAACTAATATCAAACCACACATTCATAATTCAATCCCTCACCATCAGTCCAGCTGTGGCTTTCGGAGGTAACCGAAGATGTCATGCACAATTTAATATTTCTAACTTGCAGAAAGGAAACTAATATCAAACTACACATCCATAATTCAATCCCTCACCATCAGTCCAGCTGTGGCTTTCGGAGGCAACCGAAGATGTTATGAGCAATTTAATATATCTAACTTGCAGAAAGGAAACTAATATCAAACTACACATTTCATAATACAATCCCTCACCATCAGTCCAGCTGTGGCTTTCGGAGGCAACTGAAGATGTTATGAGCAGTTTAATATATCTAAATTTAACTACTAAAGCAAATGAGCAAAACTGAATTAAACAAAGCAGTACTGAAATTAAACAGAAACTAAGAAAAGCAAATTAGCAGCAGAACAATATTAATTCCATGTCATTAGTCAAAAAGTTATGCAAATGCCCGGGCTGCCTATTTATAACCTGAAACAAGAACACTGATCAGTTTAACAATAACATAAAACATGAAAGACAGAAGTAAAATGGAAAGCATGAAAGATTATAAACATAAATGAAGCATATATACCATGAAAGATGCAATGTATAAACATGTGAATGGATTATGGCACAATGAGCTTTAAAGAAATAAAACAAGAACTATACAATAATACACAGAACCTTGACAAGTGCAGGGGCCCTCTACACCAGCCTTGGCAACAATCTTCAAGTACGAATTATGTTTGGAAACAGTCTTCTTATATTAAAATGCAGTCATAACAGAAAGGTGATATTACGACACAGTGGCAACGTAATTACATTACAGAGATATCTCCAGACTAATCGATACTAATCTAATATGCGTATACAAACGCGTTATTTATAACAAAAGAAATATAACTGACTCCTAAATTTTATGCTGATGGAGAACACGTAGACCATTACATCCACAGATCTAGGATCATGGCCGTATTGAAGAGTAAATCTATGAGGAGTGGATGTTTGAATTCGGCTATGGAGCCGTGTACAAATGTTGATTTGTCTCCCGCAATTCAGAAACGGCCATATGAACCTTCACGTGACACGAAACAGAGTCCTGTCACCGTGGGACTCTACGGTTGACTTCCATTTGGACACCTTTGACCGCAGCCTCTTTAGATGAATTTGCTCAAGCCAATAGGACACGATCCATGTCCACATCATTTCTGACTTGCCCATGTGGCTCGTTTTTCCTGTAGACACCTGTAACATAGAGTTTCACAAAATGGCTGCGGAAAGTTGCAGCAGCTGCGGAAAGTGGCAAGATTCCGCAGCTAAATGAAAAAAATCTAAATCAAACAGCAGACACAAAAATATAGTTAAAAACCATGTTAGATTCTCTTTTGCAATTAATATACAATGATATTGACAATTTGGGAGGTTCAGGTGGGTGAAAAAGGTATAGAAAAGTGTATGGAAAAGATGCAGATTTGAGACTCAACACACATTCTAAACATCAGTATTCTCAGAAGTATATGCAGGTTGATACGAAGAAAAGTGCGTATACACACAGCTTCGGTGAATAGAAGTGGTGTATGCATTTCATGTTATGAAAAACAATATGCACAGAGGCATACGCAGGTTGGTGAGCAGGAAAGTGCGTATACACGTGGCTTCAGTGAATAAAAGTAGTGTATGCCATTTGAATTAATGAATGTTCAGGGTTGAGTTTGTATCTACATATCTATTCTGAAGTCTGGGTTATTTCTGATATTCTAGTTACAGTGGTCTCACTGTTCTGTTTGAAGTATTGGGAAAAATATGTTTGTTGATGCTAAGTGAAGGGTTGTGTTGAAACTGTTTGATCCAGTATGAAAATTGATGAAATGTGGTCTGCAGTGGGTCTGAAGGTTGAAGCCTTCAGTATGGCAGTAGAAGCTTTCAGCCAGTAGAAGCTGGTGTTGAAATCAGGGGGTTGAAGCTCCCTTCCAGGAGAGGCTGGTAAACGTGATCAGGGGGTTGGAGCTCCCTTCCAATTGTAGCTGGAAAAACGAGAGAAGGTTGCAGCCTTCTACAAGTAGAAGCCTGCATACTGGTATAAATCTGCATCAGTACAATGTTGTAAAAGGTTTTCTATATAATAAATATTGAAGACAGAGACGACAGCAGCAGTGTTTTTCTCCCGTTTTGGGTTTCCACCTTAAATCTTGGTATTCATGTGTGTGATGCTTTATATTGTTGTTTATTGCTCATAAATTCTGATTATCTAGCCTTATTCATAACTGATAAATCTGTTTAAAAGACTGATTCTCTAAATCTGAAAGATAAATCAGTATACGCTAGTTTCCTTCTATATTTCCACGTGCATACGCTAGTTCAGTTCATAAAAACCGCGTATGGAAATCTGCTCAAAGAAAAAGTAAAAATTTTTCAGTCAGCTCTAAATACTGATTCACCCCCCCTCTCAGTATTTTTCCCAACAATTGGTTTCAGAGCAGGTCCTTCTGAAAAATCTTAGCCGCTAGAAGGAAGAACAAACAAGATGAGCAATCAAGATGGAATAGCATCTATCAGGCCTCTGCTCTTCAACAGAAAAAATTTAATCTTCTGGAAAACAAGGATGAGATCCTATCTTCAGTCTCTGGGAGCAGATGTATGGGCTATTGTTGAAGGAGGATATCAATATCCAGCCGCAACACCAACAGATCTGACGGAAAGAAATAATTATGAAACAAATGCAAAGGCGGTCAATGCTCTATTGGGAAGTCTAACTGAATCAGAATTTGTCAAAGTCATGCAGCTGGATACAACAAAGGAAATATGGGACAAAATCATTCTAAGTTATGAAGGTGATGCAAAGATAAAAAGTGCTAAACTCCAAACTCTCATAATTCAATATGAGAATCTAAAAATGCATAATGAGGAGAGCATTGCCAATTTATTTTTACATCTTGATGATATTTTAAATCGTATGAGAAATCTGGGAGAAACAATAACCGAATCTACTTTGGTTGAGAAATTTTTCAGATCACTAACGGCAAAATTTGAGTCAAAAGTTTCTGCTCTTGAAGAAAAGTAGGATCTTCAAACTCTTACTGTGGTGCAACTTCATGGCATACTAACTGCATATGAAATGAGAAGAGGAGGACCATATGAAGTCAAAGAAGCCGTCTTTCGAGCTTCTACAAAAGGAAAAGAAGTACAAGAGACAGAAGGATCGGGGTACATCTCAGAAGAAGATGAGGTAAATTTTGTAAAGAAACTCCAACTTGGCACAGGACGGTTCAGAGGTAAGCTTCCTTTGAAATGTTTTACTTGTGGAAGAGTTGGTCATTATGCTGCTAAGTGTCCTCATAAAGAAACACATGAAAAAGGGAAGGAAGTAGCAAGAAGAAATAAGAATCGGTTTAGCACTAGAAAAAGTTACTATACTCATGAAGATAGTGATGGGTTATCTGACAATGAGGAAGAATGTGAACAAGATCTTAGACTTCTCATGGCATTTGAAAAAGAATCCAGAGAAGAAAAAGATACTTTTATGGATGCTTTAGAGGACAATTATTTTCTTGATGAATTCAATCAACTCAAAAAATTCTTAGAAGAAAGTAAAATATGCATAGAAGAAAGTAAAATATCCATAGAAACTCTGAAAAATCAGCTTGAAGAAAAGGAGAAACACAATGAGAAATTAGAATGTGAAATAGTAAGTCTAAGAAAATAAATTGAGAAAGTGAAGACTTTGAATCTTAGATTTGCTAAAGGATCTGAAACCTTAGATGAGATTATCAAGGTACAATGGTCTCCTCTTATAAAGACAAGTCTTGAATATATCAGAGAATCTTCTCAGGCTTCAGCACCAAATTATCTAAAAGCAGCTACAACTAGTATACAACATTCTGCCACTCAGCAAGGGAATAAATAATCTTCATAGGTAAAGCATGACCATATCAATTCAAAGAACACTAACAGGAATACCTTTCAAAGAAACACCAATCAACAGGTAAATTCAAGTAGAATATTTCATGATGGCAGAAATTTCTTCTTCAATGGACAATGTTTCTCATGTCACAATTTTGGTCATAAAGTTGTTCAATGTGTTGCATATAAAACTATCATGACAAGAAAAGCAAGAAAGAAAAGGATTGATATTGGAACAAATAATAATACCTATAACAACTTTTCTCCTCTTCAAAATGAAGATGAATGTGCTTATTTCAATAACTTTTGCCATGAAGAATCTGAATGCAGGAGCAAAGTCCAGCCAAAAGAGCAGTTTCCTTCAAGCTCCAAAGTGTGGAAAAAAAAGGAATTATATGTTGAAAATTGTGGCATAGCTTTATTTTTAGAAGGTGAATAAAATCAATGGTACATTGATAGTGGATGCTCAAAACATATGACAGGTGACAAAAACAAACTTCTTGCATATAGTGCTCTAGAAAAGGAAAAGAATGTTACATTTGGAAATGATACTCCTGCTGTCATTAAGGGAAAAGGGTCTATTTTTCTAAAATAAAAGGTGAAAGATAATAATGTCATGTATGTGGATGGATTAAGGCATAACCTGTTAAGTGTAAGTCAAATGTGTGATCAAGGAACTGAAGTTGTCTTTATTTCAAAAGAATGTGTGGTACGTGATCTTGATACAGGTAAAACAATTGTAAAAGGAAAAAGAACTCCAAGCAACCTGTATTGAAGAACTGCAAAGAACAATGTTACTTGAGTAAATCTTCAGAAAACTGGCTATGGCATAGAAGGTTGGGGCATCTCAGCTTCTCTCAAATCAAAAAATCAAGCAGACTTAAAGCTGTTCGTGATCTTCCCAATATTACTCTACCTGAAAGTATCATATGCAAATCTTGCCAATTCGGTAAGCAAACCAGAGTGCAATTTAATGCCAAGGAAGGATCATCAAGTAAGCCTCTTGAACTCATTCATACTAACATATGTGGACCTGTGAGGAAAAAGTCACCACGTGGTGAACAATATTATATCTTATTTATTGATGATTTCTCTAGAATGTGTTGGATTGGGTTGATTAAACACAAAGATGAAGCATTTGAGAAATTTCAGATCTTCAAAGCACTGGTTGAAAATGAATTAGATCTAAAAATCAAGTGTCTTAGATCTGATCGAGGAGGAGAATATACATCAGATGAATTCCTTGAATTTTGTGAACAACATGGCATAAAAAGATAGTTTTCTGTAGCTAGCACTCCACAACAAAATGGCGTAGCAGAAAGAATGAATAGAACAGTTCAACAAATGGCTAGAGCTATGCTTGATGATTCCGGAACACCTGACACATTTTGGGGAGAAGCAACACATACAGTGGTAAATATTCTTAACAAGGCACATGTTCGTGTAAATAGTGATAAAACTCCATATGAACTCTGGTATGGTAATCCTCCCACTGTGAAGCATTTTAGAGTGTTTGGAAGCAAATGCTTTATCAAAAATAATGATGAAAAACTTGCCAAGTTTGAACCCAGAGCAGATGAAGGAATACTTCTTGGTTACTCCTCTAGTAGTAGAGCATATAAATGTTACAATAAAAGACTTCAGAATATTGTTGAATGTATTGATGTTGTTATTGATGAGTCTCCTGCAACTCCAAAAGAAGAAAAAAAAACAACAGATGAAGATGAAGATGACACATATCCTTCTACATCAAATAGAAATGATATAGACAGTGAACCCGATGAAGAACCCAGAGATGATTTATCTGAAAAAGCTCCATCCAGATATGTTCAAAAGAATCACCCATAATCTCAAATTTTGGGAGAAGAGGAATCAGGTGTACAAAAAAGAAGGACTCTTGTGGGATCTTCTAGCTATCTGTCATTTCTATCCACTATTGAACCACATAATGTCAATCAAGCCAACAAAGATGAATGTTGGATTCAAGCCATGAATGAAGAGATTGATCAAATTGAAAAGAATCACACTTGGGAATTAGTACCAAGACCTCATGACAAAAATGTCACTGGAACTAAATGGATATTCAAAAACAAGTTAAATGAGAATGGGGATGTTATAAGAAATAAAGCTAGACTTGTTTGCAAGGGGTATGCTCAATAAGAAGGTATAGAATTTGAAGAAACTTTTGCTCCTGTAGCTAGACTTGAAGCCATAAGAATGTTTCTTACTTTTTCAAGCTTTCAACAAATCAAAGTTTATCAAATGGATGTTAAATCTGCTTTTCTTAATGGTGATCTAGAAGAAGAAGTTTATATAGAACAACCAGAAGGATTCATTTTTGGAAATGATGAAAAACTTGTTTGTAGACTTAAAAAGCCTCTATATGGCCTCAAAAAAGCTCCAAGGGCATGGTATTATCGTCTTGACAAATATCTTCATCAACAAGGATTTTCAAAAAGGTCTGCTGATAGCAACTTATACACAAAAACTGAAAATTATAAACTATTGATTGTGGTTGTATATGTTGATGATATCATTTTTGGAAGTAATGAAGAATCTATGAGTCAGAAATTTGCTTATGTTATGCAGTAAGAATTTGAAATGTCTTTACTTGGGGAACTAACATTCTTTCTTGGCTTGCAAGTGCAGCAAGCAACAGATGGCATATTATTATCACAAGAAAAATATCTTAAGAAAATTCTGAAGAAGTATGGCATGGAAGAGTGCAAACCTGTAAGTACACCAATGATACCGGATGTAATCTCAGTTCTCATGATGATTCTCCCGTAGTGAATCAACCAGAATACAGATCTATGATAGGAAGTCTACTTTATCTCACTGAGACTAGACCAGACATTATGCATGCAGTTGGGATTGTTGGACGATTCCAAGCTAATCCAAAAGAGTCTCACCTTCAGGCTGTCAAAAGAATATTCAAATATCTACAAGGAACTCAAGACTTTGGACTATGGTATCCAAATAATGTTGATCTCACTCTTCATGCTTACACTGATGCAGATTGGGATGGAAATGTTGATGATCGAAAAAGCACTAGTGGTGGTGCACTCTATATGGGGCCCCGGTTGGTATCTTGGTTCAGCAAGAAGCAAAGCTCTATTGCCTTATCTATAGCAGAAGCAGAATATGTGGCTGCCGCATCATGTTAAACTCAACTTCTTTGGATGATGCAAACCTTACAAGACATTCAAATCAAATGTTAACCTCCTATCTCCATTATGTGTGATAATACAAGTGCCATCAGTATCTCAAAGAATCCTGTTATGAATTCCAAGACCAAGAACATTCCCATAAAGTATCACTTCTTACGTGAACAAGTGCTTGAACAAAAGGTGAAGTTAGAGTATGTTCCCTCCAAAGAACAAGTTGTTGATATATTTACTAAACCTTTACCTAGGGAAGCATTCGAATATCTCAGACAGAAGCTGGGAGTTGTCTCTGCCTCTCAGAAGATCAGATCTGCTTAAATTCAGAAGATTAAATTGGATACGCGGATTTCCTAAAGGACAATCGCGTATATACGTGAGTTTATACACAGAAAACCGCGTATGGGTGTTTGTTGACAAAAAAATTTTGGGTCAGCATTCTTCAGCACAACTATGGTGCTGTTGGGTATCTCTGGTGATGTTCCAGCTCTCATACTTCTGTTTCATTCTCTAATGCTTCTGATGAATATGCCTTGATGATTTTTTGTTCAGGATGCACAGGCTAAGGGGGAGCATTGGTCATGTGAAAAGGATGCATTGTTGGCATTCTATTTATTTGTTGTAGTCTGATCTCATGCTTGAGAATATTTGATCTTGATCGTATAATTCATTTCTGTAATTTGATGAAAGAGGTCATGTTGAGACCTATGATGTAAAATTGTAATATTCAGTCATGTAAGGACTTGTTCAAATGTGTAAACCCACTTGGTTGGGTACTTGAGTCACATATGTAAATCCACTTGGTTGGATCATTGATGTAAGTATGAGTTCTTGGTGATAGGAAAGGTCATAGAGTCATGTACTTCATTGAAAAATTATGTTTGAAGATGCAGCATGATCTTAGGGGGAGCATGGTATTGTCGGTACAAAGGATCTTGATATACCCTTTGCCCTTGATGTCAAAGGGGGAGAATGTTGTTGTTGAATGTATTTCTGGTCATGGTTGCGATCAAGTCCAAAGGGGGAGATTGTTGGCAATATGATGCAATGAGTTGTCCTTGATGGAAACCTACTTGATGAAGTTGTCCTTGATGGAAATTGACTTGCTGAGTTGTCTTTGGATAGAAACCTATGTATTATAGATGTAAGAATGATGTATCTACAGTTCAGTTCAGATGTGACTGAGAAAAGAATTCCAGTAAATGTCAGAGAAATGATAAATATAATATGTCACAATGAATACGCGAGTTTTTAAAGGCCAAGTCATGTATGCACGCGGATAAGTACGTCCCAAGTCGCGTATGCCCTTTTGCGCTCCAAAATTATAATACCAAGGGGCATTACCATGGTTTTGTCACACAGTATTGAGATTTGTATGGTTTATTTGATTCCGTCCAAGAATACCATCGGAAGTTGTGTGGTTTTGGCTCATGGTATTGGTAAAGGCTAAAACTATATAAGGAGAAGAGAATCATAGTGCAAGGTGTGCATGTGTAAGGGTTGTTGATGAATAAATTCCTCTAACAAATATCTGCATGGTTGAAATCTGTTCTTAATTGATAGATCTGAATCTATGATGCACCTATGGATATGATGAAGGTTCAAGATCTCTAGATCTAGAAATGATGAATCTCTAGGATGATTTGCAAAAGAAATGATGGAGACCTAGCGCAAGTCTGATGAAGAAATTGAAGAAATCTGGGTAAGTTTATAGATCTGGTCTGTTCTGAAAAATTTATCTTTTACAGATATATACGCTAGTTTGTCTCGGTAAAAGCGTGTATATACGCAGGTTCGCTTCATTAAAAGCGCGTATGGAAGTTAGGGTTTCCGAAAATTATTTACAGATATTACTTCTGTGATTTATGTTTTCTCTCTGCTGTCAGTCAATGAAGTCTACTTGAAGTTCTGGGTTGATTGAATATGGAGTATGCTATTGATCTGATAATGAACAAATCTAATCAATGAGTGAGAAAACATAGTTAAATCTGACTGACTGTCTAAAGGTTCTACATTGCTGAGAAGGTGTCTGACTGAAAGACTCAGATCTGAATCTGAGATTGATCACATTCTGAAAATCAGTATTCTCATAAGTATACGCAGTTTGATACGAAGAAAAGCACGTTTACACGCAGCTTCGGTGAATAGAAGTGGCGTATGCATTTCATGTTATGAAAAACAATATGCACAGAGGCATACGTAGGTTGGTGACCAGGAAAGCACATATACACGTGACTTCAATGAATAAAAGTAGCGTATGCTATTTGAATTAATGAATGTTCAGGGTTGAGTTTGTATCTACATATCTATTCTGAAGTCTGGGTTATTTCTGATATTCTGGTTACAGTGGTCTCACTGTTCTGTTTGAAGTATTGGGCAAAATATGTTTGTTGATGTTAAGTGAAGGGTTGTGTTGAAACTGTTTGATCCAGTATGAAAATTGATGAAACGTGGTCTGCAGTGGGTCTGAAGGTTGAAGCCTTCAGTATGGCAGTAGAAGCTTTTAGCTAGTAGAAGCTGGTGTTGAAATCAGGGGGTTGAACCTCCCTTCCAGGAGAGGCTGGTAAACGAGATCAGGGGGTTGGAGCTCCCTTCCAGTTGTAGCTGGAGAAACGAGAGAAGGTTGCAGCCTTCTGCAGGTAGAAGCCTACGTACTGGTATAAGTCTGCATCAGTACAATGTTGTAAAAGGTTTTCTATATAATAAAGACTGAAGACAGAGACGACAACAGCAGTGGTTTTCTCCCATTTTGGGTTTCCACCTTAAATCTTGGTGTTCATGTGTGTGATGCTTTATACTGTTGTTTACAGCTCATAACTTCTAATTATCTAGCCTTATTCATAACTGATAAGTCTGTTTAAAAGACTGATTCTCTAAATCTGAAAGATAAATCAGTATACGCTAGTTTCCTTCTATATTTCCGCGTGCATGCGCTAGTTCAGTTCATAAAAACCGCATATGGAAATCTGGTCAAAGAAAAAGTAAAAAAATTTCAGTCAGCTCTAAATACTAATTCACCCCCCCTCTCATTATTTTTCCCAACACAAAATGTATATGAAAAAATATAAAGTGATCATGTAAAATGATTCCTAATGAGAGCCCAAGGCCAAGACCCCGCTAGTGAATGTGTATCATTTAGACCATGAAATATGATGTTAATAAGGCCTGGGTGAGGCCTATGATAATGATGTGAACATGTCAGTGTCCCTAATAAATTAACATATGCAACATAGAATAGCCAAGGGGAACATGGGAACGACCATGGGCTGATAGATGGTGTTATCACTCAGATTTTCCTTGAAGTTGTTGGGAAGATGAAAGGGGCCTGAGGTAACCACAAACCAATCTTTTAGGTACAGAATCTAGCCAATCTGTACCCAGAGAGGGCTCTCTCTGTAAAATTTATCTTTGTTTTTAGAAGATATTAGGCTAGTTATAAGGTTTAGGGGTTTTGCTTGAATTTAGGTGGTGGAATTCAATAACTGAGGGCAAGATTGAGTAGTTCAGGCCATTGGGCTATGGAGTCAAAAATATGGCATCACTGGATTAAGTTTCTAGACAAAAGATGGTTTTACAGGGCAAGATAATCAAACAAAGAACAATTATAAAGCTTAAATGAATGAAATGGATTTAAATGGATGAAAGGTAATTAAGAATCTTTAAACACATTCATAAGAGGGAAAATTGAGTGATTATTAACAAAGAGCAATTAAGAATTCTTTATTAAATAACCAAAATGTTTAAACTAGAAAAACAGGAGCAATTAAGAATTCACTGTTTAAAACCAGTTTAGAAGAAAACATTTAGAATAACAATGATTGAAATTAGATTACACTTAAGTACTTTCTGATTTAGTCCTTTTCATTAGTCATTCAGAAATGAAACACAATGATATAATAAATAGATATAAAGACTTTAAAACACAAGAGAAAGATGACTTATTGATCTGTAGTCTGACACATGAATCCTGTAAAAAGTCTTTCGCTTCAATTCATCATCCAGCTTAGCCACAAAAAAAATTCTCCAATAGCACTTTATTCCAAATAGTCAATGTTACAGCAGATTCTAAAAACTCCACCCTCAATACTCCGATTGAGGGAGTATTTACAAAAATATCTCGTAACAACTTGAGATATTATCTAGAATGACTCATAATTAAATTACAATAAAATAGAGACAGATGGTCTCATAGATAAGAAAGAATGATAACTGATGCTGTGTTGTTTCCTTCTTTTGAGAATGTGCTGGAGGCAGGCCCTATGCTTTGGCTTATTGCTGTCCTCTTCAGTAATTCTGTGCTAGCTGCTCCGTTTAACTGATACTCTTTGACTGCTCTGATACACTTTGACCTTTATTCATCCTTTTATCCTTCTTACTATGACTTGCTGTAGTATATATTCAAAAATTTAAATAAGGATAATCTCTACAAAAATTCCAACAGTTCTCCCCACCATTTATCTTCTGGAATTCTGGTCCTTTGCAGCTTCCTGAGAGTTTCATCAGTCTCTGTATACCTAAAGAAAGTAGGTTGAACAGGGAACAAATGCTTTACTTCATGCTCAAGATAAAACAAATTTTCTAGTTTGGCATGACGATCTTTTCCTGTAGGTAATGCTGATGTTGATGAACTAGTTGAGGCATTGGCATGAGTGTCAGCATACTTGTCCAATTTTTTAGAATAACTTTCCAGGTCCATCAATTTATCCTCTAAAATGAAAGGACTGGGCAATCCTTTATTCAACAAAATGTCAAATCTTGTTCTGAAGGTAGTGATTTCTTCTTGCATGTATAAGCATCTTCGTTCTAAATTTTGCATTAGAGTTATTTTGGTAAAAACTCTCTTAATTTCCAAAATTGTGCATGTCCTATCTTGAATGCCAAATTCTTCAAGTTGTTGCTTGGTCTGAGTGTTTGGAAAATGAATGAGTTCATTGGCTTCATCGGGCCTGTTACCCAATTCTTCCCTTGCTGCTAGGACTTCTTCTATAGCTAATTTGACTAAATCATTTTGTTTCTGCATTATTTGAATTGAAGGCCAAATATCCTTTATTGATTGGATGATGTTGGCCCAAAGAATTTCATTTATTTCCTTTAAAGGCTTCTCCAATGTGAGATCCTTTTCCAATGCTTTGACTGTTTTTTCTAATTTGTTTACTTCTTTTGTTTTATCAGCAACATTCATTTTTGAAAGATCATATTTGTGTTCTAGAGTGGCCAATTGTTCCTTTGTTCTATGGAGCTCTATGACTTGAAGTTTCATTTCTTCCATTGACTTTGTCAATTCATCAGTGTTCAAATTTGCAGTGTTGCCCTGTGACAATTCTGCTGGCTGACCTGTTGTTGTTGTACCTGTCACTACTCCTGTTGTAGATGCTGGAATATTTGTTTGCTTCTCTTTCAATGCATTCTCAAGCTCTTTTTTAGTCGCATTAAGTTGCTCATTCAACTTTAAGAGCAAATCCATTAGTTATTCCTCAGTATTTTCCTTGATGATTTCTGCAGTCTGTGGATGTCTTGAGGCTGGTAATTTCAGTTGCTTTCTCAGAGCTGCAATATCATCATCTTTTCTCTTGATCAAAGCTTCAATACCTTTCACATCTTTAGGATTATTACCTAAACCAATAATTATTTCCTCCAAATGTTTGATTCTATTATCCTTAGCCTGGGAAGAGGCTTTTTCAAGCTGCAACTGTGTATTAGTGTTATCCAAAGAATCCTGCAACTTATGAACCATCATTGATTTATCCGTCAGAGTAGAATAAATCATCTCACCTGTTTGATTGTGTAGCTCAATTTGGTCTAAAGGATGGATATCCTTTGCTAAGACTTCAAAATTAGTCCTAATGTAATCTACTGCTGTCTGAGGCTGCTGCATCTTGGGCTTGAAGTGGCTCATTAACATCTTACCCTGTTGGATGTCATAGGCTGACATCAATCTTTCTTGATTTTTTGGAGCCATCTTCAAATATTGGTTGTACACTTGAAGTCTAAGTGGATCATTCCTGGTCTTTATATTGATGAATTTTCTTTTGATGTCCCAGGCTTCTTTTACTAGAGGTTTGAAAGAAGATAGCTCTGCACTTTGTTGCCTCTGTAGTTCCTTTCTTTGAAAATTAGTAGATGTCCCACTACATGTACCTGTTTGCTGACTGTTTTCTCTTCCCTGGCTATCAGAGATTTCCTGAACTGATTCAACTTCTGGAAGAGGAGTTAATTTCTACCTTTTAACACCTTGTTGTGCAGAGGAGCCACCAATAGGAGTAGTTGATTCAACCTCTCTCTTTTTTCCTTTTTCTACATTCAGAGGAGTTTGTAAAATTGAAATTTCTGGCTCATTGATCTGAGTAGGAGGAATCTGTACTTGTTCCTGTCCTTTAGAAGTCTGAGGTTGTTCTGTCATTGTGAAATTTTCAATTACTTGTATATCAGGCTCCTTTTCTTTTCCTTTATATTCCACTACCACTGTACTAATCTCCTGCAAATTTCATTGTGAAGTCCCGGCTGAAGAAGATCCTAGTATTTGCACCTGTTCAAAAGAGTCTAGGTCAAGCATATTTTCAAGATCTTTCATCACATTTTCAACATTGACCTGCTCACTATCTTTTTCAATCAATGTCCCTTCCACCCATTCATCTGTATTGGCATATTGTTCTATTTCTGGGATTCTTTGATGGATGTATGGTGATAGTTTATTTTTCATTCTTCTATCACAGATAAAGCTGTTTGGATCATAAGGGGCCCAGTAGAAACTCTTTTTTAGTCTGAGATAGTCTTCTAAAATTCTTTCGGCTTCCTTTCCAGCTTCCCTAGAGTTACAAATAAAGGGACCTAATTGGCTTTTGATCTTGAGTTGAACCTTTTTCTTTGCATTGCATAAATGAACTATATCTGAATTAATCATCTGCCTAAAATACTCTAATGCAAAGAGACTCATTGGGACATATTTTGGCAATTTGAATGGGCATAGCTCACATCCATATATTATGATCTTTGTGTAGTTTTGATATAGGTACCAATCACCTATCTTGTACTGCTTTGAGAGATGAAGGATTTTCTTGATGTCATTATTTACCCTAGGAGGAGAGACTCCTGTCAACAAGGTGGTTGCAGGATGTACAAAAAGGTCAACAAACTCATTATAAGAATAAGGAGAATCAGGGGAATTGTGAGTAATGGCAGACCAAAAGATGACTGACCCAGGATTCCCTTTGGCATCAAGTTTCTTAACATAAAAAGGGAAACTCTCTGATTGAAAGTAAATCATGAGGTGATATATGACAGAAGAATACTTAAACACTCTTTCATTTCCTAATCTCATGAACTGGTCATGGATTTTGTCAGCAATGTAAGATGCAAAATCATACTTGACAGCAGGAGGTTGTCCAGGGGTAAAAATAGATAACAACACTAGGGTTAAGTGATCAACATACTCACTAGTATTGAAACCCATTATAGAAGATATCATGTTCAGAATAAGTCTGCCCATATCAGTAAAAAAAGTAAACCCATAAGGGGGAGGGCCTTTAGGCTGATGTTCTGGTAACATGAAGGTTTGGCATAGGTGGTTTAACTCTTCATGGGATAAATTTGTAGATTTCTCAAGTAATTCAGCCATGGATAGGGGAGTGAGGGCTTGACCAGGTTGGAATTGTAGCATTTCATTTATGGACTGAGCAGTTATTGGGAAAATGACACTTTGACTTGGAGATAAAACTGCTCGTTGGTCAAGATCGTAATTTGCATGGAAATAATGGATTAACTCAGGAAAAATGTGGACCGAGGGGAGAAGGTACATGGGAAGATTAGATTCCAAAAGTCCAAAAATGTCAGAACCATTCAAATAATTGTCTTTGCAGTGGAAAAATATTCGAAGAGGGTTCTCACTGAGAAGCAGGTCTTTAATTTGAAAATCCATATCGGCTAAAGGCAAATAATCCAAGTCCTTGTGAGGGGCATTGAGGGGAACAACATTCAGAGCTACAGGAACTTCCATTTCTGGTTCTTGTGGATTCAGAAATGGAAATTTCAGGGTTTTTGTGGAAAAGGGGCAGAATTACCAGTTTCGGGAATAAAATTGCAGTTCTGGGAATTAAAACAGATCAAATTGAATTTATTTTAAGACCTTAGTGTGGAATTGAAACTGGAATCAGAACTTTTTTCAGAGTTCAGTGGGAAGTTGGAATAAATACCTGTTTATGGGAACGGAACAGTGGTTAAAGAGGTACAGGCTATGGCGAATGAACTTTGAATAACTTGTCTACAATTGTCTTCAGCAAAGTGATGGTTGGCAGCTTTGACAGTTGATTTTTGAATTTGTTGCATGGGAGACTGGTTAACGCATGAAATAATGAAAATGACGCGGCTGTTTTTTTTTATTTACAAAGTCAAAAGACTGGCGGTTTTTTATTGATGACGTCAGCAAGTACAGAGGTTTCATCACAGAGGACAGGCGGTAAGCGGTTTTCATCGCACCGCTTTTGGGGAGAGGTGGTTTTGGGCGGAGGGGCAACGATTCCATACAATGATCGACGCGTGGCATGGTACTGTTTGGAAAACTGCCAATCCATCGCGCGTTATCGTTCGCACGTGGATGGCTAGCGATATGGATAATAGCCATAGATCTTGGACGGGTTGATCGAACGGTTGATGGGACAGGGAGATGACGGGATTTTAATAGTGCGGGCCCGACGTAATTAACATTAATTAATCTCATCGGGGGGAATTTGGTTGGCGAGGTTAGGCTGTTAATTAATCATGAGGATTAATTAATCCTTTTGTACGACAGAAGGTCGGGGAGGAAAAATTTGCATGTGATGGGTTTATTTCGAAGTTTGGTTTGAATTAAACTTCGGGTTTTATTTTTGTTTTAAACACAAAAATATGTTTAAATGTTTTTTCATATATTTTTATTATATGATAATTAAACCAAAACGATTTTTTTACCATAGGGGCAAGAATAATATAAAGATATATTTTATTCAAAGGGCATATAATGGGGGGGTTTATTTAAACATATGGGTATAAAATACTTTGACTAAAATTATAATAAAAATTGGGTTTTTTGGGTTTTTATAAAAAAGGAGTTATATATAATAGGAGAAGGTTATTTTCATAGGGATTTAAATAATAAATTAGAAATTAATATGGAAATGAACTAAAGCGCTAAGTATAAAACATTAGAATAATGTATTTAACTTATGCTTGCATGGAGAGGTTTTTATGGAATATTGCATGAGTTTTCTAAGTAAAATGGGATTTTACTTAAGAAAATATTTTTTAGAAATGAATGAGTGTGATAATGAATGATTTTAAGTACTTAGGTTTTTGCAATCATTGGGCCGAGGGTCCGGTCCCTCCAAAATTCAAGGAAATGCCTTGAGCCCCCTTAATCTTCAAATACCTTAGTACTTAGGGGAAATTAGTGAAATGTTTAGGGAAGAATGAGAAGGGAAGTTAATAATTTGACTTTTCCTTGCTTGCAATGCTTGCAATGTATTGTCTGTCTTTGCACTTGTGATGAAAGTTAAAAATTTAACCATCTAAAGCCATCATTCATCACTTGTAATTCAGCAACATCATCTACCTACCCTACCTACTTTACCCTACCATTTTTACTTCTTTATTAGGGTGCACTTATACTAGCAAACCCTCCTCAAACTTTTCTTTTACATATGAAAATCTATCTAGTTCTAACCTTATTACATCCAAGGGCTCAGATTAAACTGTTGAGCTCCTTTTATTTACTCTACCTATCTACTTATCTGCCAAGATTAAACAGTTTGGTCAGATTTTATTCTCTATCTCTAAACATGAAATTGAAAGATGAACTAGCCAAGCTTAAACTGTTTCACTGTTCATAAATTGTGGCATAGAATACAAGTTGCACACAATTGCTTATTACAGAAAATGAAATAGTAGTGGCATTTAGACTTGCACACTTTCCTTGGCCTTTCTTTTTGGTGGGGTTCAATTTCTTTCACTTTTTTGGCCGATTTTATTTTTTCACCCTTTGATTTTTATTTTAGGGTATACCCTCTTTACATTTTTTAAATTTTTTGAAAATATGGAAAACCTTTGCAACAAGAAAAGGTTATGAACATATTGCATAGTTCATCAAGTCAATCATGAAATATGACACCTATTGGTATAGGAGTCTAACAGATGGAAAATGGCTAGAGTGAAGATGAGGGGCACATGGTTTTCCCCTACTGACTCAAACATTATATACCCCCTTTACGAAGTAATTCAGTATTAGAGAAAGGATACCTAGCTATCTATGTAAATTAGGTGTTCCACATACCAATGAATATATTATTGTTCTTCACTGCAAATTGAGATTGTGATCTCCAAACAGTCTACAAATAGAGATTTTCGGACATCTTCTCTGAGATTTTCAGTGACCTATCTCTGAGGTTTTTCAATGACAAGATAGAATTAGTAGGCCTTGACCCATAGGAGGTAACCTACAGGTATACACAACAACCTTCTCCATCAATAGCATAACATGCTCCCATTTCCTTTCTTAGAAAAATGAGAAAACAAGAGCACGTGAAAATGTGTTTTTTTGGAAAATTGTGGAATAATTACGTGAAAAAGTTGACATAATTATATTTCATGGATTTTCCACATTGATACTTATTCATGAGAAGAAAATATCCAGGCATTGTTGGCTCAATAATGCCCATGTGCGCTTATATTTTGAAAAACACCTTTGAAATTCATCTTTGATGGCTCAACATTGTGTCTGTGTGTGAGCCAACACACATACACATACAGAGATTACACACATAGACATAAACTTAATTATTATAAATATTGATGTAATTCAAATAGAAAATATGCAACACTATGGACCTATAACCAATACCAACTTTTTAACGTTATAAATTGTATCCTAACTCGAAAAAAAAGAACAATGATTTTGTTTTGTGTAGTGAATTCTTGGAATTAAAATGAATCGGTAGAGTGACTTTAGATACCTTGCATAGAATAAATAGTTAGTGATGATAGATTGATGTATGTAGGAAAAATCTGTTAAAAAATTAAATATTACAGAGCAATGAAACACATAAAATATGCGGGAAACACAAGCACACAAAACACATAAAACCAGAGAGACACAGATATACATGGTTCACCCAGTTTGGGCTACGTCCACCCCAAATAGCCAGTCCTTCCTTTCTATTATCCAGCAAAATGAAGAGACACAACCTACAACAGATCCGATGTAATATCCTCGGTTCTCTCTCACAGTCTCTGTATATGTTTCTCGCTCCAAGAATACACATAAAATACACAGCTGCAATATAATACCATATTATAAGCGAGGGGTTGCCTTATAGGGAAAAAAACCCTAAAATAAACATAACTTCTACCGTCAGATCATCCGCCTAATGGACGGCCCAGATTGACTAGAAATTACTATACTTTTACAAGGTAATTTTACATCTTTTTTTAGCTTCAGGGGCGCTACCCCCAAAACCCCCCGCCAGGGGAGGGCTCCATAAAGTCGCAGTCGCCCCTCGTGGACCCCCCAGTTAGTGTTTAATTACGGGTGGCGTTGCCGTCCCCATTAAGGTACAGGGGTCTAACACTGTGATACAAAATAAACAAGAGAATCAAGCTCCACACCCAACAAAATCTAGGCCACTTTTCCATCATAAAGCCATCCTTATTTTTGGGGTTTGTCCCCTAGCCTTCATTGTCAGCCCCCCTAGTTGGGGGTGACCAGTGTCCTATCCATAATTCTAATTGTCAGTGGTTTATCCCCTTCTAGGATGATGAGTGTGAGGAGATAATATAATATGCAATAAGATGCAATAAGATAATTTTATTAGTGTCTACGTGACCACAAAACTAGGTCAACCTAGCTAAAATTGAGATTGTGATCTTCAAGAAAATTTATCATCATATGAATGAGGAGGAGGTTATATATAGATCTCATTGTGTTCACTTAGTATGATAAACCTTGTGTTGGGTGAACCCTTCAACCTTGCAATACTGAGTTGAATTGGGAGACTTGAATCCTGGGTGGAAATCATTTTACATACATGGAGTAACGCCTAGAAAAAACTCAAGGAATCAATGTAATTTGTTAGATCTAGGTCCAACTTTCTAACCTACACCTAGACCTACAAATGAAGGTTGGAACCTTGACACATATTATAACACCACCATACCAAGTAAATTTGCTGCAATTTTAAGCATTTTTAAATAAACTTGTATTTAATCCTTCTTTTTTTCCATATGAGATATAAGATTTCAACTCCAAATAATTGGCATATTTTTTGGAACAAAATGACCCAAGGGAGTTTAGTATCTGTTAGGGTCCTGTGATTTGGAAGATTGGCTAACCAAATGACAGGGTAACATCAGACCAATCTTTGGAGTCCTAGGACCTAGCCTTCCTGGACTCAGAGAAGGCTCTCTCTATTGTCTGAAGGATGTGAACTTGTTCGCTTCGAATGATTGATTTTAGGCTAGTTTTTAAGTGTAATTTGTTTGTTTGTTTTTGGGTTGGGGTAAGATGATCAAGTAGGATAGGTGGAATGAGATAATATCAAATCAATAGGGATATGTGGTCAGATGAAGTCGAGGCGTCAAAATGATGAATTAGAGTGTACTGCAGGGCCGATTTAGCAAGGTTAATGGATCCTTAAGTGATGATGAGGTGTAATGAACATTAAGTTTGGGAAAAAAAATAAAAAATATTAAACATATATACTCTGAAAGAAATAACTCACGAGGTAGGGCAAACCATTAATCTCTATGAACAATACTCAAACTGATAAACATGTAATATGAACAATCCAGTGGTACATAGAAGCATTAGAACTCCTAACTTTAGAAATCCACCTTCAGCTTTTTGAGAAAACACATAAGATAAAAAAAAAAATCAATATATGGAGAGGGAACTCCTAAACAACATATATCAAACTGTCGAGAACTCTGAAACAAGTTGATGAGTATGGGAAAAGGGCAAGATCGAAACAAGACCTCTTTTTGTTAACCCAATTAATCAGTATTCCATACAAATGCTTCACAATAAGTTTTTGAAAACTTTAAATAAGCAGGGCATACCATGAATCATATTTATAAGCTAGCATACTAATCATTCATGAAACAAAGAACAAGTTTTAGCGGGCCTAAGGAGTAGTTAATAATTCCTTAAGATGAACTAAAAGAAGAAAACATCAAAACTATAGCAAACAGGAGGTTTGAGGTGCTTCCATGAGCATATCTCATCCTATACTTTTCTGATCTATAGAAAACAAGTAGACTGAAACAAAATTAGGACAAGAAAACACTAACAAGTTATAAAAACATCACCATTCACCAAGCTATGGAATCCTACAAGCAAGCTTCTCCAACATCAAGCCACACAAGCCATTCATTCACTTCATAAGACCAAATATCTTCTCCAAGATCGTAAACCATGTATTTCTCTATAACACATCAATTCCCAATAGTTTATAATGAATCCTCATGGCTTATATAACAAGCAAGGAGGAAGAGAGTTCACTAGAGCATCTAGAATCCTATTGGCCAAAAACAAATATCCTAACTTGTCCTTGAGGCCTTACAAGGTCCAAGGCACAAAATATCTTCCAAAATATCTTTTTCAGACCAAAATAGAAAAAATATTGACTTTTAGGCTCCGACATATATGATAGAACTTGCATAACTTACATTTTCTTAATCACCCAACAGGAACGCAGCATACTGTCTCAAATTTTGAAAATTTTCCAGGAGCACAACACCAAAAAAGGTCTTTTTGCAACAGAGTTTTGGAGGCCTTCCCGATGTCGAAAAACGCTATGTGATGGCTTGTTGGAAATATGTGGATGTCTACTTTCCAAATACACCTTTTTTTCCTAAATTTGACCTCTAAAATTTTCCCAAAATGTGGAAAAATCCAAAGCTTCCAGGAGCGCAGCACCTGCTCAAAAAAAGGGCAGAAAGGTGAAAAATTGAGTGTTTTTTACCCTTTTGGGGGACCAAAACACCTCCAATTGAGCTAAAATTTGGTGATAATACTCCTCTTATGATGGGGAATCCAAAAATTTAAGTTACGCCCTCTGAATATGCCCTAGGAAAAAGTGCAGCACCAAGGGTGTTGCATTCTTAGGCTTGAAAATTTGTAAAAAACAAAAACTTTTTCAATTCTGCCGAAATTTGGTATGTAGGTGCCTCAAGGATCCTTAGAGGCCTGTAGAGAAACTTGGGCCAAAATACCAAGCCTAGCTTGGTATTTTTCATCATTTGGTGCCGGACCCTCATTTTGGGTAGTTTTGAGCTTTTTCCTTGCAAAGTGATTTTTCCATTTGTAATGCTTAGTCATCCTTCTTTGCAATTTCAAGTCTTTGTTGGCCTTCTCCAGTTTGGCCTCTAGATGTGGATTGGCTCTCTCAAGCCATGCTTCCCTATTATGCTCAATTTCCATGGCAAGGATTTTGGTGAGGGGAAATTTTTGTGCTTGGGGGTATTCTTCCTCTCTTTGCGTTGCCTATGCTCTCCTAAGACCCATAGTCTTAGGTCTCTTTCTAGCTTGCCCCTATTTCTCATCATCTTCCTCATAGGCACCCATATGTTCCTCCAAATACACTTGTGACCTTTGAGCTTCTTTCCTATATTTAAGTGCCCCTGTTTCATAGATGGCCAACTGGCCACTCATTTGTTTGTGCTGCATTTGGAGGAAGTGAATGAGATCCTTTGATCTTTCTAGCTCAACCTCCAAGTCTTTAATATGTGCATTCCGGTCTTGTAGAAGAGAATTGACTATCCTTGTTTCATTTTCCTCATCATCGTCTATGTGAATGAGTTCAAAATCCCTTTCTTCTTCATGATGGTCTTCCTCTTCTTTTATTTTTTTCCTGCCTTTTCCCTTTATTGGCTTTTTACCTTTACTTTTCACTAGTTTTTTGCCTTTTTCCTTCACTGGTTTTGTGACTTTGTCCTTCACTGGTTTTGAGGAGGAGTGCATGGCCCCTTGCCCTTTGGAGGCAGCAAACACATACCTCCTTCCTCTTTGATAAGTGATGGTGAAAGGTGCCATAATCTCTGTTTGCAATCTTTGATCATTTACAATCTTATGACTATCTTCTCCTTGAAAAATTCTCTTTGTGTGTATATCCTCCCTACCTTGCTTTGGACTGTCCCTTTGATCAACATTTTAAACATCCTTCATGCTTTCATCACTAACAGGACTTTCAAAATTGTTATGTTCTGTTTCTACAGTGTCAAAGACGCCTATCTTCGGCATGTCTTCACTTTCATGAATATCTCCATCCTCACGCTTTGCATTATTGTTTTCACTGCCAACTTCATTTTCTGTATCACTACCTTCATTCCTTGCACTTTTTTCATCATTTTCTTTCTTACTAAAAACAATTTTAAAATCTGTTTGTGGGTTGCCCTTGCCATTTTTGTCATTGTCAAGGCTTTCTATTGCTTCCTTGTCACTGCCCGCTGTAGTGTTTTCAGTGTCATTTCAATATTCACAAGACCCACTAACTGGACTTGTTATCTCTTCATGGGATTTAGTAATCAGAACCATTTTTCTTGCCCACTATCCTTTTCTTGAAAGGCTTCCTCTGTTTCTATGTCTTTATAGCCTTCTTCTTCATTATGAGATCCATTGCTTTGGCTCCCTTGACCATCATTTGTATCACTGCTTCCACCTCTGTTTTCTTCTTCATCTACATCCTCATCCCTGCTACTGGTTTGACTTTTTTTCTCTTGGCCATTGCTGCTTTCTCATTGGCCATCTCCCTCTTCTTCATTTTCTTCTTCATCTTCATTTTCTCCCTTATCTTCGTCATCTTCTCCCTCACTGCTTTCTTCATGATCAGCACTTCTTTCTTCAAAGCCCCCACTGTTTTCTTCAAGGCCGTCACTACTTTCTTCAAGGCCCCCACTGTTTTCTTCAAGATCATCACTGCTTTCTTCATGATCAGATTTTTTAGGGGAAGGAAAATGAGGAGGGTCTTTTTGAGGGAATAATTTATGTGAAGAATATGAACCAAGGTTAGTGGAGGGTGATGGAGGCGAGTGAGGAGGATTTTGAGATGATGATGGCATACTTTGTAGAGGGATGGGCTGTGGAGTTGTGAAATCATCGTGGGCGATAAAAACCTCCCAGGGAATGCCTTGTTGTTCTAGATGGTGTGAGACAATTACTTTGATGAGGGAATGGTGAAAGAGGCTTGAAATTTGTTGGGAGGGAGGCCTTTTTTGCATGATGGAGGACATTTTCTCAATGCTTTTGCAAAATTAGTAGGGCATGTGCAGTAGCTTGGTTCTAGTGAAATGCATGAGGAGTCTAATATGATAGGAATAGACTCTAGAAAACCTACCTTTACAGGTGAATTATTTCATGATCATCTTCATGAGGAGGGTATATCTATCCAATAGATGAGAAAAAGGGAAAATAGTTTTACAATCAGCTTGACAACTAGGTTTTAAGAATGGATGATAATGGCTTAAGTCAAGATGCTTTTGTTTAAACCACCTTTCTCCTATGCCACGTATTCCAGTGGGCTCAAAGATGGCCCTGGTGGTTAACTCAAATCTTACCCCTGCTATATGTACTTTATGCCTGTGAAATTTTAAGGAAAATAACTTGGTCAACTAAGGGTGAATTTTGATCTCTTGCACTTTGTTATAGAACTCATAGCACCCTAAATCTTGGAAACAGGAAAGAATAGAAGGGGAGGCTGTCAGTTCAGCGGTGCTTATAGGTTCAAACTTATTGGGAATTCCTCCTTTCTTCTGTTGTTTTCTTGGTCTTGTCTCTTCATTTAGTTCAACACTCTCTTCTTGAGACATGGTGTTTTTATTCACCCCTGCCTCAAATCTTTAAGGAGAAATGATTTGCTTTAAAATTAATGTGGAAAAGGGGTCAAAGAGATGTTGAGTCTTCTAGCAAGGTCAAGATACTTATCAGAGAGTAGGTTAGGTGCCCTTTTTTCAAGTTTTCCCTATGCTTTCTTTGACACAAATTTTGAACCTACTTGGCACCCTATCCTTTCATAAAACCATGAAAGGGTGATAATAGTGAAAAATACCTCTTAAAAATGACTTCTACAGAAAAAAAAAAATAGGCTTTGTTTAGCTCTCTGGGTAGCTTGGGAACCTCTGAACACATTTTCGCTCAGTGTTGCGCTTTTGTCGCAGGAGCGCAGCATCCTCGGCAGGCCGAAACGGAGAGTCGGGCGGTAGTTTGAGTACAATGGTAAAAGCGCAGCACCCGGGTGTCGAGTCACCCTAAACGTGGAGTCAGGTGAAGAAGTGGTAATAGGAGTTCATCATCGAGCAGGTGGCTCAGGCACCTTTGAACGTAAAGTCGTGCAGGGCTTGCATGCCTGTGGTAGGAGTGCAGCACCTCCGGGTGGCTCAAGAAAACGTTTGAAAACAGCGGCAAGATAGTAGCACCTCCAAGTGATCCTGCATGCGTTCGGGCCCTCCTTCTACACACTGGGAAAAACTGCAAGAGCACAGCACAACCCTACAGGCGCACGACGCATAGTGGAAAATTGCACTGGAGGAGGCTATAGGCACGCAATGTGTTTTTACAGGAGAGCAACACCCAAATATTTTTGCTCGAGGATGCCTACGGAAAGCTGAAACTTTTCACTCTATCTTGAAAAAGGTCAAATGATGGGGGAAAAGACATGTTGTAGTATTTATACCTCTTTTTTGAAAGAATCAAACTTGAGAAAACCCCTTTCTAAAGCTTCTTTGCACTTTTCGTTCTTTTGCCTCCTTTCCTTTTACCAATGCCTCTGACTGTCTTTTTATTGTCCCTTTTTTAGCCAATGTATTTCTTAGCATTTGGGAAATTGGTTAGATCTATGATGCCTCATGCTTGTTGTGGATATGTGCAGATTAATTTAAAACTATATTTGCCTCCTTTAGGCATTGTGAAAATGCCTTTGACTACTTGTCTGTGAGAAGTCAAACCTTTGAAGTGATTTTTTGTCTCCTTCAGTTAAGTGGCACATAGTGCCTCAATATTTCTTCCTTTGAAATATTTGGACCTCTAATCTTACCCTTTGATCAAGTGGAGTTGGTGCCCTTTTTGCCAAATCTCAGAAGATAGTTGGAAATTTCTTTAGAACCATCTGCTATGATGAAGGAGGTTCTCTTTGCCACTTATCATGCTTATTTGTTAATTATCCATATTTTGAGTTTTTAGGGATATTTAGTAAGACAAAAAAGGTTGTCTTCAGAGTCTTCAAAAGAAAATATGCATTTGAATTCATTTCTTATGCCCAATAGATTCTGTAATGCTTATTTGGAGGGTTGGAGGAAATTATTTAACTTTTGTGACCCAAATACTTTTCCACTTTTTGGTCAAAACAATCATGTACTTGCATTATCAACAAAAACACACCTACTGTTTTCTTCATGAGGTCATGAGTGTTTTTCTTTATGCTAGTCTTACTCTTTTCCTCACCTCATGGCTTATCTGATAGTTTTCTTGGTCTTTTTGCAAGAATGTCGCAAAGGGAAACTATCCCTATACCAGCTTCATGCTTGAGGCCAAAAATCCCTTTAATGATCTCTTTGATTGTTTGAGCAATGCTGCTTATGTGCCACTGACCTTTTAAGATTTGCACAAACCTTTTGATGGGCAGTACTTCACTACACTTATCATGAGATCATGGTCTCTCTTGTAGAATTCAGCTAGTTGTACCTTTTATCAACTATAAATACCTTCATGAGATCTTTTTAGGTGTCCTTCTTCGCCTCTATTCTTCTTTAGACTAATCTCCAAGGCTTTCCTGCAGAAATGCTTGGATATGATGGTATATTCCTTTGCAGATTTCTTTTTGGATCAAGAGGGTGCCTTTGGAGGTTGCTTAAGTACATCTTTAGATAATGATAAACCTCAACTTGGTGTTCTCTTGAATTTACCTTTGAATTCCTATGGAAATAATGGAATGAGAACCATGATAGTTCACTGACTTAAGAAAACCTATTTGACTTATTTGCAAGGTTTTAGAATGGGTTTCTGTCTGAAAGTTTGAATCAGGGTTTTGAATGAAGATACAGGGTTTTGACACTCTACTTATGCACCACCATCCTAGACAAATAGACAATTTTTCTTTGCTTCAAATGTTTTTTTAGAAAGGACCTTTGAAAACACCATTGCTTGAGGCACATGGTGAATAGCGGAAAATGTTTGGTTGTCTTGGCGAGACAAGGGGTGCGAAATAGAGGGCTTAGGCAAAATGAGACAGAGGTTTATAGGCAAGGGTGGCAAATACAGAGTGAGGGACATTAGTCCATGATGAGGTTTTATCTGGATAATAGATTGGCTAGGCTTGACAAAGAAGCACGATATTGAAAAATTTATGTTTGAGGAGATTTCTAGAACACACATGATTCTTGAATTTTGATTTCTAGAAATCCGAGAGAAAGAATTTAGTCATCTAAAACAAGTGAAAATTATTGATGACTAACATGACCTAACAGACTAAACTTCTAGAAAATGGTGGTAGGGAGAAATTGGCTACAAATGCTCTAGGTCCACTCCTAGGCTAATATAGCATATATACAATTACCATAACAAGGGCGCTCATTCTACTACAAAAGGGGTCATTGGGCTAGGGAACCCACATATATTAAATTTATGTTGTTGGCCAAGAGGAAGGCCTTCCAAAATAAATGAGGTGAATAATGGCCATTTTGACTCGATATAGGGCTCCTAGATTGTTTCAACCTGATACAACCGATGCTTCTTCTTATAGGGAAATTTCTATGCTCCATTGAGCTGAATATACAAAACACGCTGAATATACAAAACACGCTTTAGGCTTAGCCAACAATATCCATTCACTAGTTGTCACTTCCTAAAATCTTTGGTACAGTGCCCTCTCTAATCTAATGAGTTTCCACTAAGTTTTAGTGCCTTGCAGACCAATCTTGAGCAATATATTTTCTGGAATAAGACTATTTATGTGCTCTATAATTGACTTTTCAGTAAATGCTAAATTAAACACCTTCAATTCAAACCATATTTTTCCAGACTTGGGTTTTCAAATAAAAAATATTAATGATTGTGGTGATATCTTGCTTAGGTAAGTGCTTGGCTAAGAATCAGGCAGTAGGTCACTTTCTCGAAAGTAGTGACCTACTTATGTTAATAACATAGTTGTTGTACTTGTCACTAAGGATTTTTACTTTTAAACATGAACCTATATAGGAAGATGAAAAAAAAATAAGGTAAAAGAAAACCTCTAAATTTAAAAATTGTATGAAATGTTTATTTATAAGTTGAATTTTAAATCATATGAAAAGCTACAGTTATGTTCTTTGTCACGGGGCTTGTTGAATGTCTCTAAAATTATGATTTCCCCCCAATTCTTAACCCTCTTCTATGCATGTGATAAAAACCATTGACTCTCTCAATCATACAGATCAAAAACCTCTTGCTGAAACTCTTATGAAGTATATGTTTTGTTTCCAATTTTATGAAAATGTTGAAAACCCCACATTCGTTGGAAAATAACATTTTCAACAACTATTCTAATTTGTTAGGTGGCTTTATTTCATTCACAATATATTGTTTGTTCAGATTATTTGGCACCATTTTTAAGCAATATATCCACAGTCTGGTAATTTTTGGCATCTAAATAAGTTTTAAGATATTTTAAACTCTATGTTAGTTGAAACTTTGTGGTGAAATTTGAAACAATTTAGCATGACTAGTTGAACTTTTTTGTTTCACCCATCTATTCTGCTCCACAAGGGTAGGAATGAAAGAAGAAATTAGGAAGAATATGATAAGCAGGTATATAGGAATAATTAGAAATATCTACCCTCAGATAAATGTTATGTGCAGAAAGAGAAAGGAGAGCCTTATACCAATAGAATTATCAATCAGCAAAAATTGTGAATTTAAAAAAACCCTGAAGCTGAGTTTATCATCCTCACTTTGAATATCCATTTAAGTTTTTCGGTATGCCCTAATAGAGTTACAAAATTATTTCCAGATAGCTCAAATTATTGAAGGCCTTGAAGTGCGATCCACAAAGATAATTCTTACATATTCAGTGACATGTTTCCATTGTTCTTCTTTTTGCACAAATATCCTCGGATGAAATGGCAAAATTATAACTAGAAGTCAAATAAATATAATTCTCTTGAGTAGCATTTTTATTCACATACCATACGGTATTTAGAAAAGAGATACATCTTCATTATGTCTGATAATGTGAGCACACTGTATTTGGACTCTGGAGAAACAATATTGACTTATGTTCCAATATTTTTCAATAAATGTCATTTAGACATGAAAATTCCCGATAATCCTCCTTTATGTTTTAAACAACATATCTAACAAGGACAGAAAGGATGGAAGGACTTATAAATGGGTCTAATGATTCTAGTGATACCATGTAATTCAGGGTATTCAAAATCACATGTATAAGCATATAAAGCCTTGGAAAATGATTCCATTCCCAAAAAATTGACACACACATCCAATGCTCGAGAGCATAAATCTCAACAGTTTCTCTGATACATAAGATCCCCTTGTTATTATACCTTTCCAATTTTAGGAAAGTGGTTTCTTTGCACTCTGCAATACAACATCTGTCACCCCATCAATTATTTTAGTGTGTTTGAATGCCAGACTTGGACTAATAAATCCTTAAAGTACTACATCTCCTTGATGAAGGAAAGGTGAATGAAAGTTTTTTAGCAAGTGGTACAATAATATATGTGTTATTCATGAACAAACATTTCTATTGTATCCAATTACATCACTGAGATGATCAGTTTTACAATTGCTTCAGCTAGTGTATGAGCTCAAAATTCTACCACTTGGCCCTGGAAACAGGTGGCTTGCATGGAAGTGTCACAATCATACCGGTTATGCAAGAATATCCATATGTTATAAACTATTGTTTTATTTTGCAAGACATTATAATGCATAAACTCACAAAGCCACATATGGATAAATAGGATATAGAAACTCATGTGGGCTCAACATACTCTTCCATCTAGGCAAAATTGAAATAAACATTCCTCAGAATCTATTATACTAGTGTTAAAATTTTCCCCTACTCTCAAGAATGGTTTATTCTTGTTGAGTTAGCTCTGGAACAAGTACTCCCTAGATACTCCCCTGGTGGAATTCCCCACATGCCCTACTTGGGAGTCTTGGCCTCAAAATTGGGACTCGGGAGTCCATCCCAAAGGCAATGAACAAAAATATTGACACATGTTTTGATTGAGTCAAAATTATTTTAGAGGGACCTTTTGGAGGGAAAAGAAGTGTTTGAGGTTAGAAGTCTTGATAAATACATTTATCCCTCATTCTTTCTCTAGTGTTCCACTATCTGAAATGGAATCACCAAATATTCCTACGTTACAATTGTTGCTTCAATCAATCTTGTTGTTCTAGTTGATATGTTGGCGTACTATTATATGATTTCTATTTTTATTTTTCTCATTATGTCGAATTTTGATATATTTCTACTATTATGTTGAATGCTACTATTATTACACCGAACTCTATCCTATAAACTATGATGCCCAAAGAATAACACGTTAGACTGATTTTCGATATGATTTGTACTAGATATGATATACATAGTCACATGATTGGTTGGATTTAACACATTCTACTAGCCTTGGAAGTGGATTTATAACCAGTGACTATAATATATTTATAGAGACCCATATTCCCACTAAAGTGACTACCACGAAGAGCATTCCTTCAAAATTAGTGGACTTCTACATTTGTTATGGTTAAGGAACAACCCAGGATCTAGTTGCTTGTAGAGGGAATTCTTGTAAGGTGGAAGGAATAATGCATCCCATAGCTTAGACCTCTAATTGATAGGCATTCATGGTGTGTGTCCATACTTAATGGATTTATATTACTAAAATATGGGTATACATGGCTAAGTGGTACATTCCTTAAAAATATCTCTTGGTCCTTAATAAAATAAATGTAAGATCCATATCTAACCCCTTGCTACACAGATAAAGATATACACATATACTGGTATGGTTATTCACATATCTAAAATGTAGTTGACACATTCCTTAGCAATTTTTATATAATGTTGAGTGAAATAATGTGTGAATTACATATAAAACTAGATTTAGGTCTAGAATAAATTGCATTTCTAAGTTCACTACTGCTTGCAGAAGTAATCAACTAACTATCCACATAGAAAATACATAAGGTACAAACACCAGTACCTCAGCTTTGTTATTGGAATAGCTACCATTAAAGGTGGTTCCCCCGTTGATTTATTAGCAAACCAGATAACAACCCATGTGATGAACATTGTAAATAAGAAGAACAAGGCAGCTGCAATGAAAGCACACACGATAAAGAATCATTTATGGATCTTTATCAATTCTTTGATTGAAAATCCTGCATTTGAATCCCAAACCAAGGAGACACTAACAAGTCGTCAGAACAAATTTGGTTCAAAGTGTGATTCCATGGCTGATTTGCAAAGATCCATCCCATCCATGGTTGATGGTTTGAAAATGTAGTTGACACGTTCCTTAGCAATGTTTATATAATGTTGAGTGAAATAATGTGCGAATTACATATACAACTAGATTTAGGTCTAGAATAAAGTGCATTTCATTTGTCATAGTGTACATGTGTCATCCTAAAATAGATTATTTCTATGTAAATTTGAGAGAATTTTCTTCATGAAGGGTAGTGGTAGGATACAAGCCATGTACAAACTTGTTCCTGCATGAAGAACATGCTCTTGGCCACCACATTGAAATTTCGACCATTTATTTTGGACGTGTCTCTAAGCATCCAGAATCATCCTCCTTTGATTGATGACATAACACTAAAAAGATGATCTCTAACATGGTAATCATGATGTACTCTTGGACTACTTGAATTAAGATGGCCAAAAAATTGAGCCAACGTGGTATGTGCCAATTATTCCAATGGTCCACTTAACTGGAATGTGAGGGAATTGGAACTAGTCGGAATTCCTTTGTACCTAACTAAAACCCAAGGGAATGCAATAAGATGGATATGATACAATGGTGGTTATATCACCATAACTAAAACAAATAAGAATAAAAATAGTATAAAAACAAAAAATGTTTCAGTGTTTAAAAGCATGTTCAAACTTACAATTAAATAGAGGAAAAAACACATACAAAAAACCAGATAATAATCATGAACAAGCTTCATCTTGAATTATGAACTATAAAGGAACTTACAAAATGTGACACTATGAACCTAGTCAAGTGCACAAGAAAAAAGATCCTGGACATGGTACCGCCTTACTTCCTCAAGAAGACCTTGTCAAGACTGCTAAATTTGTGGTAATGGTGAGTAGTATACACTTTGTGTTTGAATTTTAGCAAAGCAAGTTTCAAGCTAGGGGTGAATTTTGTTTCGGCATCAATTTAGGAAAACTAAATTACTTTAATAAGTTGTTATTCATGTCAAAAATTCTTGATTAACACAAGCCATGGAAATATGGAGAATATCAAGCAAGCATATCATTAGCTAAGGAAACTAAATGACTTTAATCAAATGTTTTTAGTTAAACATTTATTGATAAAGTAGCAAAATGGCACAAAGTTGTTAAGAGTGTTCCTCTCATATTGTGGAAACAAGTGGATTTCACATATAAAACACTATGATACTAGTAGGATCTATTATCACCAGTCACCACATATGGCATGAGATTCCACTGTGATTTTTGATACAATGGATTGGTTGTAGTATGCTATATATGGATTTTTCGCTAGATTGTGGTTACACACACCTTCATTCCTTTTTTGGATATGATGCTCATGCTTGATGGTGTTGTACAACATCATGGCTAAGGGGAATTTAATATTCCCAATTAGTATATAGCCTCAGAATCCCAATTTGATGTTGCTGGCAGTTTTGGGGATAAGAGGGATTTTTCACCTTGTATTTTCCTTTGAAACCCCTTGACTTGAACACAAATTCATTTGTTAGAATTTTTTGAAGGCCATTTGCAAGCAAATTTTCGGGGTTTTAAGGAGAATTTCAAGTGATTTAACAGGCTAGTTGTAATATTTTGGCCTTAAGGTGATTTTCAGCTGGCAAAATATTCAGTCAACTAACATTTCTTATTTTCTTAAATTTATTTATCTTAGGATATTTTCGTCAAGTGCTTGGGTGTCTTGGGAGTGCCATGGAGTCATCTAGAACCAACATTGAACCATTTCGGAGCATTTAGAATGGATTTTTATGGGTATAACAGGAAAAATAGAGGCTACAGCCCATGGCTATGGTGCGTAGCAGCTAACAATGAGGTGATTAAGCTTGTATTAACATAGAGATCCACATTCAAAACCGCTTAAGTGGGTGTAGATGAGGCCAGGTGCAACTCCTGATTGGTTTTGATGGAATAGGGATGCCCCTCATAGCATGGCCACTTAGCTCAAAAACAGCTATAAGTTACTATAATCAGAATGTCCGAAAAAAATTGGGACTACATTTTGATACATAAGATTTCACATTTCTTTTTTCCCTCAAATTCCCATCTTTGAATTTCTAGGTCAGTTTGGTTCAGGATTGAAATTTGCTTCAAAACCATTATCAAAAATCTTAGACACAGTTGGCAATTTGGGATAAATTTAGAGGGTTCTTGGGTAAGATGTGAATGATACAATGATAATTACTTTGGGGGTATAAACCAGCTTGTATACTACGTGGCTACAGTTTATGACAACAATCTAGTTTTTTGTCCCAATAAGACATATGAAATCGTGATATAGAGATGCAAAAAAAAAAATGAAAGAGGCACGCAACAAAGATTGGGAGAGGCCTTGGAAATTGAGGTGAGGGAGGTTCCTCAAGGGTTTTAACGTTTTGGAGATGATGCAAACATCTCAAGTAATAGAAAAACTAGTCTATGATTTTACCCATCCACCAGTTGGTGCACAAAGCACCTTAGATTCATGTTGGAAGGAAAAAGAGTAGCAAAAAGGCAGAGAGAATTGTAGGTAGATGGTGGTATTTGTCTGATTTTCCTTAATGCCTCTTAAGGGAAACATATTCTATCAGCCTATGATGTAATTGATATTTGTGGTCTAACTTTTAAAGACTCTTAACTATGAGCATTGAGAAGCTTAGCAAACCCTTTGGAAAGCTAAAAACATTGATACCATCTATGTCACATGGTTCAACGAAATTCAAACTTGATGTTTAAAATTCAATGAACCTAAAGAAAATTCTTAGGTTTGGTTAGGTTCTTCAAATCTCATGACTGAACCTCAAGTTGAATTCAAGTTGAACTTGAACTCGAAGGAAAAATTGGGTTTTTTTATCGGTTTTCTCATTTTTTATAAATAATAAAGTAAATTTTTGCTAACCCTAGATCCCTTGACTTAGAATCCTTTTTGCACTTTTTTTTAACTCTTCACTCAACCAACTTGTCTCCATTTCCCATGTCACTGGCCCTCTTTACATTGTTGTTGACCCTCTCTCAATGTCATTTAGAAGCATATTCGAGTTTTGATACAGAAAATAGAACATCTCCGTGATAATAATATTGGAGAAAAGTTCTATGAAATTAACCATATGGAAAGACAAAAAATCCTTGTGATAAGAAATACCATCAAGCCTGACATCCATGTGACAGAGTTCACTCAAATATTTTGTCAAACACTTTGGTGACAGACTCAACCAAAACCCGAATTCAGAGTTATAAGGCATATCTGAAGTAGATGCATGTATCTTGTTTTCCTTATGTTATTAGGTCACAAATAATAGATTTAGTCTTCGTATATGAGCTTGTAACTAACATTTTATGACAAGAAGTGAACACTACTACATGTGTAGCAATTAAGTCAAGAGTTTCTTCAAACATTTTGCATGCAACAAAACTATATAAAATAAATAGTAGTAGAAAATGAAGGAATTATACATGAACCCATAAAAAATGTATTTATAGACCAAAAAATAATTATTTAAAAGCATACCCTACTTGCCAATGTGAATACAAGTCAAAAACATTCAACTTAAGTAAGTTTTTGGCATAAAACAAAGAAATCTTGTTAGAGGCATTTAGACAAAAAATTAGTGAGCAACCTCATTAATTTCAAAGGCTTTTGTTACAACCACCCAATGAATGGTCTCAAATGTAATATTTACGTTGTGCAGCCTTACAAAACACTCCTCCATACAAATATTTGACTTAGGATATCTGCAACTCTAAATCTAACCAACAAACTTGCATGGCAACTCAAAGGAAAAACAAACCAACACTTAATAATATGTTGGCTTTGATGGATAGGAATTTTCTTGGGAAACATCAAACCCTCTTAATATATTTATATATTTCAAGGGCCAAAATTACACCCATTTCCTACCAAATTCAGAGTTAAAAGGTTAAACTTATGGCTGAAGAGAAATAATATAAGTGCCTTGTTTTGTGTCTTGGGTGCATGCAGTCTAAGGTGTGAAAATAAGGGAATTTTTGTACTAAAATGAAGGTGCTCTAGATGTACCTCTCAAGCTAAAAAAAATCTAATTTCCAGATCTCTAAATACCTCAGAAAATATCCACAACAATCATTATAAAATAGACATGAAATGCAATACATAAAGATAATAAAAATAACTAAATAAGAACATGAACTAATTATGCAAGGAGTACATGCATAGGAGTTTTGAAGCCAAACTAAACAATTTTGAAGCATGAAGAAACCACATTACCATTTTTCCGCTTAGCCTTTAAATGTGGCCCTAACAGATTAATGCTTCCTTTGATGTGACCCTATCATATTAATGTCTCCTCTGATGCAACCCTAGCAAATCAATGTCTCAACACTTGAATGGGTGACGTTTATGTTGACAAAGAGCTGTATGGGAAGTATGTCAATGACTCTATGGTTATTCAAATGCAGATAGATGGTTTGGCTGTGAGGGAAGGAGAATAGAGCGGGAAAGAAGATTATGACACGAAATAAGCCTTAGTGGAAGATAAAATATAATATATACAATATATTATATATAATTAGTCTTATGTATTATATGTCCCCAATTCTCTCACACTACCGACAAGTGTCTCTACACGTCACTATTGTGACGTTTATCCCCAAATCGTCGCAATACTGACGGTTGTCTACAAACCGTCGCAATACTGATGTTTGTCCCCAATACCGTCACACTATCGATAAGTGTCTCTAAATGCCGCAATAGCGACGCTTGTCTCCAAATGTCATAATACCGACTCATGTCTTAGAAACGTCGCATTTCGGATGTTGTGTCCCGAAACTTTGGTGTACCGAGGACGTTCCTAAATGTTGCAATACCAATGATGTCTCTATATGTCGTTATAGCGACGGTTGTTGGCAGGATTTTAAAAATTGAGAAAATTGGGGAAATTTCCAAAAATACATCAAATGTGTCGGAATTTTGACCAAATGTACTAGTGAATGTGAAAATTTATGAAACGTGGTTAGTGGTGGTGCTGAGGGTTGGAGATTTTAGTGAGGGGGTCATAGATCCCTTCTAGTGGTTGCTGGTAAACGATATCATGGGATCGTAGCTCCTTTCGAGTGGATACTGGAAAACGAGATCAGGGAGTTGGAGCTCCTTTCTAGTGGGTGCTGGAGAACAAGTGAAGGTTGCAGCCTTCTACAGGTGGGGGCCTACATGCTTGTATGAATCTGTGCCAGTACAATATTGTAAGTAGTATTCTATATAATAAATATTGAAGACAAAAATGATGACAATGGTGGTTTTCTCCCACATTGGGTTTCCACCCTAAATCCTGGTGTTCATGTGTATTGTTTATGTGTGATGGTTTATTCTATTCTTACTGCACATGTTTACTTCTTACTAAATTTTTGATGAATCAATGATGCACTAGTCTAAGTAAAGTTACTGAAGATTTGTCTGAATTATAAGTTCATTGGGCATACGCTAGTTTCCTTAATGAAAGTCTCCTACATATGATAATTGGCTTAAGTAAATTAATGTACCGAATTCATAAAAGAAAAGTGAAATTTTTTATGAGTTTATATTGATTCACCCCCAACCCTCACCACCCCCCCCCCCCCGCTTAGTATTTTTCCCAAAAATTGGTATCGGAGCAGGTTCTTAAGAAGAATCTTGATCGTTTGAAGGAGATATGTCACAATTGGAAGGAAGAAAAAGAAGAAGGCTACTCAAAGGAAGAAGACAACTTAGAAAATGTGTGCAATAATAAATGAAGAAGATAAAAAAAGTATTGATTGTTGTTCTTGTGATCCACTTCCTTGTTCATGAAATATTGAAGATAGTGAATATGAAAGTGAAAGTAATGTTATGGATCTAGAAGAAGAAATTTATAAACTCAAAAATGAAGTTGAAGATCAGCAAATTCTATTTAATGAAAGAGAATGTATCTACAAAGATCTGATTACTAGATTGAATAATCATTTACAAGAAATAAACTCAATTGAGAAGGTGAAAAAAGAACATATAGACCAATGTCAAAGGCTGCAGGATGAAGTAACAAATCACAGTGAAGCACTTGAAGAAGAAATCATCTCTCTCAAATCATATCAGGAAAAATCAAGTAAGAGGAATGAATAAATTCTTCAAACATTTTAAGAACAACAAAATGGGTTGAAAGAAGAGATTCTAAAATTAAATGTGGAATTAGAAGAAGGAAGAAGGGTCAAAGAAGGTATGAAGAAAAAGTGCCAAAAATTGGAGGTTGAGGTAAACATTTTAAAAGGTAAATTAGAAGAAAAGGATAAACACTTGAGATTTCAAGATAGTATTAATATTCTGGATAATATTCTTAGTAGTCAAAGGTCTCCTTCCATTAAATTTGGTCTTGGTGTTCACGAAACTCTTAAAGGAGAATCTGGTTCACAAGACAGTGCAAAAGATTCAAAGGATATCAATGAAAATCCTGAAGTGTTTAATGAGACAAAAAGGTCAACTGATAATCATGAATTCTCAAAGGAAATCATTCGCTCCCATTAGGGGAATTTTGAGGTCTAAAATGGGCCTCCTAAGGAAATTATAAAATAATCATGGAAATAATAAAATAAGGTTTTATTACATCATCAAATTTTAGAGGGAAAAAAGAAAAAACTACTTTTTCAACTCGTATTTTGAACTTATATCCCTAATTTTTTACTCAAATTTCGAGCAGGAATACTCATTAGATGCCAAAATTTAATTCCCCATCCAAGGATTACCCATGTTGCATACTTTTGATGGACTCTGCTACACAAAAAATGATAAATACATGAAAAACGTGATTGCAATCACGGCTTTTTAATGTATTTCTTATTTTTCATGTAGGAGGGTCCATCAAAAGTATGCAACATGGGTACTGCTTAGATGAGGAATTAAATGTTGCATCTAATGAGTACTCCCGCTCGAAATTTGAGTAAACCCTTAAGGAGATAAGTTGAAGATACGAGTTGAAAAATAGTTTTATTATTTTATTATTCTTTATTCCTTTTACTTTTTTACTCCAAAAATTGTGAATCATCCCCCATGGTTGACATCATCATCTTGAATCCTATTGGTTCTCATAAATTTTATTTTGGTTGTAAATTTCTCTTAGAAGGCCCATTTCAGACCTAAAAATTCCCCTAATGTTACTATAGAAGTATCAATCGATTCTCTCCTTTGATGAATAATGTTCAATGCTTTATAGGTCATAATTATGGACATGTTGCATCCAATTGTAGAAGCATGTTCTTTCAGTCGTAGATAGATAGACACTATATAGAAATACCATCATCTCCTAGGTACTTAGGCTTATTTAAGGGATATTTTTTTTTCGTGCAACATTTTTACTCATAAAGTTGTTGATTGCAATAGAAGGAAAACATATTATGATTCCTCTACTCCCTTTTCTAGTCACATGAGATGTTATGCTTGTAACAAGTTTGGGAATGTAGAAAAATAATGTAGGAACAGATCAATGAATCACCAAAGACAACATGAAAGATAAACTTATGATATCATAAGACCAAAGAAAGACGGATTCACCAATATTCATGTTAAAAAGCATAAAGAAGAAGAGATAAGATGTGGTCTTTCCCTCTGTGCATTTAAAAATGAGGATGAATGGTACATCGATGGTGAATGTTCTCATCACATGACTGGTGATAAGAGTAAGATGGAGTATCTCAAGAGAAACCAAGATGGTAAGGTTATTCTTTCAAATGATGCTCTAGAAATATTTTTGGGGAAAGGTAGAACCAAAATTAACAAAAATAGAAAGGTAGCTGATACCTTATTAGTTCAAGGTCTGAAACAAAAAATATTGGGTGTAGGCCAAATTCCAGATAAAGGAAATGTAATTGTGTTTACATCAACCAAATGCAAGGTCATGGATGAAGAAACTGGAAAGGTCATAGCAAGGGGATACAAAAACGTTGATAAATTATATGTTTTTAAATATGTGAACTCTCACAAATATAAGGAGGATTTAAAATCAGGCTGAAAGAAGACAGTTCTCATTGCATTTCATCTTTCTTGAAAGAATATTGTTAACAATGACTACAATAAATGAAGATTTTTTGTTAATGTTAGTTGTTTATATTTCTGATAATGCATCTGATGTGTCAACAGAAGACAGGTATAGACTGTACAATCTCAGGGGGAGTTGAAGCTGTGAAATTTTTATTATTTCACTTTATGTACTCGGGTTACATAAACTAAAGCCGCTTATATACATGTGTTCCTTTGCATAAAATTGTTTATGTTTTTATCTGATAGAAAAACAGTGGGACAGACTCGAGGACATACTCCCATATGCTTTTGACAGTTATGATTTGATTTCCTTGGTTTGATGATGGGTATAGTATGTTGATATGGTATTGAGTTATGATTTTCACATTGATGATTATCTTATTTATGGACATGCTTTGATGAATGAGTTGATGTGGTCAGACTTGACAATGAACGGGTAGCACAAGTTCAAGGGGAACATTAACCTTATTACTAATGATGCATTGTTGGAATTATGTTTTATTATTATTTAATATGTGTGATTCTCATGTATTAGTTTGAATTATGTTGATATTGTAAAATTGGTCACAAGTTGATGATATTGAAATTTACCCATGTTATTGCTGACAGATACTTATGGTGAAAATATTATTTTGTATATGATGGTTGTGGATCATTCTCTTGATCTCTCACTATTTAGGTATTTTGGTCTTGGTTATAAATGTCATATATTTCATTTGATGTAAAGGTCGTGTAAAGACCAATGATGTAATCCTTGTTATATTCTGTCATGTATGGAATTTTGAGGTCATGTCAGATATGAAATCCCACTTGGTTGGGTGGTTGTGTCAAATATGTAATCCCACTTGGTTGGGTGGTTGAGTCAAATATGTAACCCCACTTAATTAGGTGATTGATGTAAGTATGAGTCACTGGTGATATGAAAGGTCATACTCTGTTGAGTTATAGAGTCATGTTCTTCATTGAAAATATTTCTGAAGATTCATCATGTGCTCAAGGGTAGCATGGTCAGTATAATGCAGATCAGATCTACAAAGCTCGTATATCTACAAGGAAAGAACAACTTTTTTTCAACATTGGTTTCCCTTTGCCCTTGATCTCAAAGGGGGAGAATAACTTGGTGTTTGAATAATTATTATATTGATGTGTCTAACAGGTATCTACATGTTGTGGTGATCAAACACCAACATGGTTCCCATGAAGTCCAAAGGGGGAGATTGTTGGGATTATGATGCATGTGTTGTCCTTGATGGCAACCGACTTGTAACAGAGTGCACATATCAATTTAGAGGTGATAGAGTGATGGAACAGAATGACATAATGATGAGACAAAGGTTTCAGGTTATAATAACTCTAAAAGTAAAGTTTAAATAAATATACACAGGTTTGATGACGCAAAGTCATGTATACGAAGAAATATACGTAGGTTTGATGATGTGAAGTCGTGTATATGCAGGTTCGGTGAAGAAAATTCACGTACACACACGGGTATGAAGAATAAAAGTAGTGTACATGTCGACGCACTATTTTATTAATACCAAGAGTCTTTACCATGGTATTAGCCCACAATATTGAGAGTAGTAACAACTATTTGATCCCATTTGATCCCAACAAATATTACCACCTACACTAATGTGGTTTTGGCTCATGGTATTGGATAAGGCTCAAACTATATAAGGAGGTAAAGATCAAAGTGCTAAGTGTGCATGACTGAGGGTAATGAATGAATACTTCAATCTGAAATATATTTGTTGATTGATAGATCTGAAATAATGATGGATCCATGAATACAATGATGGATTGGGATCTTTAGACCCGAAATGACTATGTATTTGCATGATCTATTTCTGAGTTGTTTAGATATTTGGTCTAGCGCAAATTTGTTGTAGTGAAGGGTAAGATCTGATAAAGTTTGAAGTTCTAAAGTATTGTACAGTCTTAAATTATTTACAGATATGTATGCGAGTTCGACACAAGGAATATGCGTATACACGCGGGTTTTGTTCTACATAATTGCATATGTATTCAGTAATATCTTGATATTCGTACGCAAGTTGGTTTTTGGATAAGAGCATACATATGCGGATAAGTATTCTGGAAGGCACGCATGCAAGCCATGGTTTTGCTGAAAAATACTGAAGAAAATGTCTAGTCAGTTTTGTTTTGTTTTTGTTGTTTTTCAATGATGTCTTCATACAGATATGGCTTGTTGGAGTATTTATTATGCTACTAGTTTATTGTGATTAAGTATCATCAATTGGTTGGTTGGTTGATGATTCAGTGAATGACTTGGTACAGTTATATGTTTCAGTGGTATTGGGATTAAAAGAGTGTAGTGGTTCCAGTCTGAAAATATGATGAAAAGAGGCCTACAAGTTGTGATGTGTTCAAGACGGTGGATCTAGTGTGAAAATATATGAAACATGGTCTGCGGTGGTTCTAAGGGTTGGAGCCTTCATTGAGGAGGTTGTATCTCCCTTCCAGTGGTTTTTGGTAAATGAGAATAGGGGGTCATAGCTCTCTTCCAGTGGATACCAGTAAACAAGATTAGGGGGTTGGAGCTCCCTTCCAGTGGGTGTTGGAGAATGAGTGAAGGTTACAACCTTCTGTGGTTGAGTGGTTACGTGCTGGTATGAATATGTGCTAGTAAAATATTGTATGTAGTTTTCTATATAATAAATACTGAAGACAAAGGTGATAGTAGTGGTGGTTTTCTCCCACATTGGGTTTCCACCTTAAATCTTGGTGTTCATGTGTGTTTTTTATGTGTGATGATTTATTCTATTCTTGCTCCACATGTCTACTACTTACTAAATTTCAGATGATTCAATGATGCACTGGTATAAGTAAAGTTACTAAAGGTTTATCTGAATTATAAGTTCATTGGGCATACGTTAGTTTTGTTAATGAAAGTCGTGTACATATGCTAGTTGGCTTAAGTAAAGTCACATATAGAATTCAGTAAATAAAAGTAACAGTTTGTGTGAGTTTTGAATATTGATTCACCCCACCCCCACCCCCCCCCCCTCTCAGTATTTTTCCCAACATAGTTTTCCTAGTGTTCCAGGCTTTCTGTTTTCAATATTACATTGAAAGTGTCCATATATTCTACATAATTGCCCAAAAAATTTCATATTTGCAAAACATACCACATTATTGACAAATTTTCCCTAGAGAGCACAAGGTTTGATTTGTTCTCAGTTGTCACCTGCTTGCCACAAGCTACTCTGTCATCTCCCTTCACTCCTACAACAACCATGTCTTTCAGTGAAAATATTGGTTCCAGGCAACCTTGTTTTTCTTCATCCTCTGAGCTCCATACTAGACTCTCACTACCTAGCCTTTAGAAGCAAAAAAAACAAAATCCATATGAATGAGACTTCGTTCCATACAAGCATGCATCCATTCGAGTTTATGAATCACCACCTTTACACGATCATCCTACTCTCTTCCAATGGGTGAAATCCTTGTGAGCTTCATGATTCTCCATCTCCATTAGGGACAAATTCGTCATAAAATAATTCAAACCAAATAACAACCAGATAGCCTCAAATGCATCATGGCTTACCTTATTTATAATCTCCTGCTCATATCAATAAGGACTCTCCCTAGTTACTAGCATTAACTCCTCCTGCAGATGAAGCATCATAGAATTATCCTTGACCATTGAGACAATACTGGCACAAATGGATCGCATGAAGGCATTAAAGATTGGCTCCTCGAATGACTACAAATCCAAAATCAATTGTAACTGAGAAAACCTTTGAGAATTTAAAACAATCCACCCTTCTTTACTAACATTCCAAGTGTGGATTATGTCATGCATGGTATGCAACGCGTGCTAGATATATTGGACTCCCATTTATCCTCCCTCATCATCCATCATGTGGTTATGTGATTCCAACTAGTGGCTTGTGTTTATTATCCTTAATTCGACTGACAGAGAATTCGATTTGATTGATATCCAAAAAAAATTCATTTATTACTATTGATTACGGGATTGGTACCATTAACCTTGCTCCATCATGGAGCTCAGTAACACATTTTTCTAGTTGGGAATTCTAATTATTAGGATATCATCCTCCTCATTAAGAGATCTTAGGATGTGGCAGAGAGTGAGTACCTCACATTTTGACTCCAGCAGAGCAATTCGATGGACAGTTAGGGGAAAACAAGATGAGCTTCCTGTTATCATCTTAGTTATATATCTTATTACTATGATTGAGTCTCTCGTTGCACACTGTGTATTTATTCCTTTGTCCTTGGCAAGGTCTAAGCCTTTCCAAAGCACCCAGAACTCAGCCTGATTATTAATTTCCAATCCTAGGCCTAAACCATAGCTATATTATTTTTATTCTTCGAGGCAATGGGTTACCCCTCCCGCTCTTTATCATTACAAATATATTTTACACTATTATGATTTATAAAATCGTTATTAATAAACATATTTTTTAGAAATATTTATTTTATAAATAATATAAATAATGTTCCTCTAAATAATTTATAATATATTAAATATAAATATCTTATAAAAGCAAACCAAAATTAAAATTTGTAATTATTTTATTCTAATAATAATTAAAATTATAATAAATTTTATTTATTTTTAAAAAATAATATTTTTTTCCAAGGAGGGTGTCTAGTAGTTGGCATTGCCCATCTTGGTATGAGAGAATGGAGGTACATGAGGACTAAATGGGAGAATTCTATTATATTAGCAATGATGGATGAAAAATTTGACAGTATAGACCAGAAGCTAACCATTCTATCCAAGAGATCAACCATCATTTCCTTCTCCTTAGATGACAATAGTAACCAACCAACCTGGATGCCTGAATACTCTTCCCAATAATTTTTATGACTCATTGGTTTTTTTCTTTTGCAGCATTTTCAGTCTTTTCTCTTCTCATGTCAATGTATGTCAAGGTTTAGCATGCCCAACCTATTTTTATATGCTTTTATTTACAAGATACTCATGTTAGACGAGATCTTAGCAACCTCAAGACTCTGAATTCATGTTATAGATATGGTTTCCTTTAGGGCATATTAGTAACAAAAAAAAATAGTTTATGTAATAACTAACTTCAATAATAATAATAATAATAATAATAATAATAATAATATATTTTTACATAAAAAAAATCATTAAAAATTTCCTTGTAAAATATTTTTATATACCATTAAATTATTAAAATAAAAAGTCAAATTATTTACTTTATGATCTTATTTTTTCTATGAAATATGTGTGTGTGTGTGTGTGTGCATGTGTGTGCGTGTGCGTGTGTTTGTGTGTGTGTTTAATACAACAATTTATTTATTTTTAACACCAAAGAGTATTGATTATATTAAGTTTATGCTTGGTTGTAGCAGAAACTCAGGAAATTTAAAATTCCATTACAGTGATGGGCTTCATGAGCTACAAATGTAGGCTATTGAACCAGACGTATTTATCCATCAAAATTGCAAAAGGAAATGGAAATCCTATTATTATACTGGCATATATTCGACAAAACTATGATAAGAGAAAGGTACATAGAAAACCAGGCATAACACTGCCTAATCCTCAAAAGAGGCAGGGCGATAAAAGTCCAGGCTCGAGTTTTCCTTGAGCACGCTTCTAAGCACCCTAACCTCATCTTCCAGTTGGCCAATTTGTTTTATTTTTTCCACTAACAGTTCCTAATTCTTGCTCGTCAATTCTCTCTGATGATGAAGGAGCACCTGTAACTAAGCAATTCCTGCACACAATTTTGCATGCTTATTGGTGCACATGTCACAGGCAAGGGGGAGAAGGTAGCTGACTGAGGATGACGACAACCCCAATAACCCAATTCCATTGCAAAGAGCCAAATTAGATCCCCTTCAAACCAGTTTCGGGCCACTTGTAGAGTCACTAAGTTCTTCACCGAATTCTTAACCAAATTTCCCCATTGATGCTTCTCTGACCAAACCTTCTTTACATAATGCAGAGGTACCCAAGGATGGGGATAGGAACATCCCCCAGCCATGACTACCATCCTTGGGATACCTAGACCCTTCAGCATGAACCAAACATTATCAATTTGCATAAAAAATCCATTCACCAACAGCATGAAGAGAAAGTTACTTCACCCCCACAATATATAGACTGATCCATTTAATAGTTGCATGTAATGTTGAGTAGTGTTATGTGTGCCCCCAGGATCCTATGGTGGCTCCATGATTGCTTTGATCAGTGTGTGATCCATCTGATCTAAATCAGGAGGAGTAAATGTGGCTCGCTCGCAAATGGAATTCACATGGATAGCACTTGAGCATATCGGTATGATACCAAAATCTGAGGGATGGAAAAGAGAGCTCCCACACTTATCAGATCCTTCACACCAGGTTCCTTCACATGTGTCGATTCCATAACGCCTCATATTAGGGGATATGAAAGATGGAAATTCAAATTCTTCCACATGTAGCTTCCAGAAAGCAGAGCCTAGGGGATTTGGGGAGGGGGGGTAATGGGAAGAGGGCTCTAGGTGGGGCGAATGATATGAATGAGGTAGGTTCAATGGGCACATTAGAAGTAAGAGGAATAGGAGCGAGGGAAATTATTATAGAAACTTTCATTGTAAGATACCGAGATGGGTAGATAACCATAATTAGCATTGACATTTGTGTGTCCTATGAAAATTCCATTACTCAAAATCCTACTACAACCACTGGTTAGATTTATCCTATTGGTTAATTACTGAACAAATTATTTACTATGTTACACATTAAATATCGAAATCAAATACATTGTAGCCTACACAACATAAAATATAGTAAAAAATACAATGTGGTTTAACTATAAACACAAACACAAAAATATTCCATTATTTTTGGACTTATGTCGTTGGAAAAACCCAACTTGGGAAAATCAGGGTAGTAGCTGAGGTTTTTATTATCATTCAGTAGTAATATGAGTACAAATCATTGGATTCCCAAACTAGCTATCTGATGTAGAGAAATGTTGAAAAAAGAGTTAATGATTAAATCTCACACTTGCACAGGCAATCTAACACTAATTTGGGCTCAAGATGATATGCCCTCTATTTTCCCTGTGTTGTAACTACGTCAGTCTATGCGGTCATTGTGTCACGGCTCGAGGAATTGTGTCACCTTCTCCTTCTGATCTTCTTCCCACTAGAATCTCGACTCCCTCGCCCTCCGGACTGACATCTCGACTTCTAGCACTAATATCAACTGTCTCTCAGCAAAATAGAAGAATCACTCTGAAGCTATGCGCTACCTCTGTGTGGCACTGCGTAGACTCTCTGTGGATCTTTGTACCTTCTCTACCTTGCACTCCCTAGATCTGGAAATGTTCCTCCGGCCTATTATCTCTGCTCCTCACTGCAAAAAAATCACTGTATCTCTATCTAGAAACTTATTACTACTACTCTGAGAAATCAATCTCCCATTAAAATCGATCTCTACAAATGTCAATTGTGTTCTCCAAGTTCCCATCAAGTTCCTTCTTATAACTTCTCGTTGAAATATCAACAACCAGGATTATATCTTAATCAATGGCTTAGATTATCTTAGACTCGGTCCATGCCTTTATCTAGAATATTCGCACCTAACTTAATTAATACCCTTTAATTAATCATATTTCCTAAATTTAGACTTAGGAAATATTAAAAAACTGATTATTTATTTTAATTAAATCACTTTTGGGTGGAAATTCCCCAAACATTTTATGGGTCTTAGAGAATGCATGTGCCTTAGCATCTCTACAAAGTTTCGACACTAGAGCACATCTGATGCTACAAAAAAAAGCAGTCCCTCTTAGCAAGGGATGCGATCTAGTGTTGTTGCCCTCCCTATAGCAATACTCTGACTCTATAGCGCATCTTTTTGTGTGTTTTATGTTTGGCCTCACTCCCCACCAACTACTGTGCAAATTTGATTATGTGCTACATTTGTGTTGCTCCCACCTCTACTTGCTACTGCCAACTACTGCAACTTTTTTGTTGTTTCCACTTCCACATCTGCAATTATCTCTCATATGTTAATGCTGCAACTTAGAGATGTCCATCATACTGAACCAAATGTGTTCAGTTTGATGCATCTATCACCTGAGTCCTTACTACTTCTAGTCTCTACATTGTCACTAAAGTTTCTATGTTGTTGTTGACTCTTCACTATGTTGTTGCACTGCTTCCAACTCTAATCTATGTTTCCCAGTCTCATAATGCTACTAGCTACTTCATCTGCCATTCTAGCACCTGAATACACCAATTCATCAGATTTGGATCAAGGACCTAAGTGATAGCTCAAAATTCAAATTGTTCAGACGTGTTTTGAACTTGAGTGATTGGATAGATCTCATCTTCCTGATTCCGTCACTGTGAACGGTTCGAAAAACCGACACCGTATGAAGAAGTTATCACAGTTTGAAAAGTCTAGTAAACTACAAAAATTGGACTTTGACCAAGTTTGACTTGGAAGTTTGGAAAATTAAAAAGAGAATATTCCAAGCAATATTCTTGGAATATTCCCCAAAATATTCCATTTGATCCAACCGGCTCTTGACAAGTGGCATGGACACATTGGTCAATTGGTTGACTTTTGAATTTTTGGGCCAATTTCAAGGTGGCACGTGGCTAGCCTTGAGGCTGCCACATGTCCCCAAGACCATATATTAAAATTTTTTGGTGGGGCCAAGGGTCGAACCCTGGATCTCCTGCCCGCAAGCCAACACACATTACCGTCTTCCCTACACATATTTATTAACTCTATATGGGGGTTTAGGAGGCTAGCCCGAGGGGCCAGCCCCCCCATACAACTAGCAACCATGAACCTGTGCTAAACCTTAACCACTACCTGACATTTTTGCAAAACCCTTGCAACGTGTTCACACATGGCCCATTACCGTTTAATTCCACGGCTAGCCCCAAATATCCGCCTGAAAGTTACGGCTAATTAACCGTTGAGTCCGGTCACATGCCCAACAACCCATTTAATGTAACGGTCAGTGCTAGAATTTTTTATGGTGGAGGCACCATTGTTGGTGGAAATCCAAACTTAACTGCAGTTTCTCCACATTTACTGGAGTTTTTTAAGGGACACTAGTAAAAAATGAGTGCAGGCTCTATCTTGAGCTAGATTCGCCCAATTTTGGAATTCCAATAGTCAATTTCGATTATATTGGACATTCTATAGCTATTGGAGAGGGTAGCAGAGCCATCGGAGAACTTTTGAGTAGTTTTTTTCTTCAGATAAGTTCAAGGGGCCACCATGGGCCAGCGGCATTTTGAGGCCTAGCCAGGGGAGCTAGAGGGAGCTAGAGGACTTATTTATAAATCCAATATTCAATTTTGGATGTTTCAAATTTTCTAGAACTAATGGTGTGGTTTTTAGAGCCTGTAGGGGAATTTTGAAAGCTGAGATGCTTCATTGAAGTTCCAGGGGCCACTACTGCCAGCTTTTGCAAGAAGTAGTTCGGGGCCTAGCCAGGGCAACTAGAGACCTTATTTAGTGAACCAATAGTCATTTCTTACTATAATAAAAATTTTAAATCCCTTCATGGATGTTTCAGAAGCTTTTTAGGACTTCTAGAGTTAGAGAACCCATCAGAGAAGTTTTCAGTGACCCTAGTGCCAAGGGGTGCCGACAGGTGTTGGAGACGAAATCGAAGCAGCCGGAGGCCATTTTTAATGAACCAATAGTCTATCTTGAATAATTTTGGCATTTTGAATCTAATGAATGGATTTTTAGAGCTATTTGAAGACTTCTAGAGCTCAAGAAGCTGAAGGGAATTTTTGGGCAGCCCAAGGCAATCCGTGGAGGAAAGTCTAGTTTAGGGATGCAGTGCTCATTTTAAGAAAATGATTGGCCTATATTTGGTTGCTGATGTGTGCTAGAGACAGTAGGTGTGGTTTCAGGGGCAGTAAAATAATTCAGAAGGATTTTTTGCCATATAGAAGCTCAGTGTATCTCAAGTTCACCAACAGAAGGAATCGAGTCTAAGGGAGCCTAGATGTGTTTGCAGAGTGATGAAAGCAATGACAGGGATATAGATGGTAATATAATCCCTTTGGTTTAGTTCAGTAACCATTCTATTTAAGTGTGGAACTTGTAAAATAAACTTTACCATAATCCAAAAGAGACAAGTCAAGATGAAAAAAGCTCAAGGAGACATAGCCCATGATATTCGGGTGAACTCCTAGCTTAATTTTTCGTTATGTGTGGATTTTTTATTGCTCCATAATATTTATGTTACACATGTTTAATTTCAGCAAAAATAAATGGAATTAAATCACTTAAACAGTTAAAAATCATACACCAATTTCAAGTAAAAAATTTCGCAAAACTCAAGTACAAGCTAGACCTTTTATTTGCTTAACTAAGTGGGAGGTTCTTGAAAAGCATAACAAGTTATCCAACCCATTTTCAAATCAGTTTGGTATCAAAGCACTTGTTTTCTTGATTTACAGAGCAATATCTTTCTTGTTGACTTGAAAGGTGTTTAAATAGTGCAAAATATTTACTGTTTGACTGTTTGCAAATGAGCTGTTGCTTGAGTTTTCTGGAGGTGAAGGGATAGATACTAATAGCTAAGTCCATGAGAGGAAAGGAAGGAAGAAAGGGATAAAGGCATCTTCCTTACCCAAAGGACCTCAAGACCACCCTTGAAGAAAAATTCCTCTTGTCGATTGTTTGTTTGCAAAAGGTTGCTTGAATAAGAGTTTGTCTCTATAGTCATTTTGTTCAAAAGATTTATCAATAATTTTTGAAATCTTTATGAATTTTTTTGAAGTTATTTTAGTTCATTTTCATTATGACAACTTCATCAAGTGAGGTTTCAAAATCCTCCTCCTTCACAAGATTCTTTGATGAAGATATGAAGCGAGACTTCTACATCTTGAAGGACATGGTGCAAATTCTATTTGAAGATAGAAGAGAAAGCATTGAACTTCATGAGAAATTGTTTGCTATGAATCAAGAGAAGGAAGAAATTATTCAAATATTTCATGATATGTAGATGTAGCTCCATCAAGCCCAAGAGTATTTAACCAAGAACATGCATGAAGCAGAGCTAATTCACTCTAATTTTTCTTCAGTTTCCTCTTCAGAAAGATGTGTCAGTTAATTTGAAAATCACACTAGAGGTATAGGGTCCAATTTAATGTTTAAAATGGCCTATGAAGGCAAGGGTTTAGGCAAGAATGCACAAGGCTTGGTTGATCCTATTTTGGTTAAGGAATGACTTAAGAAATTTGGTCTTGGTTATGTACAATCTAATGACGAAGACTCCAAAGCCATGAAGGCTTGTGAGACAACTTCAAAGAGAACTTTTTTTCCAAGTTCTAAACCACAAACATGTCAAGTTTGTTTTCAAGTTTATTTCCATTTCTTTAAGCCTTTGTTGCAACAAGAAGATTGTGGACATGCAACTTATGGCAAGCATGTGAGTTCAGAAATTTTTCAAGACAAGAACGATGATGTTAGTCTTCAAAATAAAGTTGGAACCTCTACTAGTTCATCTCCTCAAGAAAGGAAAAAGGATGGACATGAAAAGTAGCATATGAGGTACAATTCTTCCCATAGTCAAGTTGATTATGTTTCTGCAAGTCATTGCAATTTTGCATGCTTAAATAGAAGAAAGAGTTGTTGTGAATATTGTGGTCGATTTAACCATGATGTTTCAAGATGTTGGATGAGGAAGAACGCATACAAGAAGCAGATGAAGCAAAGGCTGTTGAAAATGGAAACAAGAAACAGTGAAGGAGGCCTCCTGAAACATCTTTCCTGATCCTAGTTGGAGATTGATCACCTAAACTAGGTGGGGACCACACATGTGATTTTTGTCGAAAAGTCTATTTTTAGACTATGTCTATTTTTAGACATATGGAGCATGGTCTAGGAGTTGCAGTATGATATTCTTGGATGATTGGTCGAGTTGGTAAAAATAGATGGACCTCTATTTTTAGACATACAAGTCGAAGTCTATTTTTAGACTGCCTGTCTAAAAATAGGTCAGTCAAATATTATTAGCCCTTAATAATATTTGGACTCTAAACTTCAGTTTATTCTCTTACAGCACTTCAGTTGGAGCTACGGATGTGGCCCATGCACCTGACAGAAGGAATTACGCTATTCCTAGGGGTTTGGTGAGCTCATGCATGGTTGACTTAAGTTAGAACTCAAGTGGCGGAGTTTGGTGGAGTTGATGAGACAGTTGGTGGAGTTGTGTTCTGTTTAACTTAGTTGAACTAGTTGTATTTAGTTTAATTGAAAAATACACTAGTGATGAGTGGTGTGAATTAATTATTAATTAATTCACTAATTATTAACTCATAAATCAACTAAAGAACACATCAGTTAACTGCAATGCATGGACAGTTCAGTGGAGACCAGTGTTAGAGGTGGGTGAAAGGGTGGGGTCTACTATCAGTTGTGACTATAGTGTGCATGAGATTTGCACAATCATTGGAGGAGATTGCCAATGAGGATTGCGTAGTTAAAGCCAAGGGAATTCGAATTCATTCCATCCATTCTCTCATCTTGGATTGCGCAGTAGAGGCAGGCAAACAGTGGAGGAGTTTTGAACCCGTGACTTGTTCAAAACTGAGCTAGTTTGTGTGTAACTTTTGGAGACAGTACTGAGTACTTGTGAGGAGTATTGTACTGAGATTGTTACATGATTCTTCTTCATTATAATATACAAACAGTAGGGGGTTTTCAGCTGTAAGCTTTCCCCGATATACATACTATGTTATATGTGTTGAATTTCTATGTGCGCATGTGAATGTTTTCAATACCGCTTGTTGTTTTTATTTCCGCATGTGATGATTAATGCGTAGAAGAGATTATGTGTTATGTATGAAGCTCAAATAGTATGTGACCAGGATAATCTCGGTGAATAATTCAGCAAATTATTCAAATTTCTACAAAGGCAACTTTCAAAGAAAATGCATAAGACTTGCACACATTGCAACAAGAGGGGACATGTTTTTTTTCCCAATGTTGGACATTGCATCCAACTAGTCATCCCAAGCACATGAGGCAAGAGGATAGAAAGACTGGTGAAAGTGGAAACAAGGCTTCCATCATTAATGTGAGAATGGATGTTTCACATGAAGATTTGCAGCACCAAAAGTCATTGTGGAAGTGGCTTGGTGATAAGCGGTTTGACTTCTTGACACGGTAAGACATACTCATTTGTACTTATGCAAATTTCAGTTGTATGCATGTATTTTATGTCGTAATCTCTCGTTTTTTTGAGATATCTTGGATCAATGATCAAAGAAACGATGTTCAGCTACCTTTTGTAAATTTCTTGCTAGAAATTTCTGAGTGAGTGCAAGGAAGACAATCCTGCTGACAGGAGGACAAGTGCATCTAGGAAGGGAAGTGTTAAATACCTTCAAGTTGTGGTTCAAAGGCACTAGCCATGCAAGGAAAGTGTATGGAGGTTGAAAAGAAGAGGGTGTTGTACTCTCATCTACTGTATAGATTAGTATATTAGTATTTTTGGGTCCAAAATATTCTTAATGGGGAGGTGTGATCAGATTTGGATCAAGGACCTAAGTGATAGCTCAAAATTCGCGTCTTCCTAATTTTGGCACCGTGAACGATTTAAAAAACCAACACCATATGAAGAAGTTATCACAGTTTTAAAAGTCAAGTAAACTGCAAAAATTGGACTTTGACCAAGTTTGACTTGGAAGTTTGGAAAATTAAAAAGAGAATATTCCAGGGACTATTCCTGGAATATTCCATTCGGTCCAAGCGGCTCTTGACAGTTTGCATGGACGCATTGGTAAATTGGTTGACTTTTGAATTTTTGGGCCAATTACAAGGCGACAAATGGCCAGCCTTGAGGCCGCCACATGTCCCCGGGACCATATATTAAAATTTTTTAGCACGGTCGAGAGTGAAACCTTGGACCTCCTGCCCGGAGGCTCGCACACATTACCGTCTACCCTACGAATGTTTCTTAACTCTGTAAGGGCACCGTTTGATTTTACTATGTTATAGTTTATGGTATGGGGGTTTGGGAGGCTAGCTCCGAGGGGCCAGCCCCCCCATATGACTGGCAGCCGTGACCATGTCCTAAACCTTAACCACTACCCAACGGTTTTTCAAAACCATTGCAACATGTTCACACATGGCCCATTACCGTTTAATGCCACAGTTATCCCCAAATATCCGCCCGACAGTTATGGCTAATTAACCGCCAAGTCTGGTCACATGCCCAACATCCCATTTAATCTAATGGTCAGCACTGGTGGTTTTTATGGTAGAGACGCCATTTTTGGCGGAAATCCAAACTTAACTGCAGTTTCTCCACATTTAGTGGAGTTTTTTAAGGGACAATGGGAAAAAATGAGTTCAGGCTCTATCTTGAGCTAGATTCGCCCAATTTTGGAGTGTGGATAGTCAATTTCGACTATCTTGGAAATTCCAGAGCTGTTGGAGAGAGTTCCAGAGCCATTAGAGAACGTTTTAGTAGGTTTTTTCTTCATATAAGTTCAAGGGGCCACGAGGGCCACCATGGGCCAGCAGCAGTTTGAGGCCTAGCAAGGGTAGCTAGAGGCCTTATTTAGAAATCCAATAGTCAATTTTGGATGTTTCATATGTTGTGAAACTAATGGTGTGGTTTTAAGAGCTTGTAGAGGACTTTTGAAGTTATAAATTCTTCAGTTAAGTTCCAGGGGCCACCAGTGCCATCTTTTGCCAACAACAGTTCGGGGCCTAGCCAGGGCATCTAGAGACCTTATTTAGCGAAGAAATAGTCATTTCTGAATGTAATCAGAATTTTGAATCCATTAATGGAGGTTGTAGAATATTTTGAGGACTTCTAGTGGTCGATAACCCATCAAAGAAGTTTTCAGTGACCCTAGTGCCAAGGGGTGCTGACAGGTGTTGGAGGCGAAACCAGAGCAGCTGAAGGCCATTTTTAATGAACCAATAGTCTATCCTGACTAATTTTTACATTTTAGATCCAATGAAGGTATTTTCAGAGCCATGTTAAGGCTTCTAGAGCTTTAGAAGCTGAATGGAAGTTTTGGGAAGCCTAGGGCAATCCATGGAGGAAGGCCTAGTTTGGGGATGCAGTGCTCGTTTCAAGCAAATGATCAGCCTATATTTGGTTTTTTATGTGTGCTAGAGACATTAGGTGTGGTTTCAAGGACATTAAAATAATTCTGAAGGATTTTGTGCCGTAGAGAAGCTCAATGTAGCTCAAGTGCACCGACAGAAGGAATCGAGTCTAAGGGAGCCTAGATCTGTTTGCAAAGTGATGACAGCCATCACAGGGATATAGATGGCAATATAAGCCCATTAGTTCAGTTCAATAAAATTTGGAGTTAAGTGTGGAACTTGTAAAAGAAACTTTACCATAATCCCAAAGAGCCAAGTCAATATGACAAAAGCTCGAGATGTAACCCATGATATTCGGGCAAACTCCTAGATTATTTTTGTTGTTATGTGTGGATGTTTTATTGCTCCATTATATTTTCATTACACATGTTTAATTTTATAAAAAAAAAATGGACTTAAAGCACTTAAAAAAATAAAAATCATACACCTATTTCAAGTAAAAATTTCTGCAAAAGTCAAGTACAAGCTAGATCTTTTATTTTTTTAACTGAGTGGGAGGTTCTTGAAAATCATCACAATTTATCCAATCCATTGTCAGATCACCAACTATCATTGTTCCATACTTCTACTGTTGCTATGGGCTCCTATAGCAAGCAATTGATCTAAGAGGTGGAGTCCTCAAGGATACTTCCCATCCTATATCTCTCCGTGGCTACAAAACCAAAACACCCTACCTCACCCCTAGAGGTATGTCACTAATCATTGAAAACTATTCCTCCAATATGGAGGATAACTTGTCAATCTCTACAGATGAATCCTATTGATCTTGCCTCTCCTCTTTGTCCCTCTTTCTAAGCAGACACTAGTTATTGTAGTAAAAAATTTCACCACATCTGAAGCCCTTGATCTTCGAAACGTCCTTATTATTATGTGATGCTCCTGCTGCCTATTTGATAGGAGGGATGCATTCCCCTCTTCCTTCACCTATGCCTTCGCCCCATTTCTACTTCTACCATTGATGGTTTTTTTCACTAGATCTCATCTTGGCTCCTCCTACTGCAGATCTTCCTGCATCGTATCCTTCTTTAGAAATGTTTCTCTGCCAAAAATAGTTATCCACACCATATCTAAATCCTGAGGCGCTAACCCTACAGTTTCCAACATATATCAGACATCTTGAATTCTGGTGAGAAACTGGTCTATGTGTTCCCCCTTCTGCATATGTGTACTTCTCATCTTTTCCTCCATGTACATCTTGCACTTATCGGAAGATCCCTAGTAAAAAATAGAAAGGGAGTCCCACATCTCTTTGGTTGTTCCTAGAGCTACTATGTGAGATACAACATGATTACAAACTCCATCAAGGATCATCCTCTTTGCCTTACCAATGTCCTTCTTGTATGTCTTCTCTTGAGATGGATCTGTGTGGATAGCCACCACGTTATCGATGCAGGAAATCCTTGCCTTCCACATCACATAATTAGATTATTTATCCAACCGATCTTGATCTCTCAACCCAGTAGATTTCATCTCGCCAAACAAAAGTCAAATTATGCCTCTTTTCCTCTACACAGCTACTTACTGGCTCTACGCACTCCTTGGTAGAGTGGGTAAATATACTCTCAACTACTACTACTCTGTGTGGAAAAACAGAATTTCTTGGTTAGAAATTATCTGAGGACATAATTCCCTCAGTGTGTTATTCTTTCCTCCTGATGTTATTTTGTCAACTACTGCTGCAAAAATCTTTCCCAGTTAAATATCTGCTTTGCGTGGAAATTGTTGTTGTTTCTCCCTCTACCTCTATCAATTCTCGATCTGGAAATTTTGTGTTGTAATCTTCCTACTTAGCCTAAGCTAAGAAGAATATGCAATTTTGTCTCATTTTCTATTGCATGAATAAATAAATAAAGGAGGACATGTAAAACTCCTAAAATAATGAATAAATCAAAGCCCATATGGACATGGATAAATCTGGGCCATGTAAACAAATCACTTTTAGGTGTGAAAGGGGTTTGAGCTATGAGACTGGGTCAAACTTGACCAAATCTACAACGTTGTCTAGATATAATGAACCTCATGAAGGGACAGTGCAGTTCGAGAAGGAGGCCCCTCATGTGAAAGGAGCTAACTCATCAAGGTGGTTTAGGGTTGGCAAAGGCTTTCATCTTATAAAAGGAAGGGGAAGGCAGAAAGATAAGGTTTTGATTGTCTATATTTCTGAGTATCTTGTCTGTTTATACAAATACCATTCTCTATTGTTCAGTAGAGAATTGTGATGCTTAGCACTTGGAGTTCCTATGCAGGGATTTCACCTCTTCCATTGAGAATTCTTGGAGGAGTCTTGCTGATTTGATCCAATATCAGTCTTTGGGCCAACCTCTACTTCCAACTGAAATGCAGATCCAGTGAGGGCTTGTTTTCTTTTGTAGGCTACATCAAGTGGAACACTAGATCTGTTTAGATCTAGCTTGTATTGGTGCCTCTTCTCCATGATTGTGTATTTTAACCTCCTGGAAGAGTGCATTAGTTGTTTGAGCTTCAGATTTGTATCTTGGCATCAGGACATCTCTGTTATTCAAGCTACAACGTAGTTTCCTTTGAGGGACTGTGTTATTTTCAGTGGAGATTTTGTGGGGTGTTTTGATCCCATTTTTTATGGGAGATCCCTGGTGTTGGGCTTTACCTTTCACTTTGGTGATCCATGGATTAGTTTTCTTATCCATGTTCTGTATAGATCTGATATTTTTTAATTTAAAGTCATATTCAGAAATTTCTGAATAATATTGCAGATCTTCTTCTTAAAACTCAGATCTACTCTTTGTATTGCATGTTTTGGTTAAAACCCCAAGGGGATCTTGTAATAGAGCCTTTCTAGTGTACAGATCTGAAATGGATCTGATATCTTGTACACAGATCTATTCTAGATCTAAGATGCAATATTAAGCTATTGTAGCTCCTAAAAATAACACTGTTAAGCCATTCTGCAGTTTATATATGTGTTGCAGCCTTCTTTCCTGAAGATTTCTTTCTCTCTTGTCTTATGTATTCTATTGTATAATGTAAGAGAATCATTGTAATTCTGATTTGCTATTGTATATTCAAAATTTGATCTCATTTGATGGCCTCCTACTCATGCTTTCCAAGACTGTGTTATTTTTGAAGCAGTTTGTTGTGCATAGCTGCAACCCCTCTTGTAGGGTGTTTTTCAGCTAAACTAGGTGGTTGGAGATCTATTTACCACACCTATTTTGATTTTTTTTTGCTCCCCTTTTGGATTTAGACTCCAGATCTGCTGATCTAAGGGATACAAGGGCTGCAAACTCATTTCTATGCATAAATCTCCAAGAAGTGCGTTATTTCAGCAGGCTTGCTGTGCAATCCCAATTTTGGGATATTACAGTGGTATCAAAGCTCCTTTCTTGGCACAGCCTGTGCTTTCATTGGAGAACCACAGCCATGTTTCATTAAAAATAAGATGAGCCTCCTAATGATAGGGAGAAGAGGTATCAGAATAGAAGTCACAAGAAGTTTGATTACACCATTGATGATCAAGACAAGGGTAAAGCCCCTAAAACTGCAAGTGATAAAGAAGGAGAAGAGTTTGCAAGAACTCTAATGGTGGCCATTCAATATCTTGCTATAGATATCAAAGAAATGAGGATGGACAGAATGAGGGAATCTCCTAGGAGATTTCATCCTGGGGAAAGCTCTGACATGTCTCACCACTGGATTGGTCAACCAGTGAACCAGCCACAAGCTCCACAAGCTCCACTATGCCTACCTTCTTGGCTGTGGAGAATGAAGGACCACAAGAGCAAGCATCCCTTAAAGACTACTTTGTGGAATATGAATCTCAGAATCAGAGGTTCAGAGACCACTTGAGTTTCCAAGAGTTTTGTCACCTCAAGGACAAAAGAAGACCAAGGCAGCAGTATAGAGATCGTGGGTTCTTTCATAGTCATGATAGACATCACTCTATGGGCATATTATTTTTGCCCAAGTCTGATGGATCATCCACCAGTTCTGCCAAGGCATGGGTAGAAAATTTGGATATCTACTTTCAGTTGAACAAAGTCCCTAATATTGAAGCCATCAAGATTGCAGCGCTATACTTTGAAGGTGAAGCACACAATTGGTGGTTCCATGGGTTTTCTACATTGGGCCATGCCAATGTGACTGCCTACTCTGAATTCACTAGGAGACTAGTGGAGAGGTTTGAAAGAAAGGATCCAGAAGCACCTTTCATGAGCCTTGCAAAGTTAAAGCAATCAGGAAATGCAGAAACTTATATCTCTAAGTTTCTGAGATTATCTGTTATGGTTCTTGATCTGTCTGCAGCAAGGAAGGTGTACATGTTCAACGATGGCTTGGATGAACCTTTGCATGGGTTGCTTAAATATACCAAGCCCATCACTTTGCATGATGCCATTGAGAGGGCTATAGATCTCCAAGATGCCTTGCCAAAAGGAAAGGAAACTTTCCAGAGCAAGGCCCCTCACCTTTCTAAGGGGAAGGAAGAAAAATATGCTCCTTCCAAGGAGAGCTCATTCAAGAAGCCTCTTGATATTGAAGTCAGGAGGGAGCTGAGAAAGAAGATACTATGTTTCACTTGCCAAGATTCATGGACGCCTGGACATAGATGTGTTGCTGGGAAAGCACACTACATAGAAGTCTTCTCAGATTTTGAGGAGGAAGATTAAGATGATGAACCAAGGAGGGGTCACATCACTGATAATATTGAGGGAGATCCAACACCATCTGGAGATGGGGATGGAGCCTTTGCTCCAATAGGAGGAACTCTTGCATATTTGAGAGGGGTGCCTAAGTACTTGACCCTAAGAGTACAATGTTCAATCATGAATCAAAGGGTATCTATACTGATTGATAGTGGGGAAACCCACAATTTTATTGATGCTCATCTTGTGAAAAGGAGAGCAATCCCCTCTAATACTTTTGAGGGATTCTCTATTTTGGTCACAACAGATAGGAAAATGCAATGCATGCAATATGCCCATCACTCTCAGTCACTATGGGGTCCTACGCTTTGGTGGATCACTTTTTTGTAGTTGACATACCAGACACTAATATCATTTTGGGTGTCCAATGGTTGACTACATTGGGGAAAGTCACCACTGATTGGAAATCTTTGCAGATGGAGTGGGTGGACATGAAGAGTGATAAACCCCAAATCATCCAAGGCATGCATACTTATCCCTCACCAAGAACTTCCAGACAAACAACATAGATGGATTTGCGTAGTGGAAGAAAGGATCTCACGGTCCCTTCTCTTATGTTCATGATTCTGCAAGGGACATTCCTATCTAGTGGAAAACCACTTGGGAGGCCACCAGATTTAGATCTTGTGGGGGAGGCCTCACAAATTCCTGCTCTAAATCTAGATCCAGGATGTATTGGAGCAATGGGAGACCAAGCTACAGCGCTAGAGGGCTTGGGACAACTCAAGAGTGAGGGGAATCTTCTCCCTACATCACTATCTCCCTCTCTCTTCTCTAGATCTACGCTGTGGGAGGAGGAGAATGGGAGGATCAGCCTTCCAACACACAACTTTGGCATGGGAGATATCAGAGAAGAGATCAGCAACATGACAAGCACTTCCATGGATGTATCATCGGCGCTTTCATTGTTGAATAGTGTGGATCTGTATTGGAAATATCAACTGCTTGTAGAGTATTCCAAAGATCTCCACACAGGTATGATACTACATGACATGCAGCAAGAAGAGGGCTATTTAGTCCAAGGGGGAGTTATCTATCATCACGGTATGGTCTTATTGGCGAGATATTCCAAGCTCAAGAAGAAGATACTACAAGGGGCACAAAAAGAATTCTTTCTCAGCCATATGCATTCAATGAAGATCTATACCCTGATCATGAGGAGCTTTGATTGGGAAGGCTTGAGGGAGGAACTACATCAGCACTTTCAAGAGTGCATGAGCTATGTGGAGTTGGGACAGCCAATGGACTCTATACAAGAGTCATTTCAACCATTTCTACCTTCTTTTGAGAGAAGGGGGATGCCCATGCACAACTCCATGTGTATGAGGAACTTTGATGGTAAAATATATGATCATGTAGAGAAAAATTTATTTTCTGATTCTTTTACCATGTTTTTGTGGGATATGACTCCTAAAGGGAGTGATAGATCATGTGCATCTCATGGCTTGTGGTGGGCCAATAGAAATTTTGAACTAGGCCAATCCCTTGTTGTGCAAAGGGAGATTCCTTTTCATGATGGGTGCTTTCCAAAGGCACCAAACATATCTGACATCTTTAGCCATGTTAAGGTAACTCATGCAGCAAATGTGTGCTGGGAATGCCACTTACCACACCTTGATCTAATGCAGGCAGGATATGCACTGCGTTGGCATCACATGTGGGATTTTGACCCACCTCCCCAAGCTCAGATTTCTGTTTTCATATATGTAGTCCTGCGTCCATACTTGGATGATATAGGTTTACTATTTATGGGATTGTATGGAGGGGGGATGGGCAGTTTTTATGTACCACATGGATTGGAACTTCTCCCTGTACCTCATGCCACATTTTTTAGAGGGAGAATTCCTCCATCCATGCTTATTTCTATTGAATTCTTCACTCCTGGTGGGATGGACTATGCACATCTTATGTTGACCCTGGAGGAACAATTCATGATGTATTGGCTTGATGAACACTTGGCTTATGATGAGGACTTTATCATTGATGGTAATATCAATGGAGGAGGGGAAGTACTACAGCTCTCACCCTATTAGTTGCTTGAGGACAAGCAACATTTTGGAGGGGAGGGCTGTAATATTCCTACTTAGCCTAAGCTAAGAGGAATATGCAATTTTGTCTCATTTTCTATTGCATGAATAAATAAATAAAGGAGGACATGTAAAACTCCTAAAAGAATGAATAAATCAATGCCCATATGAACATGGATAAATTTGGGCCATGTAAACAAATCTCTTGCAGGTGTGAAAGGGGTTTGAGCTATGAGACTGGGTCAAACTTGACCAAATCTACAGCGTTGTCTAGATACAATGAACCTCATGAAGGGACAACGTAGTTCTAGAAGGAGGCCCCTCATGTGAAAGGAGCTAACTCATCAAGGTGGTTTAGGGTTTGCAAAGGCTTTCATCTTATAAAAGGAAGGGGAAGGCAGCAAGAGAAGGTTGTTTATTGTCTATATTTATGAGTATCTTGTATGTTTAGACAAATACCATTCTATGTTGTTCAGTAGAGAATTGTGCTGCTTAGCACTTGGAGTTCTTATGCAGGGATTTCACCTCTTACATTGAGGATTCTTGGAGGAGTCTTGCTGATTTGATCCACTATTATGCTTTGGACCAAGCTCTACCTCCAACTGCAACGCAGTTCCAGTGAGGGTTTGTTAGCTTTTGTAGGCTACAACAAGTGGAACACTAGATCTGTTCAGATCTAGCTTGTATTGGTGCCTCTTCTCAGTGAGTGTGTCTTTTAACCTCCTGGAAGAGTGTGTCAATTTTTGGACCTTCAGATTTGTATCTTGGCATTAGGCCATCTCTGTTATTCAAGATACAACATAGTTTCCTTTGAGGGACTGTGTTATTTTCAGTGGAGATTTTGCAGGGTGTTTTGATCCCATTTTTTATGAGAGATCCCTGGTGTTGGGCTTTGCCTTTCACTTTGGTGATCAATGGATTAGTTTGCTGATCCATGTTCTGTATAGATCTGATCTATTTTAATGTAAATTCATCTTCAGAAATTTCTGAATAATATTTTAGATCTTCTTCTTAAAACTCAGATCTACTCTTTGTATTGCATGTTTTGGTCAAAACCCCAAGGGGATCTTGTAATAGAGACTTTCTAGTGTACAGATCTGAAATGGATCTGATATTTTGTACATAGATATGTTCTAGATCTGAGTTTAAATATTCAGCTGCTGCAGCTCCTTAAAATAACAATGTTAAGCCATTCTGCAATTTATATATGTGTTGCAGCCTTCTTTCCTGAAGATTTATTTCTCTCTTGTCTTATGTATTCTACTGTATAATGTAAGAGCATCATTGTAATTCTGATTTGCTACTTTATATTCACAATTTGATCTCATTTGATGGCCTCCTCATGCTTTCCAATACTACGTTATTTATGAAGTAGTTTGTTGTGCATTGTTGCAACCCCTCTTGTAGGGTGATTTTCAGCTAGACTAGGTGGTGGGAGATCTGTTTACCACACCTAGTTTGATTTGTTTTTGCTAGCCTTTTGGATTTAGTCTCCAGATCTACTGATCTAATGGATCCAAGGGCTACAAACTCATTTTTTTACATAAATCTCCCAGAAGTGCATTATTTCAGCAGGCTTGATGTGCAATTCCAATTTTGGGATACTACATGTGCTCTATTGACTCACTACGAGACACAAATTACCTCAAAAATATTCCCTACTAGGCTTTGGACTATAGACTCCTAGGGTTTCGAGTAGATTCCTAAAAATTTCCTCGAAAAACCCTCTTTCCTTCTGCAACTAAGCTCTTCCTACTTCTCTTATGCTCTGATACATTGTGAAAATTTTGTTATTCAGAATCCTACTGTAGAAACTGATCAGACTTCTCATATTTTTTAATTACCGAACAAATTATTTACAGTGTTAAAAATTAAATATAAAAATAAAATACATTGTAGCTTACACAACATAAAATATTGCGAAAAATACAACGCAGGAAAAATAGAAACACACACACAAAAATATTTTGTTATTTTTGGAACAATGTCCCTGGAAAAACCTAACTTGGGAAAACCAGTGTATAAGCTGAGGGTTTTATTATTATGCAGTACTAATCTGAGTACAAATCATTGGATTCCCAAACTGGATATCTGATGTAGAGAAATGCTGACAAAAGAGTTAGTGAGAAAATCTCACACTACCACAAGTGATCCGACACTGATCTGGCCTCAAGATGATCTTCCCTACGTTGTATCTCTGTTGTAACTGCATCATCCTACTCATTAATTGTGTCATAGCTCGAGGGACTATGTCACCTTCTCCTTATGATATTCTTCCCACTCGAAACTCAACTCCCTTGACCTTCGGACTCACACTGCAGCTTCTTCCGCTGCATCTCGACTGTCTCTCAGCAAAATAGTAGACTCCCTCTAAAGCTCTGCACTGCCTCTACATGTCATTGCGCAACCTCTCTGTGGCTATCGATGCCTTCTCTACCTTGCACTCCCCGGATATGGAAACCTTCCTCCGGTCCACTATATTTTCTCCTCATTGCAATGAAATCACTAGATCTCTCTCTGGAAACTCGACGCTTCTACTATGATAATTCAATCTCCTAGCAGAATAGATCATCCTGCCCTTTCTCCATAAATTCCAGCCTCCTTCCTAGAAATTCATACATGCCTATTAGATTTTGAAAGGGCTTCCCCAATACTCTCTTCCAATGAGTGAAATCCTCATGAGCTTCATGATTATCCATTTCCATTAGGGACCAATTCCTCATAAAAGAATTCAAACCAAATAATAAGCAGATAGCCTCAAAATGCATCATGGCTTCCCTTATTTATCAGCTCCTTCTCATATCAGGAAGGACTCTCCCCAATTACGAGCATTAACTCCTCCTGTAGATGAAGCATCATAGAATTATCCTTGACCATTGAGATGGTCCTCACACAGATGGATTGCATGAAGGTATTAAAGATTCTCTCCTTGAATGACTTCAAATCCCAAATCAGTTGTAACAAAGAAGACAGTTGAGAATTTAAAACAAGCCACCCTTCTTTACTAACACACCAAGTGTGGATTATTTCGTGCATGGTATGCAATGTGTGCTAGATATATTGGACTCCCATTTTTCCTCCCTCATCATCCATCATGTGGTGATGTGATTCCAACTAGAAGCTTGTGTTTATTCTCCTTAATTCGACTCATAGAGAGTTTGATTTGATTGATATCAAAAAAAAAAAATTTATTATTATTGATTACGAGATTGGTGCCATTAACCTTTCTCCATCATGGAGCTCAACAACACCTTGTTCTATTTTGGAACTCTGATTAACTAGGATATCCTCCTCCTCGTTAAGAGATCTTAGGATGTGGTGGAGAGTGAGTACCTCACATTTTGACTCCAGCAGAGAAATTTGATGGATAGTTGGGGGAAAATAACATGAGCTTCCCGTTATCACCTTAGCTATATATCTTATTACTATGATTGAGTCTCTCACTGCCCACAATTTATTTATTCCTTTGTCCTTGGCAAGGTTGAAACCTTTCCAAAGCACCCAGAACTCAGCTTGATTATTAATTGCCAATCCTAGGCCCAAACAAAATCTATATTCTTTTTGTTCTTCAAGGAAATGCATTACCCCTCCCGCTCTTTACTATTACAAACATATTGTACATTATTATCATTTATAAAATCGTTATTAATAAAAATATTCTTTAGAAATATTTATTTTGTAAATAATATAAGTAATCTTCCTCTAAACAATTCATAATATATTAAAGATAAATATCTTATAAAAGAAAACCAAAATTAAAATTTGTAAATATTTTATTCTAATAATAATTAAAATTATAATAAATTTTATTTATTTAAAAAAAAAAAATATTCCAAGGAGGGTGTCTAGTAGTTGGTGTTCCCCATCTTGGTATGAGGCCAACTCACATGAAAGGGGGTTGTGTCTCCCACTATACTTAGGGCATTGTAGGAACTCTTGTCACTTCATCGATATTGGTACGAAGTAGGCACAAGGTTAAACAAAATTTGAATATTGCAGACCGTAGATGGAGGTACATGAGGACTAAATGGGAGAATTCTATTATATTAGCAAATATGGATGAAAAAATTGATAGTATAGACCACAAGCTAACCATTCTATCCAAGAGATCAACCAACATTTCCTTCTCCTTGGATGAGGATATTAACCAACCAACCTGGATGTCTGAGTATTATTCCCCATAATTGTTATGACTCATTGGTTTTTTTCTTTTGCATCATTTGCAGTATTTTTTCTTCTCATGTCAATCTATGTCAAGGTTTAGCATAGTCAACCTGATTTTATAAGCTTTTATTTACAAAATACTCATGTTAGACTAGATCTTAGCAACCCCAATACTCTGAATTTATGTTGTAGATATGGTTTCCTTTAGGGAATATTAGTAACAAAAAAAATGGCTATATAATAACCAACTTCAAAAATAATAATAATAATAATAATAATAATAATATATTTTTAGATAAAAAATTTCCTTAAAAAAATCCTTGTAAAATTTTTTATATGCCATTAAATTATTAAAATAAAAGTCAAATTATTTACTTTATGATCTTAGTTTTTCTATGAAATATATGTGTGTGTGTGTGGGTGTGTGTGTGTTATAGCATCATTTATCACCTCTATATACTTGATGAATTATGCATTGGCCTTGTACAACCCTTCCATTCAGACTTGATCACACTTCTTAAAAAACAGTATTTTAAAACCCATACGCGACTCTTCCCAGTTTTTTCCACATGTAGACACGGTTCCATCTATAGCTAACCCACGTATGATATTTAAAATATTAAAAATATAAAAAATCCCCATTAAAGAGGTATGGTTTATGGGTTTTCCCTATAACTTAACTACCCTACCTCGTGGCCTAACTATTCCCCAACTGAAAAAACTAATTTGAGGAAGTATAAATACACCTCAAGGGAATAGCCTAAAGGGAAGAGAGAGAGAGAGTTCTATTGATATTATAGCCTATTATAGCCCTAATCAAGTCCGATATTTCCTTGTGCCTCCTGCACTTCCTAGGTCTAGGAAACCCTTGTTTCATTGTGATGATCACCCCCACTTTATGTGACATCCTTTGTGCACCATTTATGGAAGAAGCTTTGTGACGCTAGGGCTAGACAGATCTGAAGGACAGTTTCTCTTGGAGTCGTTGAAGATCTTAGGTGATTTCTCTACTTTATCTTTAAATATTATCAATAAAAGAAGCTCTATCCCATTCCTGATGTCTTTTTGTTATATATCTCTTATATATGTTGAATGATCTTTAATGGTTCATTTCATATTATTGTTATGAGATTATATATGCTAACATGGTGACATCTAGGACATATATGTTATGCAACTAGTTTTTGTGCTTTATCTTTACTAATTTGCAGGTTCTGAAGCACGAGGAGTAGCAAAGGGTTTGCACCTTGCGGGATCGACCCCAAACGTAGGACAAACGGGTAAGGTCGTCTATCCCCAATTTTCTAGTTCAAGCATTAAAACTAATAATTAAAGTGCTTATTGTGATGATATTCCATCTGCTCTATTAGGTCCATCAACCCAAACCTCAGCATAGACTTTCCTGTAACAGTGTGTGTTTGTGTGTGTTTAATACATTAATTTATTTATTTTTAACACCAAAGAGTATTGATTATATTAATTCTATGCCCAGTCGTAGTAGAAACTTAGGAAATTACAATTCCATTATAGTGATGGGCTTGATGAGCTACAAATGTAGGCTATTGAACCAGACCCAATTATCCATCAACATTGCAAAAGGAAATGGCAATCCTATTATTCTACTAGTATATACCAGCCAAAACTGTGATAAGAGAAACGTACATAGAAAACCAGGCATAACGTTGACTAATCCTCAAAATAGGCAGGGCAATAGAGGTCCAGGCTCGAGTTTTCCTCTACATGCAGAGAATTCTACTTGGCGAACTGAATTTGGAGGTCCTTAAGCATGCTTCTAAGTGCCCTAACCTCGTCTTTTTTTTCACCAATTTGTTTTATTTTTTCCACTATCAGTTCCTGATTCTCGCTCGTCGATTCCCTCTGTTGATGAAAGAGCACTTGTAATTCAGCAATGTCTGCACGCAATTCTGCATTCCTACTGGTGCACATGGCACAAGAAAGGGGGGAGAAGGTAGTCGAGGGTGTGAATTTGACCTAATCATGAGCAGTCCCTTTCCACTCTTCCCAACGAAGGATGATGAAAACCCCAGTAACCCGATGCCATTGCAAAGAGCTAAATGAGATCCCCTTCGAACCAGTTTCGGGCTTCTTGTAGAGTCACCAAGCTCTTCACTTAATGCTTAACAAAATTTCCCCATTGATGCTTCTTCGACTAAAACTACTTTACAGAATGCAGAGGTACCCAAGGATCGGGATAGGAACATCCCCCAGCTACGACTACCATCCTTGGGATACCTAGATCCTTCAACATGAACCAAACATTATCAATTTTCATAAAAAATATATACACAAATGGTATGAAGAGAAACTTACTGCACAACCACGATAAATAGACTGAGTTATTCAATAGTCACATGTGATGCTAAGTAGTGTTCTGTGTTCCCCCAGGATCTTACAGTGGCTCCATGATTCTTTGCTAACTGAAATGACTTCCGCTTCAGTCATACTTGTGTTCAAGTGGGTGATCCATATGATCTAAACCAAGAGGAGTAAATGTGGCTTTCTCACAAAGGGAATTCACATGGATAACACTTGAGATTATCGGTATGATACCAAAATTCGAGGGATGGAAAAGAGAGATCCCACACTTATCATATCCTTCAAACTAGGTGCCTTCACATGTGTTGATTCCATAATTCCTCGCGTTAGGGGATATGAAGGATGGAACTTCAAATACTTCCATATCTAACTTCCAGAAAGGAGAGCATAGGGGATTTGGGGATGGGGGGTAATAGGAAGAGGGGTCTAGGCGAGGGCGAATGATATTAGTAAGATAGGTTCAATGGGCACATTAAAATTAATAGGATTAGGAGGGAGGGAAATGATTATAGAAACTTGCATTTTAAGATTAGGAGATGGGTAGATAACCATAATTACCATTGACATTTGTGTGTCCTGTGAAAATTCTGTTACTCGGAATCCTACTACAGAAACTGATTAGATTTATCCTATTTGTTAATTACCACCAAATTATTTACGGTGTTACACATTAAATATCGAAATAAAATACACTGCAACCTACAACACATAAAATAAAGTGGAAAATACAATGTGGGAAAAATATAAACACATACACAAAAATATTCCATTATTTTTGGACCAATGTCCCTAGAAAAACCCAACTTGGGAAAATCAGTGTAGCAGGTGAGGGTTTTATTATTAAGCAGTAGTAATATTAGCACAAATCACTGGATTCCCAAACTGGCTATCCAATGCAGATAAATGTTGACAAAAGAGTTAATGATAAAATCTCACACTATCGTCGACGATCCAACACTGGTTTGGGCTCAGGATGATATGCCCTCCATTGTCTCTGTGCTGTAACTACGTCAGCCTATGCAGCCACTGTGTCATAGCTCGAAGAATTGCATCACCTTCTCCTTCTAATATTATTCCCACTGGAAACTCGACTCCCTGGCCCTCCATACTCACACCTTAGCTTAGCAGTGATATTGATTGTCTCTCAGAAAAATAGAAGACTCCCTTTGAAGCTATGTGTTGCCTTTGCGTGGCACTGTGTAAACTCTCAATGGCTCTCTATGCCTTCTCTTCCTTGCACTCCCTCGATTTGGAAACCTTCCTCCGGTCTACTATCCTTGCTTCTCACTGCAGCGAAATCATTGGATCTCTCTCTATAAACTCAGTACTGCTACTCTAAGAATTCAATCTCCCAACGAAATCGATCTCTACAAATCTCAAGTATTTTCTCCAAGTTATCATCGAGTTCCTTCTTATTACTTCTTGTTGAAATATCAACAGCCGGGATTAGATATTAATCACTGGCTCAGATTATATTAGACTCAATCCACACCTTTATCTAGAAGCTTCGCACCTAACTTAATGAATACCTTTTAATTAATCATATTTCATAAATTTAGACTTAGGAAATATTAAAAATCTAATTAATTAATTTAATTTAATTACTTCCAGGTGGAAATTCCCCAAACGAATTCTGGGTCTTAGAGAATGCATGTGTCTTAGCCTCTCAACAAATTATCGACACCAGAGCACATTTTATGCTACAAAAAACAACAGTCCCTCCTAGAAATGAATGTGCTCTAGTGTTGTTCCCCTCCTTATAGCAATACTCTGACTCTATACCACATCCTGTTGTGTTGTTGATGTTTGGCCTCACTCCCCACCAACTACTGCGCAACTTTGATTATGTGCTACATTTGTGTTGATGCTTCCTCTGCATGTTGCTGGCAGCTACTACAAATTTTTTGTTGCTTCCACTGCCACATCTACAATTATCTCTCATATTTTAATGCTCCAACTGAGATATGTCCATCATATTGAACCAATTGTGTTCAGTTTGATGCATCTATCACCTGAGTCCTTACTACCTCTAGTCTCTACGTTGTCACTGAAGTTTCTATGTTGTTTTTTACTCTTCACTATGTTGTTGCATTGCTTCCAACTCTACTCTACATTGCTCAATCTCATGCTGCTACTAGCTATTGCATCTTCCACTCTACCACCAGACTGCACCAACTATCAGTGTCCCACCCTGCTACTGCTACCATGGGCTTATGTAGCAAGGAATTGATCCAAGAGGTGGACTCCTCAAGGATATTTCCCATCCTGTAGCTCTTTGTGGCTACAAAACTAAGTCACCCCACCTCACCCCTCAAGGTATGTCGGTTATCATGGAAAAATCTTCCTTCAACCTGTAGGATATCTTATTGATCTCTATGGATGAAGCCTATTGATCCTGCCTCTCCTCTTTGTCCCCCTTTCTAAGCAGAAACTGGTTACTGTGGTAACCAATTTCACCACATCTAAAGCACTTGATCTTTGAAATTTCCTTCTTCTTCTGCGATGCTCATGCTGCCCATTTGATGCGAGGGATGCATTCACCTCTTCCTTCACCTATGACTTCATCCCACTTCTATTTCTCCCATTTATGGGTTTTTTCACCAGATCTCATCCCAGCTCCTATTGTAGATCCTCCCACATCCTATCCCACTTTAGCAATGTTTCTCTGCCAAAAATACTTTGGAAAAACACTTGTCATTCTTTTGAGACTGAATTTCTAGCCATTTGCACCATCTCTAAATCCTGAGGCGTTGACCCTACAGTTTGCAATAGATATCAAACATCCCGAATTCTAGTGAGAAACTAGTCTATGTGTTCCCCCTTTTGCATACATGCACTTCTCATCTTTTCCTCCAAGTACATCTTCCACTACTCGGAAGATCCCTTGTACAATGTGGCAAGGGAGTCCCACATCACTTTGGTCGTTCCCAGGGCCACTATGTGAGATACAACATGATCCCGAACTCCATCAAGGATCATCCTCTTCACCTTAGTGATCTCCTTCTTGTATTTATTCTCCTGAGCTGGATCCATGGGGACAGCCACCACGTTATCGATGTACGTTTTGAGATCATGTTCATCTATAAGGAAGGAAATCCTTGCCTTCCACATCATATGGTTAGAATATTTGTCCAACCAATCCTGATCTCTCAACCTACCTGATGCCATCTCGCCAAAAAAAAGTCAAATTTTTCATCTTCTCCTCTTTGCAGCTACTGACTTCCTCTACGCACACCTTACTAGAGTGGGTAAATATGCTCTCATCTACTACTACTCTACATGGAAAAATAGAATTTCTTGGCTAGAAATTATCTAACGACATAATTCCCTAAGTGTGCTCTTCTTTCCTCCTGATGCTATTTTATTAGCTACTGCTGGAAAACTGTGTCCCAGTTGAATATCTGCTCTACGTGGAAATTATTTTTTTTTCCTCCCTCTACCTCTAGCAATTGTCGGTCTAGAAAATTTGTGCTCTATTGACTCACTAAGAGACAAAAATTCCCTCAAAAATATGCCCTACTGGCCTCTGGATTGCGCAGTCTCCTGGGGTTTCAAGCAGCTACCTATAAAGTGCCTTGAATCACTCTCTTTCCTTCTACAACTGATCTCTTCCTACTTCTCCTGCGCTCTAATACCATGTGAAAATTCCATTATTCAGAATCCTATTGCAGAAACTGATCATATTTCTCCTATTTGTTAATTACCGAACAAATTATTTACGGTGTTACAAAGTAAATATCGAAATCAAATACATTGCAGCCTACACAACATAAAATATTTCGAAAAATAAAATGCGGGAAAAATAGAAACACACAGAAAAAAATACTCCGTTATTTTTGGACCAATGTCCCCGGAAAAACCCAACTTGGGAAAAAGAAGATGAGGGTTTTATTATTTATTATTATGCAATACTAATCTGAGTACAAATCATTGGATTCCCAAACTGGCTATTTGATGCAAAGAAATACTGACAAAAGAGTTAGTGAGAAAATATCACACTGTCACAAGTGATCTGACACTGATCTGTCCTCGGGATGATCTTCCCTGTGTTGTTGCTGCATTGTAACTATGTCAACCTACACATTCACTACATCATAACTCAAGGAACTAAGGCACCTTCTCCTTCTAATCTTCTTCCTAGTAGAAACTCAACTCCCTGGCCCTTCGGACTCACACCCTACCTTTTAGCACTAGATCTCAACGGTCTCTTAGCAAAATTGTAAACTCCATCTGAAGCTTTCCACTGCCTCTACATGGAACTATGTAGCCTCTCTGTATTTATCGATGCCTTCTCTGCCTTGCAATCATCAGATCTAGAAACCTTCCTCCGGTCTGCTATATTTTCCCCTCACTGCAACCAAATCACTAGATCTCTCTCTAGAAAATTAGCATTGGTACTCTGAGAATTCGATCTCCCAGCAGAATTGATCTCTGCAAATCTCAAGTGTGTTCTCCAAGTGCCCAAAGATTTCCTTCTTATAATCCTTCGTTGACATATCAATGGCCAGGATTAGATATTAATCAATGGATCATACTATCTTGGACTCAATCCATGCTTTTATCTAGAATATTTGCACCCTACTTAGTTAATACCATTTAATTAATCATATTTCCTAAGTTTAGACTTAGGAAATATTAAAAAATTGATTAATTATTTTAATTAAGTCACTTTAGGGTGGAATTTCCCCAAACGATTTCTAGATCTAGGAGAATGCATGTGTCTTATCCTCTCTACAAAATCTCGAGGCTAGAACACATTCGATGCTACAAAAATCAGCATTTCCTTACTTCAATTGACTTGCCTATTGCCTTGTGAATCTGCCTCAGAGTATAGATCTCTTAGAATATGAAAAAATTATAATTTATAAAAGAGAACGAGAATTCAATGGGCACGTTGGAGTAGTTGATTGAGATTTTTGTCTGAGTAGAATATTTGGAGTGCTTGTGTTTTACGGCCAAGAAGGAATCTCTGAAAATCTTCACATCCTTGATTCCCTTTTTGTGGCTAAAAGGAGCCCAAGATAAACACCATAAGCTTCAGTTTTTTTGTTGGACTTACTTCCCAAGCCCCAGGTATATTGGTCAACAAGTATTCCTTCACGATTAATGAGAATCGCTCCCCATCCCACCACCCCAATTTAATACATTAATTTATTACTTAGAGATAATTGTTATATAATTCTTTATAGTAATTATGATAAAAATATATATTCAAATGTTATTTTTATAACAATTATATTTAATATATGTGTGTGTGTGTGTGTGTGTGTGTGTGTGTGTGTGTGTGTGTGTGTGTGTGTGTGTGTTTAATGGTTATTCAATGTTTAAAATTAATAACTTATCTTTTTAAAATCAACACATTAGTCTATTACAAAAGACACAACAAGTGAACAAATATATGTAATTTCAAAATGTAAAGAAGAAAATTTAAGCTGGTAGGAGGGAAGTGGTTATGGCTATGGAAAACATTGCTTTACTTTTTCCTCCTCAACGATAGTGCCTAATTGATCAAATTTTCCCCCAATATAATATGCTAAACAACAACTTATTTTTGGCTGCTAAAAAATCTCTATCCCTCCCCACAAACAAATTCTCGTAGGCTCTTCGCATGCTTTAAAATTCCTGCATCATTGATTTTTAAATTATTATTGTGTTGAGAGACACTCTATCATTCAGTATGTGATGTATGTCGTAGTGTATATGAATAAATATAAACCTGGAAGTATGATTCCCAATGAGAAATTGTATTCCTTCGCTGGCAACTATTCCTTAACAATGGATATGTTATGCAATATGAATTTTTTCTATATTTACATTATTTTTGGAAAATATATACCTCTAAAAACCCTTTTTCATTTAGGATAGTAAAATTGATAATATATATTGAGAATAAAGGCAATCAAGAGGTTACACATATAGTTGGCCTCGAAGAATTTTCATTGTACTCACATGTGTACATAGCTCGATCCAAGAGTTGATTTTGATTTAATAAATTATTCTCATCACTGTGTGTGTGTGTGTGTGTGTGTGTGTTTAAATATCATGTTATGAATATTATTTATTAAAATTCATCCTAATTCTAAATCTATTAAGTGCCAAGATGGATTAAATCTCTCAAGAAGTAAACCTCTTTCTAAGTGTGAAAATTGAGGAAAGGTTTGTACCTCTAGATATTTCATTTCTCTAGTAACTTGGTAAATGTGGAGTTAAGATGGATCTATGTTGGTTCTTACATTATTATTACTATTATTTATATAAATCCATATCTTTGTACATGGAAATATTCTTATTTTTTATATTATTAAAACTAAGAATACACACACACACACACTATTTTTATTTGTGATGTATTATAAAATTTTAATTTTGATTTTTTTAATGTGATATGGATAGCATTAATGATAAATAAGCCCCAAGGGTTAGCTCAATTGGTTGATTCCCCATCGTTAAAGCACCTTTGTTATTGAGAGGTCACTGGTTCAATTATCTTGGCTCAATAGTTAAGAAGACATGAAGTGATCATTTCAAGTATATCCTCCTAGTATAAATATCGCGTGGATGTAACCACATAAAAATAAATAAATAAATAAGAAAAAAAAATACATTTACTCACTATTACTAAAACTATTTGTTGAAAATGCAACAATAATTTCCCAATATAATTTCCCCTTGAATTAAATTAGGAGAAAATCAAAATTGCACGTCACTAGACAAATTAAATTAATTAACTAAGTTAAATTAGTTGTTATCACTCATTTGGCTTAGTTAATTCGAGTTGGAGTCACGAAATTGAGTTGTGTACGATGATTCCTAAATTTTAGGGGCCTAGTTTGAGTTAATTTTAGTTGTAACAATTTAATCCAGTTAAATTGAGTTATGGTCAATTAAACTAGTTCCAACTATTGGAGGAACTAGTTGGATGTCTAACAGTGGGGTGTAACTTTAGTGTTTAACCATTTAACTGATCAATCAGCCTAAATTAACTCTGCATGCATAAAATTCAAGTTACCCAGTTGAGATTGGAGACCAACGACGATGTACTATTAGTTGTATAATTTTCCGAGTTTGCATGCAGTCAAAGAAGGGCCTAAAGGAATTGCACAATTCGTAATGAGAAATTCCCCTAATTAATAGGGGCTAATTCCTCATAAAACATCACAAGGAAATAGGAGCTTGGGAAGGCTTGAAATCGGCCGAGTGTTTGCCAAAGTTAGTTAGTTGGGCAGAGGATAGAAGATACTCATGCAGGTTGTGCTCAAGCTCGAGCAAGCATATTGTAATCATCCAGATACTTTGATTAATGCAATACAGATAGGAAGGGGTTTTGATCAGTTTCTTTCCCCTAGATAAATATTTGTGTATGTGTGTCAAATCATGATGCATGTATTTTATATGTTTTCTTGATCATGAATTTTCTTCAACGGATGAGTAGAGTAGATTTGACTCTTATGCTTTAGTACATTGAATGAGCAGTTTCGAATTTACATTAAAATTCTACAATATTTAGTGGATATTCCATAGAGATTAAATGAAGGTTTTAATAAAATTAAAATCGAAAATACTTTTATATATAGAGATGTGAAATTTATATAATATAAATAATATTGTTAAGCAACAACATAGATCCATCTTGACTGAGGATCTATCAAGCATGAGAGGCATCAAATCTCTCAATTTTCAAATCTTTCCTCAAATTTTGGGCTCAAAATGAGGTTTGCATCTTGATATATTTAATCCCTCTCAGTGCTTGGTAGATATGGATTTAAGATGCATGTGTGCTCGTTTCACCAAGATGGATCAAAATCCTCCAGAGAGATATTAATTAATATGGATCTAGGTGCACCGAAAGGATCTAGGATCCAACACATTACTTACCAAAGGATATATCCTTTGGATTTATGTCATTATATATCATCAATGATATGCATATCACATTACAAAATTAAATTTATAAATTTATAAATCATGTAGCTATATGTATTATTATTGTTTATAAAATAAAAAATAAGAATATTTCCATATAAATAAATGTGAAATTAATATAAATATAAATATTATTATTAATAAGAAACATAGATTCATCTTAACTCTATATCTACCAAGCATCAAGAGGAATCAAATCTCTCTAGGTGCAAACCTTTTCTCAAATTTTTCACTCAAAAATAAGTTTGCATCTTGAGAGATTTGATGTCTCTCTACACTTGGTAGATGCATAATTAAGATCCCTGTTGAGGATCAAACTAACACTACAAGAAAAAAGGAAATTGGTGAAGGGTGAAAAATTTCACCATAAGCTCATTGTTGACGGTCAAAAGAGACTTCGCCACCAAAAACTAAATGTCACCAAAGGTTTCATCACTGAAATTATAGGTGTTGTGGTGACTTTCAAGGTCTATCACCAATAATGATTTATAATGACGAATAGTGATCGTCACCATTTCATATGAGCAATGGCGAGAAATATATCAGCAAAAAATTGAACGTAACCAAAGGTGGCATCGCTGAAATTATGTGTTGTGGTGACATTCAAGGTCCATCATGAATATTAATTATAATGACAAATAGTGACCATCGCCATTTAATATGAACAACACTGATTTTTTTGTGATGGACATTTCATGGCCATCACTATTGGTGCATATATATGGCAACGTTCGTTGACCATCAACATTTCATATTTGTTGAGGGTCAAAATAATGTCATGATAAGCTCATTGGTGACATCAAGGTTCATCATGAATAATGAATATAATTACAAACAGTGACCCTCACCATTTTATATCAACAACAACGATTTATGGTAATGGACCTTTCATGGTTGTCATTATTGATGTGTACATATGGTTTCATTCGTTGACCATCACCATTTCATATTTTGGTGAGGGTAAAAAAATGTCACCATAAGCTCATTGGTGATGGTCAAAAGAGTCTCCATCACCAAAAATTGATCACTACCATTCCAACCTCCTTCTTTTAAAGCAAGTGCTCTTCCATTGAGCTAGCACCCTTTAAATAATTATAATTTTAAAAATTATATCTTGAAACATTTACATATTTTAAATTCTACAACTTTCAATAAATTAAAGTCTCGACGATATTTTACTAAACAAGAAAAACATCATCAAAGTTGCAAGTCCCTACCTAATGGTTATGGAAGTTATGAAAAGTGGGTGGACGGAAAAATAGTTACGTATAAGAGAATTAATATATCAAGTTGAATACTCAATTAGAATTTAGAATCTCAAGCCAATTTATAGCCTAAAAATGACCTATAACTTGCAAATGCACCAAATATTGTATAGGAAATGGCATAAGTGGATAGCATATGGAAGAAGAGCATTGATGAAGATAGATTCAAAATGTTACAGGTTGAATGAAATAAAAATTTCAATATTGTTGTTGTTGGGTGGCTTTTTATAATTGGGACCTTTTTCTTTCCTTTATCACGTAAATATTCAAATTTTAAATTTTAAATTTTAAATATCTGAATGATATCTAAACTTTTGTGCAAATGTAACACAGATCTCCAGGGAAGCACATGGAAAAAATTTATATATATATATATATATATATATATATCCCCTTCACATAAAGCGACATGCAATTTGGAATTTCACAAGTCCGCACTCAAAACATGGCAGCAACCAACAAATAAAAAATTGAAAATTGTCACAGTAAGAGTATCTCTTTTCAGCAGTGAACGCCAAACAATAACACAGTAATTAGTTCACTTTAAGACTACAAAACATTGGAAACAAATGTGTGTGAATATATATATATATATATATATATATATATATATAACCCCTTCACATAAAGCGACATGCGATTTGGAATTTCATAAGTCTGCACTCAAAACATGGCAGCAACCAAAAAATTAAAAAAATTGAAAATTATCACAGTAAGAGTATCTCTTTTTTGCAGTGAATGCCAAACAATAACACAGTAATTAGTTCACTTTAAGATTACAAAACATTGGAAAACAATATGTGTGCAATTATCTGTCAGTACAAAATGGACTTAATTATAATGAAGCAAAAGGGTTGATACTAAATCACAAATAAAAATGACAAACAACAATGTAAATTTTGTTTTTTCAACAACACACTACATCACTACCTTCCATGTACATACATCCATATTTTACAATATTTAACAACCTCTTTTGTAGGAAAACTAGGTGAATAGATTTCATAAGGTTGAACTAGAAAATACATAAAACATGGAGCTGATGAATTTTAAAGAAGTAGATGAAAACTAACCCTTGACTCATTTTTATCTTTGCATATTTGCATCCAGGGGATGGTGCCTTTCTCATTGTGTTGGAGAATAAAAGATCAAAAATCTAATTTTTTGTTTAGTCTTGCTTCATTTGTCTTGCATGTATATTGGGGTGTTTGTTTAATTTTTAGTTCAAAGGCATATGGATCAGCATCTAGGGTAAATAGTTTAATTTCTCCTTAAGTGTGAATGAACAAGAATTCTCAAATGAACCAACAGTTGTGTCATCTTTGGCTTTAGGACCACCTTTTTCCCCTGTTGTAGGGGTCTTAATCCCCATAACCTACTTTTCCCATTTACCCACAACATGCTCCTTGCTTGGTGAATTATTTTTCTTTCTTCTTTGTGGAATGCTTTGTATAAAATCATATAACTAATGTGTTATACATCTAAGATTCTCCTGATCACACACTATTTTAAATTCATGAACAATACAGAATCTCTTCTACCATTGATCATTACTTGCGGAAATAAAATCAATTGCATGCACACATTGAAACCATAAAAATTCACACATATGAACACAGTAATTTATGGTAAAGCTTAAAGCTGAAAACCCCCAACTATCTATATATTACATGTCATAGAGATCATGTAACAATCATCATACAAAGCTCCTCACAAGATCTCAGTACAATCTCCAATTGCTACACACTAATCAGGTCTGATCTAGCAAATCCCATGCACCGATCTCTGCCACCTACTAGCCTGCCTCTACTGCGCAATCACTGTTGAATAATGGCTCTGAATGAACTCGAATTGGTCCAGCCTTTCTCACGCAATACTCATTGGCATCTCCAACCCCTGTGTGTTACAATTCATGCAACACTATAGTCACAACTGATAGTCAACCTGCTATATGTAACGTAATTCACGGAAGAATTTTTTGTAGTAATTTTTCCAACTATTGATGAGCTTGAAGGGAAAATTGGTTTTACAACACAAATTTTTTGAAATGAGAAACATGGAGACACATGAATAATGTGCATATCTATTGTAGGAGAGGACATATTGCTATACTTAAACACCTTAACCTGCTGAGGTGTCCCGGTGACTTCACTTGGACAAAAATCAATAACTTCACCTTCATTCTTGAGTTGATTTTGTTTATTTTAATTTTATGTGTGACATTATTTATCTGACAAGGAATCAAAATAATCACTGGTATTAAATTCATCCAACACGGACTTTGGACAACCCACTAACATTTGTGTTTCCGTTGTCATGCCTGAAAACCATGGATATACCTGTCGATAGTAGAATAAGATGTGTGTCTGCTGCTCAAGAACACATTCCTTATTAAACATTCTTACCTGACAGAAACCAAAGAGACAACACAATATCAGCATACATAAAATTTCCTACCAACATAATCATAACTTAGCTAAGAAGTCTAAAATATGGTTTTAATTAATAAACTTTATATTTGGAAATCTTGTTTCCTCAGATTTCAAAAATACTATGTTGTACAACACTTATGTCTATTTATCCAGGCAATTATATCATAGCATATGTCACACAATAGCAATTACGTTACGTAAAGTAAAAAGACAAATTTTCTCAAGAAAATAGATTTAGAAAAGAGCTTTGAAAACTATATGTTTGTCATCAAAGCTTTAATTAGTTCAACAACAAAATAGTTGGAGTTTGAAAAATTAATATCATTCATAGGAAAAGAATAGCACAATGTCCAGACTCGCTATTCATACAAATATTAAAGCTAGTCACTATTTCCACTGCAGATAACTAAAATTTAAGTTATGGTCTAATATTTAGAGCTAATTAGCGGGGAAGACTTGTCAATCCCGTCATTTTTTTCCATTGTCTGTCATGTCTCTGGATCTAGATAAGATAGCTTTATATTCTCAAGTTCTACCTTTCAATTATTGATTTCTGTCTCACCCTTTAAAACACAATTCTACCACTCCATTTGATTTTGTTTTTTCAAGAAAATTGACAGGAACTTCCCATCCTCGGTTTTAAATTATCAGTCAATAACCATCCATCAATGATACAGATAATAACATATACACAACAAAGACCAAAGATATGCTTGATGTAAATCTATGTTCCAGGACTCATCTAAACTTACTGGTGCAAAGACCTCACCCTAAAAAAATAACATCCACGTGGGATTTACAAAAAATAAATAAATCATGCTCCTAGTAAACCAATCAAAATATGAACATCATTTTAATCAATATAATCACTGACTTAAAATAAAAGTTGCCTAGAATTGAATTTTATATCAGCAATTTCAAGTAAATGACATCGGGTGAGAAATAATGGATATGCATATTGGATTAATGAAATAATTGATCTAATAAATCTCAAAATCAAATAGATTGCTTAGATCTAAGAAACGCAAATAAATGACTTACAACTAAGACATGAGGTTTACCTTTCAACCCTGTTGTTATATAACTCTTCTTTATGCACATACCATTAAATTTTTCCCGGTACCAGGTGGAAGTTGTATTGTAACATTAACCTATGATAGTGTTTGTTTCCATGACTACTTCTCAAGCTCTACTCCATTACCAGCATTTGGGGATCTATAAGATACATGCAAAAACCATCAACAGGAAAATTAAATCTACATCCTTGTAAAAAAATGGGAGGAAAATAAAATCCACAAATTGAAACAACTGTAGGATAAATCATTCTTGCAACATGATTTTCTTTTCATGAACAATAAAAAAAGAAATCAGGAGAAACGTAATTTTTTCCACATTTTGACAATCATTTCCTTTTGCATACTCTATGAGAAATTGATGAAAAAATTCATCTAAATCTTGTCAACATCAGGATTATAGTAAAACATAAAGGAACAAATCCAACACAAATTATATAATCCTAAACATAAGTATATATTCTATACAGATAAGTATTTATTCAGGACATTGTATTTTGTGAAAATCTGAAAGTTTAGCATTATAGATAGCATGGCATTATTGTTGGTAAGGGAGAACAAACAGGAGATCAGCACATTCTAGTGAAGAAACATCATAGACCATTGTGTCATAGAAAGGACCAATGTCAAAGTTCACAACGCAATGTTGTGAGACTATAAGGCGAGGACCCTCTTTTTTCACCCATCCCAATTGTTAAGGGTATGGGTCATGGGTCATGGGTAGGTTGAGGCACTACACCAAGTCCTTGGAAAAAATAACACAACTTACGGTACCATTGCCTTAACACTATATGTCGAGTATTTAAGAAGTCCATTCAGGAATTTCTTCAAAGTTCAAAGTTCAAAAAATTAGATAACCCAAAGATGTAGCCTAAAAAAGCTCAGATTTGAAAAGTAGATAACCCAAAGATGTAGAGTATATATCTCGCATTTATATATCCTAATTTCCAAAAATTGAAATGACACTTTTTAGCATACTATTGTGAATTCAGCCCAAAATGCTAGAAGAAAAATATTGATGGTTATTTTGCTGATATATAAGTTTTATACATGCATTTATTTAAACAGATAGATTGTAGTCTCAAACATATCTAAGGATGCACAAAATACGTTTCATGTTTAGCGCTGATGTGTGAACGATGTCATAACAGTACTTCTAGCTATAGAACAAAAATTTCAAGCTTGCCTATGTTGTATGATATGGAAATTTGTCCTCCAAATAGAGTTATGAGGCACAAAACCACTTTCACCCTTAACATGTGATTTTCAATGCATGGTGAACTCTCTTAGCACAAATATTCTCTTAGTATGGTATTGGATTCTCAAACTAGTTCCAGGGTTAAAGGTGTCAAAGACATTATATTTTAACTATGATATAGTACACGTTAGGCTTCAGGAAAACATATTATTTAGGAATTTCATGTTGGGAAACCTCCAAATCTATGCCCAAGAAAACTCAATTTAAATGGAAACATTTTTGTATTTTGGTTGTGATTCATATGGATGAGCATTAATATATATGTTTCTTTCCTAAATTTGAATCATTTATGTATTTTTGGACAACCAATTTTTTGATCTGGTTTTTATCTAGTTCTAATTCAATTCAAATTTTTGAGGTTAACCATTTGATGATTGCTTTAGTTCATGTAATTAAATATAGCATAAAAGATAAAGTGGTATGTGTCTATTCATGAGAGTGTTGCATGCATAAGTAATATGGGAGTTACAAAAATATTCAGCTATGCCCAATTAGAAAATTGGAGTTTCGTAGATGTAAGAAAATGTGTAACAGAGTATCCTAAATTTAGAAATAAGAATATTGTGATGTGTGATTAGGGAAAAAAGTCAATTCGATCATGGATAAATAAAACTCCAAGTCTAATGAAATATCACGAAGCATTGTGGAAAACAATTTAGTATATATGTCATATTGTTTCTCCTCTTCTTCATGTGAAAGGCATAAGAATATTATAAAAATAATGAAAAACTAAACTAGGGACATGTTGGAACCCAACAATTTTCCTTGTCTATATATAGTAAGAGAGGAATCACAGTCCATGACATAGTAATTATGTGCATGTGAAATCATGATAGTGCTTGGAATGACAAGAAATCCACTAATAGTGACTCATGATAATTGTAAATGGTCATAAAAATATAAATGGAAGTTTGTATCGAAGGATTTTAGCAATCATTATTTGTTGCTAATTGAGAAAGTTTGAGTCCAATAAAAAGATAAATTATCAAAAATCCTTTTTGATTGAATTTAATTATACACATTTTTCTTGGTCTATCTTTGACACTTGAGAGGGTAAATTAATATCTTCTCCAACCAATTCCAATTGCCACTTGTGACGTGATTTCTCTTCGTGAGACAATTGTTGATCAATACAAACAATGTATATATTCTTGGAATATAATCTAACTATGAATATGCAAGTGTTCAACTATCTTATTGAGGACATTGTATTTATGAAAATATGGAAGTCAAATACTTGAAATAACATAATTTATGGGAGATATAAGGTATGGAAGGAAGTGGTAAGCTAGAAGTCAAATATGAAATAACACAATTCAAAAATAACTTATGGCTTATAGTGGCTCCACCAAACATACTTGTTGGGCCAGAATTGTAATCTACGCATAAATTACGCTTCCCTAGGTAGGTGTTATCCTAGAACAATAGGTGAAAGACTATACTAACATTTCTCCTAACTCAGAACAGATACATAGTGAGGATTGGAGGCTTACTTGTTTCAGTCACTTCCAAATGGCTCCTTTCTATCCCTTCCACTACAACTTCAAATTCAAGCAGTTTTTTTGGCTGAATTCTTCCTGCAAGAAAGAACACTGAAACAGTAGAAGATGCAATAATATAGATATATATTCAAGCTAGTTAGCTAAATCAGTTAAGCATAAACTACATTCATCAACCAAGATCTTACAATATGGGAAATCAAAGTAAACATACATGCATGTAGGGAAAAACAAGAAGTACTCTTTATTAATGATAGAAGGAGAGGTTACAACCTAGTGATTGATTTGAAGTGACCTTCCAATAGATTTCCCAAGTCTCATCATAGCATAAATCTCTCTAGCAGCAGCTCCACAAATCAAACTCTCTATTGAAAATTCTCCAGCATTTATCTACTCAAATTCTTCCTCTTCAAACACTTAGATTTGTGTTCAATTTATAGATGAACTGTAGGTTGTTTTGTAATCAATTTATTTCCAAAAATATGCAATACATGTTTCCAGTCATGTAGATGTCAAATGGACACTTCGATCCGAAGCTTGACACATGTGAACCCTTCTAGAAGACATTGGCCAAGTGGAGATTCCGGAACAATGAGAATTTTGCTCCCAATGTGACCAACGCACCTTTGAATGTCGGGAAGTGCTCTATAGAGCAGCCTTGAATGGGGCTACCTGCATATGAAACACACTTAGGCCCCTTAGAACCTGCGTTGGTGAGCTCTCATATGTTAAATAATAAGCTTCAAACCATGGAAACCCTTGCTTGATGAAAGTCTTGTTTGATTTATGTTTTTTCCTGTCTTAGGGCATATGGAAACTGAGATGTTAGGGAATGATAGACCCTTGATCATCAAACCTGGAGATGATGCCCAGTTAACTAGGTCATTGGGAATGGTGCCCAAATTGACCTATAACAATTTCCCCCTAAAGCATGAGATCCAAATAATAAGAACATTTGATTGAGATGCTTTACATTGTGATGAGCCTGGAAACAAAGTGGAACGGTCACCTGCATCAATATTACAATATATTACATCATGATATATCCTCTATTGATCATAATTGTTGAGGGTAGGCATTCCCATAGTCAACACATAAAACAATCTAATAACATGTACATAATTCAGAAAGTCATCTACATTGGAATTTTGCCCAGATGCAAACACGCCTACAGATATAGGCCCATGTTTGGATGACAATATGTATGTAAGGTCACCGTACAGATGATGTGTACAAAAATCCTGAAATTGCAGGCCGAATGGCTGAAAATAAATCTGGGGTATTCTTATCTCATTCATTTGATCATTCGGGTACAAGTCTAGCGCGAATATATGATTTGTCGTCGAACATGGAAAGACATCGTTTGATTACCAGCCAATAATGTGAGATGTTAACAAACGCGAGAGAACCACCATTAATGAAAAAGGCCCTCAAGGTACTGCAGTACATTTTGTAAGGTGTGAATAGATGATTTGATGTCAAACGCCAAACAAAATCTTTCGGTCAAAGGTCTAGAAGCGAGGATCTTGCCAATGCTGTAACAAACCTCATGGTATTGGAATCTGATGTTTCTAAGTGAAATTCCTGGATATTTATTTGTAGTCAACAGGAATTCACCTTATTGCAATACAGGAGTTACTGATTTCGGAGACAAGGGTATGACTTGATATAGCAATTTTCAAGGATGACGGTCATGAAAATGAAGTTTTATGATTATTGCAGATGGATGAGTTTTTAATCACTGGATGACTTCTCTTGAACATATCGGCAACACTGTGATGAGTTGGCAGCATTGACCCAAAACCGAAGTGAAGGTATGATGAACCATAGGTGTGAATGAACCGTCAAGATGATTACCCAACCCAAACATTCACGGACATGGAGTGAAAGAAGTGTCATGTTCAAGAGCGACTTGCTACCAAAAAGAAACTTTACTTGCTTTTCCCAAATTTTCCCCGGTCATTTGTCGACCAGTACCTCTTTATTTTTTAACAAGCTTGAGGAGGATAACATTTTCTTGATCTATAATTCAACCCTTCGGGTGAATAAATAATAAAGTATCTCTATTTAATAATTTAACAAGTCTAGCGATGAATGAAACTCGATTCTTGTCATGATTGACAAGCCCATCTCTATTTTATGTTTTAAAAAGATTAACGACAGTGATAGCCCAATCCTTTTTCATGTTTAGAGAGTCTGAAAAAGAAGACGAAAGAGGACTCCAAAAGTAATTTTTAGTAAATTTGTCTCTTAGATCCAAAAACGTGTAAAATAATATCCGAAAGAACCTCTTTGGTCATGTTTAATCATGGTATTCCTTTTTCGTAAATAATCCATCTTAGTCCAGAAAAGGGTTAAACTTATACTGACTATATATCAATTCATTTACTTTAATGAGCTCGAAATGGCAAGTGCTTGGCAATATTTTCACATTGTCGAAGTCTGAAAAGAGCTGAAAGAAGACTCAACGGGTTCCTTTTTCACTGTTATAGAAGCTCAAAAAAGAGATAAAAGTGCGCTTCAAATCCTTTTTCATTTTTATCAAAGCTCAGAAAATAAGGAGAAAAAGCATGCTTTGTGGTCAAGTCTTTCTTGAAATAAATCTGCATGAATAACCTGTTCGTTAGTTGTATTTCCTATTCAAAACAACATAAAATGGATTAAAAATACCTGTTTCATGATAAAAACATGATAAAACTATAGTCATAGCAATAAATTTAACTTGCAAGTAATTAAATGACTATATAAAGTAGTTTCACTATTCATTTTTACCATTCCATAGTTACCATTTGTATTTTGGAGCTCTGAACCTAATTTTTCCCCCGAAATTCAGTCGCCGATTGTGGTCGTTTCTATGAAATAGCTATTGGGTGGATTTAGAAAGAAAATCAGAGACTAAAACACCTAGAAACAAGATAAATTCTACCCAGCGGAGTCGCCAGTTTGTTGGGCCATAATTGTAATCTACGGATGAATTATGCTTCCCTAGGCAGGTGTTAGCCTAGAAAAATAGGTGAAATACTATACTACCGTTTCTCCTAAATCACAACATATACATAGAGAGGATTGGACGCTTACTTGTTTCAGTCGCTTCCAAATGGCTCATTTATGTCGCTTCCACTACAGCGTCAAATTCAAGCGATTTTGTTGGTTGAATGCTTCCGGCAAGAAAGAACACTGAAACAGCAGAAGATGCAATAATATAGATATCTATTCAAGCTATTTAGCTAAATCAGTTAACCATAAACTACATTCATCAACCAAGATCTTACAATATGGAAAATCAAAGTAAACATAGATGCATGTAGGGAAAAAAAATAAGTGCTCTTTATTGATGATAGAAGGAGAGGTTACAACCTAGTGACTGATTTTAAGTGACCTTCCAGCAGAGTTCCCAAGTCTCATCGTAGCATAAATCTCTCTAGCATTTTCTCCACAAATCAAACTCTCTATTGAAAATTCTCCAGCATTTCTCTACTCAAATTCTTCCTCTTCAAACACTTAGATCTTTGTTCAATTTATAGATGAACTATAGGTTGTTTTCTAATCAATTTCTTTCCAAAAATAGGCAAGACATGTTTCCAATCATGCAGATGTCAAATGGACACTTGGATCCGAATCTTGACACATGTGAACCTTTCTAGAAGACACTGGCCAAGTGGAGATTCCGGAACAATGAGAATTTCGCTCCCAATGTGACCAAATTTTTGTAATTATTAATTTCTGATTTTTTGTCTGCTTTACTTTTTAGATTTCATATCTAGTTCTGAAATTTTTGGATTTCATTATAATAGCAGAATTCTGGGTTGGCTCACATCATTCGTATTAGAACCTCAATTAATAGCATATTCTTATAAGATTTTTCATTCAATTCAGATTAGTTACCTATGTTCACCAATTTGTTTATCTTTCAAGGAATCACTGTAAGTAAGATAGAGAAAATCTCAACTCACATATATTGTCACCAACATACACATCAAATCAGATATATTTTCACTGAGAGAGAGAGAGTATCACTTCTCTTACATCCCTAACCCAAGTATGAAAAGGAATATGCACAAGTGCTTGATCGAATATAATAACAACATGCTCCATCCTCTATTTATATGAGAGGTAAAGGGGCTTTATAATAATAAGTGGACCTAGTCCACTACAAGAAAACTTGCAAGACACAAGTAGGTCCACCCATGTGAAGAAGTCTACTCTACGTGACATGTGTCGGCATCAAAGGTGACAGTGATTACCAAGCAAGACCTCCATGGCATGAGAACTACTCCCCAAGGTCCAAAAATCCTCCAAAGTTCATAACCTCCAATGCATCTCCAAGGTCATGTATCTACTTAAGGAAAATCCATATCCAAGGTAATGTGTCACCTTAAGGACTCCCACACCCACATATCCACTCCCTCAACCCAAGAGTTCACATTTTAAGGGATTTTTTGTTCTCATGTTTATTTTGGGAGGTTTTTTTCATGGTGAAATACCCAACTCTACTCCAAGCACACAAACTCTCTTCATGCATCAACAACATGAAGTCACCAAGCTCCATACTTATCCAAAACTTCGAGGAATAATGTCTTTCAAACATCCAAACAAGGTCTAGCAGAAAACATTAAACCACCTCCAATGTCCAAGTCCATCATGGAAGAGCATGGGATAACCATACACTATGCACCACACATCTCATGAAGCACCCACAAGGCCCAAACATGGTGTAAACATTTTCAAAGTAACCCGAAAATCTAAAAATTATCTCCTTCTCATCATAAAATCCTTTGTAACTTCACATATATTCAATTACAAATTTCACTCATAAGTGTCACTAATCAAAGTTTGCAGCTCCTCTTTTCTACAAATAATGTGAATAATAACTATAAAATTACCATTAGACATTAGAGTAGATACTTTTTATGAAGGCAGTTTGAAAGAGATCATTTGAGGCAATGCCGGGAATTAGGTTCCATACTGCCTTGGTCCAAAGTTGGCATCCATATCTTGATGGAGCTGTTTGTGAAGTGCATTAATGCATGGATTTTGGAAGAGAGTATTTGGGGTAAAGGAAGCATCCATATTGTTTTTTATTTGACCTGAGTTGGCATCCGTACCTTCTCAAAATAATTCCTTTTTAGCATACTTATTTTCTGGGTTAGTTAGCTAGAAACTACTTCCTCCTATCATTTACATTTCTTCTTCAAAGTCATTATCCAGTTCTGGTTGAAATCACCAGTATTTTTTTTCATTGATTGTCCCTATATATTTTCTATTATTTTGTAATTATTCAACATTTTGCTACAGTTAGGGCCTTCTTAATTTATGGTTTATGTTTTATTTTTTAGATTTTAGATCTAGTTCCAGAATTTTTGGATTTAAAATTTCAGTTATAATAGAAGAACCTCAATTAATAGCAGATTCATATCATATTTTTCATTACAGTTCAGATTAGTTACTTATGTTCACCAAAATGTTTATCTTTCGAGGAATCCATGTAAGCAACATAGAGTAAAGCATAACTCATATATATTTTCACCAACATACACACCAACTCAGATATATTGTCACCGAGAGAGAGACAGAGAGAGTAGCATTTCTCTTACATCCCTAACCCAAGTTTGAAAAGGAATATGCACAAGTGCATGATCGATTATAATAACAACTCACTCCTTCCTCTATTTATATGAGAGGTAAAGTGGATTTACAATAATAAGTGGACCTAGTCCACTACAAGAAAAATTGCAAGACACAGTAGGTCCACCCATGTGAAGCACTCTACTCTATGTGACATGTGTCAGTGTCAAAGGTGATAGTGATTAACAAGCAATCCCTCCATGGCATGAGCACTACTACCCAAGGTCCAACAATCCTCCAAAGGTCCTAAGCTCCAATGCATATCCAAGTTCATGTGTCTCCTTAAGGACATTGCATATCCAAGGTAATGTGTCACCTTAAGGACTCCCACACCTACATATCCACTCCCTCAACTCAAGAGTTCACATGTCAAGGGATTTTATGTGCTCATGTTGATTTTGGGAGGTTTTTTTCATGGTTGTTACACCAATTTTTGGTCATCTAACCTGTTATTATTAGATGGACTCAAGTACACCATGTAAGACCAATTTTACCATAGTAAAATTGCTTTCACTATGAAAATAAATTAATAACCCATAATTTATTAAGATGTTTATGGTCTAAACAGGAAATCCCATGAGGAATAATTGAATATATCCTTATTTGTTTGATTTTCCTCAAGGGATAATTAATTAAACCACTATTTAATTAATATTCCTAGATGTATTTAACCCAAAACAGGAAAATTGATTAGATAGATCATTATTTATCTTATTATTTTCTAGGAATAATTATTTAAAACATTATTTAATAATATTCCTTGTTAAATTTGACTAAATCATTTATAAATAATTGAATAAATCACTATTTATTTCATTATTACTTAACCACATTATTAAAATAATAAATAAATCATTTATTTATTTATTATTTCTAAATAAAGGGATTTGACCAAACTCAAATTTCTTTTCCCTCCAACAAAAATAATAAAATATTCCATAAAAGTTGGATCTAGATTTGGTTAACAATATTTTAATTATGCACCAATATGTAGACTAACTCAATATTTTGTTATAAATAGAAGGGTTTTTCCATTCATTCACTACCTTTTGTTGCCTAGAGATCACTCTTGATCTATACTTCTGGTTTGACTTTGATCCTCCCATCATTGTCATATTTTTCTAGTTTTTGCTTGTGAGCTCCCTTTGAGTTCCATTTTGTTTAGGTTTTCTGCACCATCAAGAGAGAGAGAAATTAGATCTGAAGAGTCGAGCACATAAAAGAACCCATTCCATTGAGGGGGACTGGTAACATATTTCTATGTTCCCTTCCCAAGTGTCATAATACAAAAAATTCTTTAAAAATTATTGCCTTGTTCATTGGATGCATGGAGCAACTCTTGCTTATTATTTGTTGTTTAATTTCTTTAACTGCATAGATCTCGATTTCTGTAGCAATTATTCTGATCACTAACTGCAGATCTAAGGAAATTGACAGTCATATTTGATGTTAGGGTTTTTTTATGCACAGTTAAAGTGAGCTTTTTTTCGTACACTTGCGAATAGAATTTGCACTAACAATTGGCAACTCCACAAGGGTTTATAATTACAACTGCTGTCATTTTTCAGATCCCTGCATGACCAACTGCTTCAACCCTATGTTTTTTCTTTAGCTTCTTATTTTTAATTTCTTGATGTTTTTTTTAACATTTTTAACCCTAAAACAGTAAAAATTCTAACCTCTATGTGTTTCTGGGCCTATTACGCAGGTAACAGGTATCATTTACAACAGAGACGAAACTTTTTTCTGAAACCTACTCCCGAGACAGCCGGAAGTGAAGGTCACACTTTTTGGCCTAAAATCTACAACCTCAACTCTTAGGTAGCGGATAACAGCCTGAAAACTGTGACCTCAGCGGAAACCAGGTCAGAACCTGCGACCTATAATTTTTGCAGGGTTTTTTCTGTGATTTTTCTAGGTTTGTCTGGGGCACTGTTCAAGGTTGTCTGACCTCCCTCTTCACCTGTATTGGACCTGTACTTGGTTATTTTTACTCTTCTAAGTAGGAACCAAGCCCTTTAGGGCTTTAGTACGCTTCCACCTTTTTAGGAGGAGTTTAGCTGAAGCAAGTCCTCTGAGATTTCAGTGTTTTTCAACCTTTTTTTCAAATCTAAACATGTACTTTCAGATCCATTTCAGATCGGTTATTTATCCATCCAAAACACCTCTTTTTATTTTTTTTAGATCCTCCTTTAGGGTACACTCCATTTCCCTCTAGGTTGTAGCCTTTCGCCACCTATTTTTCAACATTTTCTCCCTCTAGTATTTTACTGTTTTCTGCCCCTCTTTCCAACAGATTTGACCTTTAGATCCATGTCCCTCCCGACCTTAGATCCATTTCCCATTTTGTGTGTTTTGAGTAGATTTCGCCCACCCATAGACTATTTTTTGGGAAGCCCTCCTCCTTAGGTTTAAATTTATGCATCTTTAGCTGTTTATTTTACTTTCGCATTCAGTTTCCTTTACTTTCACTTTCAGTTTTATTTACAGTTATACAACATTTTTTTCTTTTTTCTCCACACATGTCTAGTCTTAACTAAAATTAACACACTTATCACATACACGCACACCCTAAGCGAAGAGCGCCTGGTTTACACCGACAAGCCAAGACTTAAACATTGTAATCAATTGATCATGCACCTCCCTGCCCTTGTTTACCTCTCTTCATTGTTGGGTTTTGTGTCTCTTTACCATCATTGTGCCCCCAAGAATTTTATCCTGGAGACTCCAAGGCCTTCATCCTCAGTTTCTGTTAGAAAGAATTACTCCTCTGCATAGGGTTCGAGTTCGTCCTCCACTGAGTCCCTATTATGACTCTGATTCTATTTCATCAGGTTCCCCTTCTGGCTCTATCCCCGGATCTCCTCTACCTTTCACCTTCATCATGTTTGGTTTAAGACCTAACACTGTGGCATCCCTGCCACTAATGTTGGAAATGCTACTAGTGGTGCCACAACAGGAACTATTCTGGTTACCCCTTTGCTTCTTTATATGGCAGGCCTAAGCCTTCTCGATTTTAGCCAGTTGATTAATGACCCCATACACCATGATCCTAGTTGGCCTGCTATGCCAACCAAGATTCCTTCAGACATCCCCAAGTTTGAAGGAAATGCTGGAGAGGATCCTACCAACCATATTTGTTCTTTCCACATGTGGTGTTCATCTAACTCCATCACCGATGACTATGTCCGTCTTCGTTTATTCCAGTGTACGCTTACTAGAGAAGCTTCTAAGTGGGATTTCGACTAGGCCTCCTCCTCTCATACTACTTTTGTGACCCTTGCCAAGGATTTTTTGTCTTACTTCCAACTTCCCCTTCATTATGACACCGGTACCGAACTCTTAACCTATTTCCGTCAAACTTCTGCCACCCAAATATTTGACCATATTCAAGAATGGCACAGAAGGAAGAGCCTATGTCGAGCCCATGGTTTCGAAGACCATGTCTACATGAATTGGTTTCTCAGATCCCTTTTTCCTGTTATTGGTAAAGATGTCGCATCTTACTTTCCTCATACCGAGGAATCTCCCCTCCAGATTATGTCGAAATATAACTTGATCTATGCGCAATCTAGTTATGTTTATACCGTCTTACCTGATCTCCCTAGACCCAATGGTGCCAACACACCAGGGGAATCCCATGCCTCCGATGGTATTGTTGGATCCCTTTCACATTCATACACTCATCCTCCCATTGGTTATGGTTTCCCTCAAGGAGGGGCTAGTTCCTCCAGCACCTTTCCCCCTCTCGGTAGCATGTATCCAAGATATGGCATGCCTCTTGCTTTTGCCCAACCTGTTTACCCCAATGTTGCTCAACCTCCTTATTATCTGTATCTACAACCTAGTGCTCCAGCTCCTCCAGCACAAGCACCTCAGCTTCTCTTTCCTTCTCAATCACCGCAACAACAGCCACCCCCCCACCATCAGGGTCAGGTGTATGCACAGCAGAGTGCAACTAATCCTCCCACTTCCAAAAATAAGAGGAAAGGAAACCAAAACCAAGTCGCCCAAAGTAATCTCGGAAACAATCCACAAGGGAATACATCTAACACTGCAACCTAGCAATAGGGAGCTTAGCCTAAATAGGATAGGCCTATTCACACGACTAAGCCTTGTTCTTGTTGTAGTGTCTATGGTCACTATACCCCTGATTATCCCATTTTACCTTAGATGAGTTAAATGTGGTAAGTTCAAGCAGCATCCCGAGGGAAACAAGCCTCCCCTTCGGTTCCTCCTAATGTTTCCCCTACTCAAACGGTTGTGTTTACCAATCCTTTCCCCCAGCAAGGATATGCGGCTGCCCAACCCCCTAAAAGTCAGATGGCCACTCAACCTCCCCCATCTGGTACCTATTATTGCCAGATCCTCATGATGAACTCTAACCAACCCAATACCGCTGACCTCAACCTTCAGACTCGGTCCCGTCAATACAACAAGCCCCCCGCTACGGCTACCACAAAGCCCCCATATTCAGGTCCCACGGAGCCTGTTTCAACACCCAATGGTCCTTTACTGATCCCTCAACCTAAGGTAGAGGTTCATACCACGATCCCCAAGGGACCATTACGCTGAAACGTTGCTTCTGGTTAAGCCGCCCACTCTTATAGTATATTAGATGACTTGGTGCAATCCCCTGCTGCCATGTCAAAGATGGAAGTCCTCTAGTTGTTCCCTTCACAATGCTAATATCTATTAACTACTATTGGCATTGTGGATCCTTCAGATGATCATTTGATTGTCTTCGATGTTGACAATTCAGAGCATCCCCCCTTCCTATAGCCATCGCCTTCCAAATATCGGTCAAGATCTGAAATGCCAACGTCCCTCGTTGCATCATTGACGAGGGGGAATCCACTTGTGTGATGTTTGCTTCTATGTGGAAGCATCTCGGATCACCCAAGTTAGCCACTTCCACTATCACCCTTTGTGCGTGGGATGGCCACTCTTCTCAACCCCTTGGCATGTTTCATAATTGTCCTATTATTCTTGCGAGCTAGACTTTTTTTGTTGACATTTAATTCATTGATGCCCCCTTAGACTACAACATTAAATTGGGTCATAGCTACACTTATGTGATGTTTGTTGTCTCACCTATGGTGCACCGTAAGATGTGCTTTCCTCACAATGGAAATATCGTCACTATAGATCAGCTGACATATTACGAATTGAAGTCTGAGACCTCTCTAGAGTCCATTATTTATTCAATGGCCAATAAAAAAATATTTGAACCTTCGACCAGTGTCTCACCCAGAGTCTTTTAAGATTCATCTTTTCTTGTTTCATTCCCTGGTCTCCCCCACCTTATCTTTGACCCTAGATCATCGAATGTTTGCATGATGAAATTGTCTTGGTCCGACCTCAAACGGTCTGGTTTGACTAATCAGCATCCTCACCCTTTACAACCTACTCCTAGTACTTTGACTCAGCCTTCAAGACCTCCTCCTCAAGTCCATTCATCTGTAGCTAGTGTCCTTGATCCTATTTTTCCTCCTAGAATGGTCCCCCCTATCCTTAACCATCTAGGAGCTATTTCGCCTGGCCATTACCCCTCCAATCAAATATTGTTTCTTGCTCCCCCTTTTGGAGTATTTTCGGTACCTATTATGGCTACCTTGACCCTTCCCAATATGACCCTTGGGATCCCAGTCTGGTACATTGATCCCCCAGCCAATACCTTGCCTAGTCAGCTCAAACCTTACACTGCTTTGACCCTAGTCCAACCGGTCGCTATGAACCCTCCCTTTTCTTCTCTCCGTCAGCCACCTCAACACAAATCTACTCCTATTGAAAAATCCTCAGATGAGGGGGGGAAAGCCCACAAAAATACATCTAAGGACAAGGTTTCCCAAATAACACATGCTCCTCCTAAGCCTCCAAAGCATACACCTTTGTGTGCTTTGTTTCATGTTGTCAGTCATGCCACCCATAATTGTCCTAAATTGTCTCGTATCAAACCCATGTTCAACATCGTGTTTCCCGAATATGATGTCCTAGAAGTCCATGTTACTTTACCGACTTCATCCAAGAAACTCAAGACTATCCACACAAATCACCCTTGTGCTTTGTGTGATCTCCATGGCCACTATACTCACCTTTGTCCCCGCCTCGCAGATTGTTGCACCTCCTTGGAAGCAGTTCACTAATACGAGGCCGAGCGTAACGAGTCCACCTCTCCCTTACTTGCACATTTTTCTTTGGAAAAACTAGAGGAAACATCCACTCCCATTGACATACCCCCTCCCGATGTTGATATGATGGAGTCTTCAGGTACTATCCTCTACCTGTCATCATCTATGAGATCCATGGTGGAAGACCCCTTTGTGGCTTTCCCTTCTATTTCACCTGACCCCCCTTCAGTGATCACCCTAGGCTCAACATCGGTGGATCCTTCATCTAATTTTTTTTCGGTCACCCTTTGTGATGATGCGCATGTGAACCTCTCTTCTCATCATGATGAGTCAGGTAGCTTCACCGTACCACGTGGTCTTTCTTCCACCAGTCACCCCATATTCTATTACGATGACAAAATTATGGAAGCAATCACTATCCCTGACTTTATCTATCCTCCCTTACATCAAACCCATGCATTCGAAGCACTTAAACCTTGTGGCCATTACATTGACACCCAATTTTTGGCTAAGGGGGCACCCATATTTGAGAGTCTAGGAGAAGAAACTCTCCACAACCCTCCTAGTGCATCTAGTCATGTCGACTCTAGTACCATTATTCTTCCCCTTTTAGAATAACTTATAGAGTCCCATATCACTTCAGATCACTCTAAGGATGATCCCCCTCATCATTCCTTCATCTTACATCAACAACCCAGTCCCTTAGAAATTTTTGTTGACCAACCTCTATATTTTCTCAGTGAGCACCAGTTCATTATCTCCAATGACACTCTTTGGTATAGTGACACCATATATGGCACTCCATAAACTCCTTTGGGTAGGGGCGTCATTCCCACCTCTGCATACCAGATCAGTCCCCTCCATCACATATGTCTGGGGGAATTATCCCATGCTTGGGGGCATGATGGCAGAACCTGGCCATCTTCTCATATGATTACTACAAGTCTTGTCTTAGACCCCATCAATCTAGGTATGGTCGATTTTCCTCCCATTCCTTGTATAGTTGCACCTACCATCCTCTCCGACGAGCCATATATCGTAGATGTTTGATACCCTATCTTTAAATATTCTACTTTGTGTGATACCATGTTTACCACTTGGTCCCTCTGTTTGACTTGGTGGGCGGGGATGATTCTACACCTTCTCTAGTAGTTCATTCTCATATTCTTTTCTTACCTTGATTCTTCATCGGACCATCCTTCCAAGAATCATTAAGGCCATCCTTAGAAAAGCAACGGATCTCCTACCCTTATTAGTGGGTTCTCAACAATTTGAGGACTCCAAACCTGACCAATGTGGCGCAAACTACATGATCCCCTCACATCTCAGAACGTAATGCATCCAGGTCTCTCTCTCTTCATTTGATCCTCAACTCTTCCATTCCTGCAAAAAACCATCACGTTTATCAGCATACAGAAAGGAAAGACTACGTCATAACCATAAAATCCCATCTCTCAGCTAAAAACAACACTAAAACCCCCTTTCTCTGACAAATCTAATTTTTCACGCCATTTCCTTGGACAGGTCACAGTTTTCTGCCCATTACCTACTACCCAAGTCGCATAACAGACCCCAAAAAGTGCGATCCGGCTTGTTCTTGGGCTCTGGGTGCCTAATATGAAACTTTAATCCACTGGACTAAAAGAGTATAGTTAGGCCTCTTACCTGCAACTGATGAATCTCGATTCCAACGGTCGGTTTTTCTGCTACAATCACTACAAGATTTAGGGCCTTTTCTCCTCTCTACATTCACCACAACTACACTTGCAAATGAGTCAAATTGGAGGGAAAATGCAGAGATGAAATTTACAATGGAGCTCAAACCAATCCCAAGTGTCCAACCCTGAAAATGACTGAGAAAATACAAGATATAGACAAGCATAACTCATCCCCATGCCTCTAGGGGTCAATCTCACTAGTTTAGGAGTTGTTTCAACAAGATCTAAACTAAGAACTGGAAAATAGGCAGTGGAACAACTTGCCTCGATTTGCACCTCTAGTGTTGCCTCAAAACTTGGATGACATGCCCGCTGATTATCAAAGAAAAATTCCATTGTTTGATGGAACTCCTCAAAGTGTTACTGCTTAGCAACATGTGGATAGGATGGTAGATTTCTTTGACCTTCATGAGATTGATGCCGAAAATGTGACAATGAGATTGTTTGTTCAAACTTTTGGAGGAGAAGTAAGAAAGTGGTTCAGAGCTTTGCCGGCTAGAAGTATTGCTACACTACCTAATCTTCAGAGACAATTCTTGGATCGATGGGAAGTGAATAAAGACCCTCTTTCAATCCTTTCCAAATATGACAATATCAAGTGAAATGTTGGTGAGTCTATCCAAGATTATTGTATTCAATTCAATATTGTTTACAATGCAATTCCTGATGATATAAAGCCACCTAGGTGGTTAGCTTTGATCAATTTTCTGGATGGTTTCGATCCTGACATGGCTTATCAATTGAGAGAAAGAGATCCAGGCTCTTTAGAGGATATGCAGAAGATTGCAGTCAACGTTGAAGCTAATTTGAATGCTAGGAGAGCTAGAATGAAAGCTGAAAAGAAAGTAGCAATAAAGGAAGAGGTTTCCACGTCATATCAAGTGCTTCGTAAGATGGAAAAGATGTTTGAGAGACTAACAATTGATAAGCCTGAACCACAGACCAGAAATCCTAACTTCCGTGGCTAGCAGCAACTGCAATTTAGAATCACGCAAAGAGAGCAACGAGAACAAGAATCAGCGGTACAACAGCAAGTGAAGACACCCTTACAGAAGAATTTTTTTGGTCCAGAATCAGATGATGAAGAGAATTTAATAGGAGAAGAGAATCATTTCTTTACACCTGATGATATGCCAATTTTTATCACTGAAGATGAGGGGTATTCTGAAAGCTCAGTTGTACAAAAAGACGAGGATTTCATCTTGGCAAATGAGACAGCTCTTGAAGAAGAGTCTGATGAGTATCAGAGCGAATACATGAATGCCTTGACTGCTGCCCAGCAGCGACAATATTCACTCAGAAACAGAGATGTCCCTATTAATCCAATTAAAAAGAGAAAGGAAGTTTTAGCACCAAAGAATGATTCACCTGTTGCGCAGAAGAAGGGAAAAGAGACAGTTGATCCCACTACTAGCAAATCCCCATCAGCAAATGAAAGATCCAATCAGCCAATTGTATCAAAGGAGAAAACTGAAAAGAAGGATGTTCCAGCTAAAGAGGTAGAGAATACTTTATTTTTTAACTTAGAAAATGAAATTTCTAAGTTAAAAGTATCCATTCCTTTGACTGAATTGATGAAGAATAGCAGCTATAAGGGTCAAGTGTCTAATATTTTGAATTTAGATCCATTTTCTGATATGGTAAATGTGGAAGATGATCAACCTGAGTTGATTTTTTCTCCAGCATTGGATGGTGAGTCTCCAGATAGTGATGTGCCTCATTTTTATATCAGCCTTAGATTGCATGATTATGTGTTACACAATGCTATGTTTGATTCCAAAGCCTCTCATAATCTCATGCCTAGGGCAATCATGGAGAAATTGGGATTGGATATCACTAGAAAGTATCATGATCTTTACTCTTTCGATTCTAGTAGAGTAAGATGCATTGGGCTTATCAAATATTTGGTGGTCAGTTTGAATCAGATTCCTACTAAAAATGTTTTGATGGATGTGGTTGTGGTGGATATTCCTCCTAGATTTGGCATGCTTATTTCCAGATCTTGGAGAGCGAAACTTAAAGGGACATTGCAGCTTGATTTCTCCTATGCTACTATTCCTGTGTTCGGTCAGATGAGGAAATTATATTGGGAGCAAAAGATGAAGTATATGATCACCAACAAGGAGAAACCGGTAAATCATCCAATCAATTATGTACATACTGATTTAGAATCATTTGTTTTGTATTTAGATAGTTTCAATGATGTAAATAGCCAATTAGTTGAAGTAGAAGACATTCTAGAAATCACTGAGAATTTCAGAGAGGTCTTACAGAAAGAGAGACAAAAACTTGAAAGTACCGCTGAGCAATTAGCCTTCCGACAACAGCAAAATGTTGATGGACAACAAGCAGAAATAACAGAGCAAACAGAATTTCAGCACTTGGAAGAGGATGAAGATGGTTTGTGGACCATGGATTTTGATGTTGCAGTAGGAAATGACAGTGCTGGAATTGGCATTTGGGTATGCAGCCCTTTTTCCGCCCCAAACAAAGTGTCGAGTAATGTAAGGGTCTGTTCTTATAAATTGGCTTTTGATTGTTCAAATAATGAGGCTGAATACAAAGCTTTAATTTCTGGTCTGAAAATTCTTAGAAAGTTGAATTCTAAGAGGATTGCAATGTATGGCGACTCTGAATTAGTTATCAAGCAAGTGAAAGGTGAATACCAAGCTAAGCATCCTCGAATGCGGGCCTACTGAAATGCGGTACTAGATATCTTGAGATTGTTTTCAGACTATACTTTGACATGTGTTCCTCGTATTCAGAATGGTATTGCAGATGCACTTGCAAAGGCAGCAATTAATTTGAAAATTCCGATGAACTCAAGTAACAAATTTGAAATTCATGTGAAGCATCGTCCGACCGTTCCGGACAATCAAAGGTATTGGCAAGTGTTTCAAGATGATGAAGAAATTGATGAATTTATGCAAAATAAAGGTAAATTCAAAGACACTTCAATTGATGTGGAGCATGATGATGGCGAGGCTGATGTGCAAGTAAATCATATGGAAGTTTTGCAGCTAAAGGATAATGTCATTCCTAAAGTTTTAATACCTTTAGAGGAGCTTTTCGACCAAGATGATGTAGCTCGAAAACCAACCTTGCGGCCAACCAAAAAAGAAGTAGAGGATGTGAACATTGGATCAGCAGAAAATCCAAAAATGGTGAAATTGTCCAAAGCATTGTCCCCACAAGTAAAAGAAAAGTATATCAGTTTATTATCTTCTTTTGCTGATGTATTTTCTTGGGAATATTCAGATTTGAAGACATATGACACAAAAATAATTCAGCATACCATTCCGATCAAGCAAAATCAAAAGCCCTTTCGGCAGAAGTTGAGAAGAATAAATCCAAAGTTGCTGCCCTCAATAGAAAAGGAAGTGAATCGGTTGTACAAGGATGGTATCATCGTTCCCATAAGATTTTCATATTGGATTTCTAATTTGGTGCCCGTGCGCAAGAAAACAGGTGAGATTCGCTTATGCATTGATTTTAGGAATCTGAATAAGGTTTCTTTGAAAGATAATTATCCATTGCCCAAAATGGATCACATACTTCAACGAGTAGTTGTAGCATCTCGTATGTCGCTACTCGATGGTTATTCCGGTTATAACCAAATTCTGGTCCATGAGGATGATAGAGGCAAAACAGCATTCACCACTCCGTGGGGAACTTTCCATTACGCTAAAATGCCTTTCGGTTTGAAGAATGCTGGTGCAACCTTTCAGCGAGCAATGGATATGGAATTTTCAAATGAGAAGGATGTTTTTCTAGTTGTGTATCTTGATTATTTGACAGTCTTTTCTAATTCAGATGAAGAGCACCTTTACCATTTGAAGATTGTTTTTCAGCGGTGTAGAAAATGTGGTGTGTCACTCAATCGGAAGAAGAGTTTGTTTGCCATGGATGAAGGCAAGCTTCTTGGTCATATTATATCAAAGCATGGCATTTGCATTGATCCAGCTTGAGTAGAAGCTATTCATAAAATTGATCTTCCCCGAAACAAAAACGAGATCCAATCATTCAATGGTAAGATGAATTTCTTACGCCGCTTTGTGCCTAATCTTGCAAAACATTTAAGGGAAATCACAAACATGCTCAAGAAAGATAGTGTAGTGAAGTGGACTGAGGAGGCAGTAAAGTCTTTCAATTTAGTGAAATTGGCTCTTTCTTCAGCTCCAGTTTTGATCAGATCGAACTATACTCAAGATTTTATTTTGTTTTCATTTTCCTCGGATCATACTATGGCAGCAGTTTTGATGCAGAAAAGAGATCAGCATGAAAAACCAATTGCTTTTTTCAGCCGAACCATAAGAGATGCAGCCTTAAAGTATAACATTATTGAAAAGCAAGCTCTTGCCTTAGTGAAAGCGTTGAAATATTTTTGAGTATATATTCTACATTCTCATATTCTTGCTTATGTTCCTAATGCTGCTGTTAAGGATGTCTTAGTGCAAACAGATCCGGAAGGGAGATGAGGCAGATGGATTGCTGCCTTGTTGGAGTATGATGTGGAGATAAAGCCTACAAAGCTTATCAAAGGAAAAGGGTTGGCTAAGCTAATGGCTGAGTCAAATTTGCATGCCTTGGACATTAATCTCATTGCTGCTATGTCTGAGGAAAATGAAGAAAGTTAGCTAATTCAGGTATCAAAAATCTTTGTTCTTTCTCCTTGGTATTCGGATATTGTATATGTGCTCCAAAATTTGTCACCACCACCAGGCATGGCTAAAAACAAAAGTAGGACTCTGAAATTGAAGGCTGCCAAGTTTTGTATCATGAATAATGCACTCTATTGGAAAGATCCCGGTGGTGTTTTGCTAAATTGTTTGGTTGAAGAAGAAACAAAGAAGGTTATGGATGATTTTCATAAGGGAGATTGTGGAGGTAACCTTTTCTGGAAAACAACGGCCAGCAAAATTTTGAGAGCAGGATATTATTGGCTGACTCTTTTTGCTGATGTGTACAAAATTGTTAAAAGCTGTCATGAATGTCAGATTTTTGAAGGGAGGAAAAAATTGCAGCCTTTGCCGCTCAAGCCCATTGAAGTAAGTGCTCCTTTTCAGCAGTGGGGCTTGGATTTCATTGGAGAAATCCATCCTGCTTCTTCAGCTCAGCACAAATGGATCCTTACAGCGACGGATTATTTCACTAAATGGATTGAGGCGATTCCCACCAGGCAAGCCACAGATTCGGTAATAATTTCATTTCTTGAGAACAATATTTTGTCTCGTTTTGGCTGTCCAAATAAGTTGATTACTGATAATGCAGCAACTTTCAAATCAAAAAGAATGATTGAGTTTTGTGATAAGTATCAAATCACTTTGGGGCACTTAACCGCTTATCATCCACAAGGCAACGGATTGGCTGAGTCCTCGAATAAATCTTCGGTCAACATTATCAAAAAGCTGCTGGAAATAAACAAGAAAAGTTGGCATAAGAAGTTGGTTAATGCACTTGGGGCAGACAGAGTGAGTCAGAAGAAATATATAGGTATGTCCCCTTTTGAGCTCGTGTATGGTGTTGACACAGTATTTCCTACCTCTCTCGCAGTTCCAGTGGTCAAAATTCTGCAGGAAGCTGGCAGTGAAGATGATCATATGCAAAGGAGAATAAATCAAATGATCCATTTACAGCAGACTAGAGAGGAGTTTTTTCAGAACACTTTCAAGCTGCAAGAGAGAATTAAGAAAATATATGATAGAAAAGCAAAAGTGGACAAGTTTCAATTAGAAGAAGTGGTGTTGAAATGGGATGCAAGAAACGAGGAAAAAGGTAAGCATGGTAAGTTCTAAAATCTCTGGAAAGGACCCTTCAAAATTGCTACATATCGAGGTCAAAATTATTTCCTTTTGAAGGAAATGAATGGGGAAGATTTTCTAGGAGGGCCGGTCAATGGTCGGCTGCTCAAGCGGTATCATTTTTGAAATGTTTTCTGTTGTTTTACATTATCACTGTACATACCGGTTTGTTTTAGTTTCATTGCAAGTGCGTGCTGTCATCATTCCTTCAGTTTGGGGCTCGAGGTGAAGGCTATAAATCTGAAGATTTATTTCAGCTCTGGTTTGGTTTATTGAGTCAAGTCTTTCAGTCATTTTTGGTTTCGAAATTGAGTCGGTTTGAGTCAATTTTCAGTCAATAAAATGACTCAATAGTCTTGTGTTGGTTTGTCGAAGTTATTGACTCCATAGCCCAATGGGCGAAGGCACTGCCTACTTTCCCAGAGATCTGTAGTTCTTGGCACCTCCAAGGAGCTACCATCCCCATTGGAGCCAATGTTAGAGTCGGTATCTTCATTTCTCCGTCAAAGATCAAATTTCTCTTGTTGCATTTCATTTTAGGTGTCTCACTCAGTTTGGTCAGTTGCATTCCATTAGGAGCATGGATCATCTGACGGTAGGGGGTTGTCACTCATATCTCTCATGTCTTATACCTTCTGGCCTATTTTTGTTCATTAAAATCATGTATAGTCATGTTTGGTATCAATGTTGAAAAAGAGTCATTTTAGGTTTTTTAGTCTCATTAGGTCTAGGGTTTAGTTAATCAGGTCTCAAAATGCCTAATAATGGTCAGAAGGCACATGAAGAAGCTTCAGATAAGGTTTAAGTGCAAAAATTTCATCATCATAATGCTTAATAATGATTTTTCTTCAAAACTCTGTTTTGAAGAAAAACAGTCTATTTCATCTTTATGTAATAAATGCAATGTAATTTTCAAGTTTTTCAGTTTTAATAATGCTCCATTCGCAATCCTGGTCACCTTTTCCAAAGCTCCATGCCATTCATTCCCCTGCAAGATAGACAGAGAAGCTCATTATTCAGTCCAAAAGCACAAAGGAAACAAAACAAAGTTTTTAAAGTGAAATGTCAAAGTTTACAACATTATAAAGTGGGTTTTTCAAATGAAAAATTTAAATCCTTGGCACATAAGATATTTTCAAGTTTAAACTTCATTTGTGTGCCAAGAGACAGCAGTGAGCCAAGGAGAACCCGTGAGGAGTGAAGGAAGAAGTTTGGAGGTCGGATTGTGTTGAAATTGCAGAGCGTGGCACATTGGGCAGCCGGCGCGACGCATCGGGCGAGCGCAGTGCATAGGGTCATTCCCTTGTGTGTAGTTTTGTTCCTGCATGGCGCATTGGAAGGGCGCAGCGCACTAGGTTGGCTGTGTGGTGCATTGGGCTGGAACACACGTTTTTTGCCATTCTTTTCAATCATCAAAATTTTCTCGGTCTCTCCTTGTTCGAGTAAGTCAAAGTCACTTCTCCATTGCTCTTAACAAGTCTTTGGTGTTGATATGAGAATTTAAATGAAAAAAACTCAAACCCTATTGTCTTGTTTAAGAATGATCCTAGGGTTTTGAAATTGATTTTGGTGTCAAATATTTACATTTCCCTTACCTCCTTTTTCCCCTCCTCGCTATTTATTTTCTCACCACATTCCCCATTCCCCTATCTCTTGTCATCCCAAGTCAATCATCCCTATCCCATTCCCATTGTCCCCATACCACTTGTAAATTTCCCTCAAATCCAAAGTTATCCCAAAAAAGTTAAGTGGTTGTCCCAACACACAGATTTCAAGTGGCAAACTCATAATTTCACTTGATTATAGCCCATCATTTTCATTACCCTATTCCTCCATATTCCCTCCCATTTGACACATATTTGGCAATCCAATCAAAAACACCAAAATTCTCATACAAGACAACATAGACCTTGGATAGACCTTGGACATCATGGAGACAGATACCGATACATCTTATGACCGAGATAGTGATTCCACCACTAAACTACATGCACCTAGAAGGCCTCATAAGAGTGGCAGACATGTGAGAGAGGAGCCCACTTCATTGGTTGAGTTACAGGCCTATCCACTTGCCATGGCATGTTTCCAACAGCAGTCTTGTTACCAATTTTTTGAAATGGTCGCTAGGATCCATCATCATCAGGAGCTGGCCCAGTTGTTTGTATTGCATTTACATGATGGTCAAGTCACCCTGGTCGGTGTGACTTTCACTTTAACACTGGAAACTATCTCTCAAGCAACCAGAATACCCAAAGTTGGAGAAGAATGGAACAAAAGACAACAAGTTGACAGAGTGCATTATGAACCATATATCAGGCCTAGCTTTGTGAAACAACTCAGCAGGGTGTTTCCTTTCCGATTCCTAAAGGATTCCTATGCTCCTCTGATGAAACTTATTATTAGATATTTCAGTTGTGAGGGCCGGTTTTCACGTCTCTATGCCTATCATATCAGGTTATTGATGCATTTTACCAGGGTGAGGATGATGAACCTCCCTTATTTCATGTGCCGGAATATTGAGAGAATGACCACTCTCGTGCAAAGGAAAACTCCTGAGCAGCAGTACAACAGTATTTATCACTACGCACTCATTAAGATTGTGGTTGTGCATCAGCTCGGCTTGCAGGGTATTTCATGGGAGGATTTAATTTCTAATGATTTCTTCACAGCTCCTCAGGTTCCTCTGGAGTTTTTTCATGATGCAGGTGAACCTTCATATCATCATGGAGGTCAGGAGACAGAGACTACTAGTGTGCCGATGTATGTCACTTATCAGAGAGGCACTAGAGGATTATTTGCAGCAGCTCGGCGAGTATTATCCCCACCTGGGGTGGAAGGGGTCTCGCTTCCGTCATAAGCAGCACAGGTACAGGTATAGGACAGAGGTAAGAGGCCCATGCAGGATGAGGGGCCTTCAGGAGGCCAAGATACAGGTTTCATACTCATTGATGAGGATTTGAGCTCTCCAAGCTCAAAGTTGAGAGAGACTATTCAGGAGCAGAAGGCGGAGATAGACACTTTGACCGTCAAGTTGCAAAGAACCCAATGGATTATAAACTACCTTGAGCAGCGGAACAAATAGTTGGAAGATCAGCAAGCTGCCCAAAGAAGCCAAACCAAGATGACATCCTTTGAGCGAGAGATTGAGGCTGATCGAGAGACTTGGCTTGAGAGGGTAAATATTCATTTGGAGAAGTTTTTGGAGAAGGCCAACAAGGAAAATAAAATGCTAAGGCACATGAAGAATCATTATTGGGCGAGGAATCATGTTTGCAAGGCACGAATCAAGATCCTGAAGGCAAAGCTAAAGAGGGCATTAAAGCGTCGCAAAAGGCATGATAGATTCCAAATTTTGGCTGAAGCTTCTTTGGCTCAGCATAGCGCTTGATGGTGGACATTCAACCTAAATTTCAAGAAATTTGGGACACATTTTTTCAATTTTGAATTTTTTGGCCTTAACACAAATTTTCCTGCTCGACGCGTCGCGCCACTTGGCACGCGCTTATAATTGGCAGCTCATCTTGGGTAAAACTTAATATTTCTAGATTTTTCATGAAAATTTATGCATTTCTACCCATTTCCTAAATATTTTTACAAGTTTTGGGTTGCTGGAAGGGTCAAAAACACCCTAAAAATGACCTTTCTGCCTCTTTTTGGACACACAGGAAGCAGTGTTGGGAAAACTCATTTTTGGAGGGGAAAATGGAAACCAAATTCAGAAATTCCACTTGGGTTGGAAATTAGACAGACAGATATTTCCAATGAGCTATCCTAGACTCAATTTGGACTCTGGGAAGGCCCTAAAAATCATCTCCAAAGTGGCGCGACGCATAGAGATTTCAAGCGCGGCGCATTGGGAATTTTGGCCTAGTTTTCACTCAGTAACTCATTTTTTCGCCTAGTTTTGGCCAATTTGACTTTTTTATCTCCAAATGTAAAGCTCTTGATGTAACTTGTTTTAATTTCATGGTTTTGATGTAATTTTGACAAATTTTCACTCATGTAAGTAGATTCATTCACCAAAAAGTGAATTGTAACTTAATGAATCAGTTTCCTATCTTATAGATGCAAGTTGTTCCACTGCCTATTCTCCAGTTCTTAGTTTAGATCTTGTTGAAAAAACTCCTAAACTAGTGAGCTCAACCCCTAGAGGCATGGGGATGAGTTATTATTGTCTATATCTTTTATTTTCTCAGTCATTTTCAGGGTTGGACACTTGGGATTGCTTTGAGCTCCATTGTACATTTCATCCCTGCATTTTGGAGAAGAAATAGACCAGGGTTTGCAGCACTCTTTGGGATCCATGTGGCTCTATGTTTTGATGATGTTTTTCTCTTTGTGATTGTAATTTTACTGAAGTTTCATGTGTATCATCATCCTTTTTATTTCTTCTTAAATTAAACAAACAAGTAATAAATGTGGAATTCATTAGATTTGCAGTGCTCTGCCTTGAGTTTTGTTTAATTTTCTATGTTTTCAACTGTCTGAAGAGGATTCTTGAATATCTCTTGCCTTCTTCAATTCCTCACCGGTCTGAGCTATCCATTTCATTCAATTCTAAGCATCAAAACAATTGCCTTTCTTGCCCCATTCAGCTCTCTGCAAAACTAATCATTTCCCAGACCCAAAATCTGCCCTTCCCTTTGATTCCAACAAAAACCCCCAAAATCAAATCAAACTCTTTTACATATATCTCTAGCCTAAAATCAGCCTTTATTTCAAGTCATCTCTAGTCTCATTGATTATTTTTTCTGAGATTGACCTGGAGAGAGCCCTCTCCTGATCTGGTAGGGCTAGCTACCAGATTAAGCGTGGTTTGATGTTACCCTAGACTCTGCCTTCCTTCAGCCTGAGGTAGATTTAGGAAATAATAGGTCCCTTACTTGAATAAACCTGAACAAAACGAGAACTCTATCGAGTTTATTCTCCAACTACTCCTCTGAAGTACCTTTGTTACCAGATCGAAGTTTCTCATCAAGAAATTTGGAAATAAGTTCTACTGGTCGGTTCTGCAGACAAAGGCCATAATTCAAATAAATGAAAAAACAATATATCTAATATTATGAATGCAATTTTCTGCCTAAAAAAATTCTTTCATTACTTACCTTTAGCTTTTTTTTCATTAATCCTTTCAAACTTTCTGTCTCACTTAATTTGATAATCAAGAGCACAAATTCAATGAACAACCTGTATAAATAGAAAGAAAATGAAATAGAAAAAAATGAGCATAAAAATATAGTAACTAACCTGTATAATTAAATCTGTATAAACAGAAAGAAAATGAGCATAAACATATAGTAACTAACCTACCTTAGATTTATCAGATGCTCAAAGGCATCCTTGATAGTATTAGAAAAGGCCTCATTCTTCAAAAAACTTTCTTCCCATATTGTATCAAGTCGTGCTTTCAAGTCTAGAAGTGATGACACCATGTCCTTGTCTTTAATTTCATCCAATACAATGCCTTGCCCAGTAGCTTTAATGTATGCACTGAGAGCCAGCTAAAGCATCTCAAGTGCACTCACCCTTTTAAAAAGAGAGCGCATGCGCTGAAGGTCTGGAATGCGATTGGCATCCATGAGCAAAGTAAATCCCTGGGGAAATCATGATTTGGCTACCCTATTAAATACATATGAACCAACATATTTCTGAATTTAGAGAGGGTATTTGACTCCATCAGTAATAAATAATGGGCTTCTATATCGATTTCTTTCCACATATAAGAGACCATAATGATTAATTACATAGAACATCCAATCAACAAACAAATATGGGAATTTGAACAATTAACACGAATGAATATCAGATAACTCAATGGAAAGATCCGCATTCCCAATCTCCATCAATTTTTCCAAAAAATACATGTGATTTGAATGGTAAGGGTATTGCCGTCATCATTGTTTCTTTAGGTGAGACATTTCCCAACATGAAAATTGTATTTGGCACCTTCACACCTGTACTTATGGACATAATCCCTTTATAAATGCAAACTCTTTAATTTTCCCAGAATGAAAAATAAGAACAAAATCTCAACTGAGGGGTTTAAACCAATCATGCAACCATTTTCAAGAACCTGTTTGATTTTTTCTGGAAACGCGTGAAATGAAATCGAGCAGCAAAATTCAGTTTGCTATAAACACATTACACATGAAAATAGAAACACTGAGGTGCACCCACTTTGATCAAAATAATATTATACATATTTTATAGTGCATCAATAGAATAACACAACTCTCGCATAGTACATAAAGCTTCCATAGAAAATGTTACCACATAACCATGACACACTGTGGCATGAAAAACTACATTTTCTATTTCCATTTCAAGTGCATTCAGCTTTGTAAAGACTTTGACCCAAAAAGGGTCACCATTGAAACAATGCCTCTAGGAAAATTACATAGATATGGTAAGCAATGCATATTTTTTTTTCACTGCTCCAGTGAATAAATCTGTGAATTTGATCAATTATGGAAGCATTAATCTGTGAATATCTGTGAATATACAAGTATTTCAAAGAAATGAAGGCCAAAATAGGGGACATGGAGCCGAATTCCAAAGAATTTTTTGAATTTTCAGAAGCTACAGGTCAAGAACAGGGTAAAAGACTCATTGATAAGCTTCAAGAAGGATCTAGGAACTATAATACAAAGCAAGGGAAAAGGATAGGGTTATATTTTATCCACAGTACCATGATTGATTTGGGGAGCTAGAGAATATTTTCTAGATTCTGTGTCAGTTTTGTGCCAAATAAGGTTACTTTATTGACCTTATTCTTAAGTCATGGGACGAACATCTTTATGGTTGGTTTGCATATGAGAAGCTAAGAAACCTCTTGCTTCTTCTCTGCAGTTATATCCCTTCCTAGATGTCATTCTTACCTATGTAAGTAATTCTAGCTAAGTAAGTAATTCTTACCTGTGTAAGTAATTCTTAATGTATGAATGCTAGCTATTGTAACAAATAGACTTGAATATCATATTCTCTGTAGTAGCCATCATTGAAAGACGTTATTGGAAGCCAAATCAATACTCTTGATAGATTCTCTTTCCTTTTACAAGTAATTTATCCTCTATGCTCTATGTCTGCAATCCAAAAGTCTATATCCTAATTTGAGACTATGGTCTGAAGCATCTTTCCAAAAGTTTAGTAGGTTGAATCCTAAAGGAATCCAGGACCAAGACTGAAAGAATAAATACATAAACAAGCACTTATGATGACACCAAACAGTTACATGTGACTATACATGACATTCTATACAATATTCTTTGTGATTTATGGAAGAAGATGAAAGAATATACAATGAAGTTTGAAACCTCTTAACCATCTATTATAACTCACTCTTGCTTAAGGTTGAAGGTCAAGTTTATGATAATCATCTTTACAAAAGGATAAATATTTTATGGGCAAATGAAGGTAGAAAATGAAGCAGAACGGAATTTGGAAGAGTACCGTATATATGTGGCATGTGATCTGAAGTATCAAAGATCATATGACAATAAATTTGTTGAAGCATCTAATCTCAAAATATTGGGAGAATTGTTTACAATAGAAAAACACAAGAAGCATTCACGATAGTTCTGAACCTATGACTTCTTTGGTGGCATCTGAATCTTTTATGGCATTATAGTATACTGAATTTTTGTGACACTCTAACATACAAGTTTTGAAATCTTTGTGGCATTATGCCTATGTGGTAGTTGAGTTCTATGACATATCTCTCTCTTTATATGATTTTTTGTGGCCTAATTCATTGTGCTAAAATGAATGTCAAAAGGTACATAATGATGCAAATTTTAGAGACACCTTTTCAATAACACAGAAGTAGCCCTCGCTCAAGTAAAACCCTATTATTTGAAGATACATGAAGAACGAAGTATTGTGTGGAGGTTTGAAGTATACTCTTTCTCCAAGTTCTATAACCCTAAATTTGTACTCAATGCATCGCCATCTCAGATCTAGTTCTAGACCAAGAAATAGAACTAGTTCTAGTTCTCCGAGAGTTTTTTTTTACTCTTTACATTATGAATCCAGAGTAGCAACACTAGTCACAGGGTTAGAAACAATGTTATCCAAGGAACCAGGCTCTGCCAAAATAAATTGTGGCTCAAATAGGTAGCATGCATCATTATAGTATCATTACAAAAACTTCAGAACATCCAAGGCTACAGAGCCAAATGATGTATCATGAGGGGTTAGGAAGTTCCAAACAAAATCAGACTAGATCACTGTGAAAACTGCGAAAGTAGATATGGACACAGCCATATTAAAACAGAGAAAACAATATATAGTTCTAGGACATGATAAGTAGTCAGCATCACCACCCAGAAAGTCACAAAATGCCAAAAAAAAAAAAAAAGAGTTGTACCAGTGCTTCCCAAAAAGAATAGGAAAACAGTATGTGAGGTTAATGGCCATAAGAGACAGACCCTATTCAGGAAAAATGAACAGCACCAGTTGCCCCTTGCCCATCCGACCTGTGAAGCTGATAGTGCATGATACTGAAACTACTATTTAGGCCTCTCTTCGACAAGCTGTCAGCAACGATATTTCTTTCTCTGTAAACATGTCAAAAGGTGATTTCCATAAATGAGTTCTTCAACAATTCAATCCTCTCCATAGTTCCCAACTTACTGCCTCTATACAACGTCTTTTTAATGGTGTTTACAATTGATTTTCAATATAAGAATGTGTATTTACTATTTACTATTAACTAAAACTCTGACATTTTGTGTTCCCATTAGATATTCCTTCTGAAAGGCACTCAGGAGTTAGCAGCATGCGAACATACATAATTTTCAAACACACAATCGAAAAATAAAAGAATTTTTAGTTTGAGGTTAACATAATCAGTTACCTGCAATAGCACCCTTTAAAAGCATATATTATCATAGAAAATTCTCTCTATTTGAACGACTGTGGAACACCTTAGAAAAAACAAAGTGCGCTCCATTAATGGCCACAAACTTCATTTGAAAGGGCACAATCTGTCTAGATAACAGTCATAATTTAAAATAAAATTCCATTAATAAATACGGCCGTGAGATGAAAAAACTCAACAGATTTAGTTTGTGGTAAAGAGACCCATTACATTGACTTAAACCCTGGTTGGGAACCAACCATAAATCTCTACAAAATTTAACGATTCAGAATTATACAAACAATACAATGAGGAAAGGGTTATCAGTTTTTTGTGAGGAAAGGGTTATCAGTTTTTTATGTAGGTTTATCAATTTGACAGAAAGGGTTGATGAGTTCAGGATTCAGAAATGACAAAATAACCAAATGGGATGAAATGCATGCTTAATTTACAACATAATAACACAACAGAACTCTACCAGCAATCAACTTAGTTTCCAACAGAACATTGATAAATCATAAGACTGAAGTAATACATTGTACAACCTAAATGCTCCATTCCCCTCCAAATTTCTATATGTAGTACATAACATTCAATCTTGGTTAAAAATATTTAAAAAAAAAAATCGCCAAATGTGCTAGTTTTAAGTAAATAGGTGACTTAGCTAATTTGAAAGTTATGTCCACGCATCAGTAAATAGGAGATAATCTAAGATTTTAATAGATGTTCACCGCATAAAATATGTCAAAATCCTGTAGCTATATCCCTGGCCTGAGACTGCAATGAAGAGGTCCAAATTATGGTGGCTTCAATAGAACCAAGCCTCAATATAGGGTTGCAGTAGGTCCGAGGGTTTAATTGATTCAAGTCTTAATAAAAAACTACAACACAGAACCGAGCTCGTATGGTATATCTCTATCCTCCAATAATGACAAACATTAAATTCTCTTGAGCATGGTAATAGAACTAAATTTTTTACAACAATCCACAAGATATCCATTCATTTCTATAAATTCTGCAAGAAGAAAATGAAATTCATGTGTAACAAAGTATTATGAAAAGACTTCAAGAAACCAGAACTTAGCCTGAATATCCTAAAACTGAAGTTGGAAACATCGTCTCTCCAAGGTTGTTAATGTTGCAATCCTCTGTTCAACATTGATACAAATGTAGAAAACAAGTTAAAAGATGAACCAAATAATAGCATTCAAAGGAAAGACTAGGATGTCACCATTTCTACCTGCTATCCTTGAAAATAAGGAGAGCTAACTTACATGCTTTTGTGTTTGCAAGGTGGACTTGAAGACCATGTTCATCCTAGAATGAGCTCAAAACATACTTTTGTTTTTGGATTCGTGAAATAGAAGGACAGTGTTGTCAAAAAATAGTGAAATTGAGATCCCATGGAGGGCCTCCACCTTTACCACCCATGGATTTTGAAATGAGAAACTCTCATCCATAAATATGAAGTCCAAAGAATGTGAGGTAGTCGACACCCTTGCTTGACTACTATGTTAATGTATATAATAGACCCCAGAGATGATCATTTGAATCTCATATAGGGTCATAATTATAGAGATCGCCAAGCATAGGAGAGGTATACCTTGAGCCTCTCAAATAGTAGGCTTCTTCCAACTATATAAAAGGCTTAACAGGTGTCCATGGATCAACAATATACTTACTTTTGCTTCCTCAATAGCATTTGGGAGGATTGAAAAATAGTCAAAAGTGCGGTGATTCCATTGGCAATGACTAAACCTTAAACCTGCAATTTCTTCCTCTCTACCCATATGGAGATGAATTTGTCTGCTTTTCTGGCAAAGAGTTTGAACATGGTGTATCCCAGCATGATATTCTCACAATTAATTGATTCAGAGGTCAGGATGTATGTAGGAGGCGAAGGACTTGAGTGAACTACCATACTAAGGAGGAGAGCATGAGTATTGAAACTGGGTATTTCTTCTCCAGTGAACACTTGATTACTTACTGTAATGGGTTTTACATATTAAAATTGTATTCATACTAAGAGAAGCCAAAATAATAGAGATTAAATTTTCTAGATCCAAACACCCAATTTCCATAAAATTAAGAGAAAATTGGGTTAAAACAGTTTAGCAAATTGATATTTCAAAAACTAATGTCAGGAACAAGAACTTTAAGCTACTTAAAACCTAACAAGCACTTTTGAATTGGATGTTCATGGCATGTTGTCCACCCCATCTTAGTTAGATTGGAATTACACCTTGCAATTTGATAAGATTTTGTATTTCCTGATGAACAAAATGCAACTTTAATTGCAACAAAAAAAAGGAAATCCTCTTGTAGAGTCCATAAAGGTGGTAGTTCTATATGGCCAGGCTTCACTTGAAAAAACATGTCTGCCATTACATTTTTAATCTGCTCTGCCAGACAGAGCTGAGGCAAGGATGAAATGCATGCTCAAGAGTTCAAGTTTCAGGGAAAAAACTTGAGAAATTTAAAGAAATTGCACCTAAAATTCTCAGTAACACCTACCTTCATTGGAAATGGCACTTTTGGTACATATAAACAATATTAAAAATGAATAGATGAGAAATAAAGGAATAAAAACTAGACTCAATGCCTGGCTTGGACCTGCAAGATGAGAAATAAAGGCACGTTTACATGCCATATCACATAGACCTGTCAAGACAATGCAATTTTATGGAAAACAGCAGCGCATTGATCATGGGTTCAAATCAAATTAACTGACTCAGAATAGCTACCCTCTATCCAGATGTGTCAAGGAAGGAGAGGGGATTACACAAGGATTTCCTTTCAAAACAAAAAGCCATTGCTACTGTAACTGTACAGTACCACAATCAACACTTTGCAGCAATTAACCATGTGCTAATCTATAATTCTAAACTCGAACACATATGCATGAAAGAAAATATGAAGTTGTGTCAGATTGCATGAGTGAACGTCAGAGAGTTTGGAAGATTCAAATGGATGACCCTCGCATAAATCTAGCACACCTCGGGACGAAGCCCTAGCATTCTCACTATAAGAGGAGGGTCCTGAAGTGGAATGTAGATTCTTGAAGGGTACAATGTGGGACAAGCTACATTGTAGAGGCCAGAGTGAAGTAATCATACCTACGCTAAACTCAAAGACATGAGTCACCAAGAAGTGCAGCATGCCAATGGATTTGTCCCTAAAGCAGAACTGAATGGTGATCCTACACAAGATGCCAGCAAGATCTAGAGGATTTGATTTTTAGCATTTTAGAACACGATCTGATTTTTAACGTTTTAGATAGTTGTATTATATAGTGTAGCTGAGACATTAAAAGTATCAAATTCCTGTGTGATTATAGACTACATGATTAATTATATTATCTGGTTGCTCAAACTCAGTTAAGATTGAAACTTTGGAACTAAAATGAATACAATGTTTCCAGGACCAGAAATTAGCCTTATAAATAATTTAGTTTCTGCCAGAGGTATATTTTTCCCAAGAACAAAAGAGATTTTAAATATGGTTTTAGAGGGCTTGGTTAGTTTATCTAATCAATTTTATTATATGCATCAGTACCAAGGCCCAAGAGGCAGAGTAGGAGGCTGCCATAGCCCCAATGTCATTGAAATTTCAAGACTAGGCAAGGTCCCGAATTGTTGCGCAACAGAAAAGAATCTCTAAACATTCCATTCTACTCACCATGGACTATCATGGCTAGGAGGAGAAGTCCAAGTCTAAACCTTATTCCTTGGGGAAAAGTAGGTCCATGTTATGTCTTCTCATTTTCATTTACAAATATAAATGCGCTACTGTCATGTAGCAAGGCCATTAGAGGTACTTACAAGCCACAATAAGGCCACAACTGTCTCCAACAAGAACACATAAAGAATATGGCTTACAAGTGGGAGGAAGGGTGGATTTGAGCAGGGATAGGTGCCCTAAGCAAGGCCGAGTTCTTCAAAAAATACAAATCACATTTTAAGGAATTGGAAGAGAAGTTTGTGGAGAACAGATGTAGGATTGGGTTTGAGTCTTGTGATAGCATTATGTGCTTGATGGTGTGAGGGTCACCTTTGTCTAAAAGACCAAAAAGGGAGGTTGATACAACAATAGTTAGAGGGATTGTTTGGAAAAGCGTTAGGCATAGTGTAGGAGTGTTCCTTAGCAAGTAGCTCCTGGAATTGAATGTGCAATAGCATAGGGGGTGTCTCCATAAGTAAGGGAAACGTTCATATTGTTGGTTGGTCCATAAGTGCGGTAGGGATAGTTGAGGAGCAACCTCACCCTAGGGTAGTGTTTTCTCCCTTTAAGTGGAAAAAAAATAGAAGCAGCATGTGGGAGAAGTTGATACAATGATAAAGCAATGGGATAAGGGCTAGAAGAGTGCCCTAACTGGTCTTCTAGAAGCGCATAATTCAAGGGCAAGAGGGCAACAACAGAGAGTTGCAGATTGCCTCTTGAATGATGGCTTGAAGGGTGTCCTAGGAGATGACTCCAGGGAAATGGGAAAATCCCCATCTATTGCAAAAGGGATTTCTCATCCTAAAGAAAAAAATTATAATAGAAAAATCATGAAAAGAAAAGGCTCAAATCTCTCTTCCATACTAGTGACATGGCACAAGGCCACATGGACCACTGTGATTGGTTGACATAACACATTAGAAGCATGATGTTAGCATCTAAAATATCTAGGACATGTGGCACTCCAAGATAAAGACACATGGTGTGTGGATTTGAGTTTTTCAGGTGGTCAAGTGGGCTGAAAATATGTGAAATGTGGCACCACTCAGAGATTGACATGTGCCAATTGGTACAAGTGGTAGATAATTGGCATGCTCAAACAACGAGGTGATGTAGGAATGACATGAGGGAGAAAATATCAGAAAAGCCCCAAATCTGGAGAACTAAAGCTCATCACCAACCTGATATTGACAACTTTACATGATGTAACCTATGAAATCGTAAATGGAGAAATCATAGTAACAATAAAGTAACCTATGTAAAAATAAATTCAGATTCATCCTGGGAGTGGTAAATGGAGAAATCATAGTGAACAACAGGAAACATGCAGAGTTGCTTACAATCAAATAGATGAAAAAACACATACAAAAAACCTAGATAATAATCATGAAAAAGCTTAATATTGAATTATGAACTATAAAGGAACTTACAAAATGTGACATTACGAACCTGGTCAAGCGCACAAGTAAAAATATCCTGGACATGACCCTGGTTGACAAGTTGTATTACTCATGATGCAAGAGGATTTGTACCTGCACTGCCAAGTCAATCAAAATCCATCATTATCTATATAGTAAATACAAGTAATTGATGTAGTATTTTTTACTCTAAGATGCATTCTTATGATAATGTTAGAACATATGTTGAAAATGTAAAAACATACCTGAATAAGCTCCTCTTCATTTCAAGAACAATTTATTGGAGTCACATGAACTTGGAACAAGCCTCCCACGATCTGAAAGAGTAGCAACTAAGTCAATAGTGACTTTGTTGTTGCTACGCTGGATCGAGGCAGGTTTGCTCCAAGATTAAATCGCTCCAATAAATTATTCTCTACTAAACAGGGCCAACCACGTGAAGGTGGAAGCTCTTATGGCCCCTCCCCCCCCGCACATCACTCTCAATTCCCCAATACCCAATCTATATTTCATTTTTTACTTTCATGAGCATAAAAAAAAATATTCAATAACTAATAAAAAAACAATGCAACAAAAAGTACGCAAGGAAACATTGAAATTAGTGCTTGACATAAAAATAGTATGATAAATGAGTTTTTTATATAACGCAAAAAACGTTCCAAGTATGGTAACGTTTGTCTTATAATAATAAAATATTTTACATTATCAAATTTTCTTTTTCTTCTTCCTATTTCTAAAGCTCCTAATTACATCATCAATATCATCGTGCTCTGCTCCTGTTTCGTGCCTTTCCCGCACTGCTAACCTAGTTGCGTAGTCACGATGTCTGGTCTCATCAAGTGACGGGGCATCACCTACAAAAATAGATAATATTAAATTTTAATTTTCAGTTTTTAAATATCATTGAACTAGTTCGGTAATATTAATAAAAAAATTGCAATGAGATTATTTACCTGGTGCCCCAGTTGTCGCCGTTGGGACTGTTGCCCTGTCTTCCTCTCTGGTGGTAAGATCCTCAAGGGAAACATTCTCTATCATTTAAACAAAAAACGTTATAAGGACAACCATCAAGGTATAATTAGAAAAAATTATAAGTGGAAATTAATTATCATCACGGCCCTCACTGATAGTAGCATTGTCGGCCTGGTCCCCACTACAATGATCAGGTTGCACGTGAGGAACATCTACATCTGGCTCTACAACTGAGTTATTTGCCTCGTCGGCAATGCTACTCCCCTGATTTAAACAAATTTGTTAGACATTAAATTTATGGACGAAAACAAACATATTGAAAGGTTAACATTTTACCTTATTAGGCATTCTGGATCTTGGGACCTACCCCAAGCTTCTACCACGTTCAACTACGGCTTCATAGCCGAAATGGAAAGAAATATTTTATCTTCCTCTATAGTTTCCGTTCCAAATTCATCACCCTACATTACATATGATTGTGTATTTTTAATGTTATTTTATAGGATTACAAAAACATTGGAAGGCGATACAATTAATTATAAGATGTTTAGCTACTTACAATTCTTGCGACTAATTTCAAGTAGCCGCCCTGGCCTAGCTTGTGATGGCCCTTTTTTTCAATCCTAGCTTTGGTTGCCTTCGAGGTGTCAGGCAACCTATCATCAAAATATTGAAGTCAGATATGATGTAGCACACTTTTATTTTAGACATAGAGAAAATTAAAGCTATTAAATTAAATTTGTAATTTACCTTGCGGGTCCAGTTGGCATTTTTCCTTCTTTCTTTGCCCTTTTCTCTTTTCCATCATGGATGAGTGCTCTCCACTCACTCTCTATAACTGTGAGAGGATGCTCGTATCTAGGGTTAAATTGCAATTGCGTCCTATAGGTGTCCCTGGTATATTTCAAATATTTTCCAGCTACCCGAGCCACCGTTGTTCTGTCAAATGTGCCCACCCCAAAAAGGGCTTCTAGATAATCTAGAAGTTCTTTTTTCAGGTTGGAATTCTGGGAATTCCACCTTGTGCGTATGGTTGGGCCAAAAATTACCAACGCATGGCTCTCCAAAAACTTGTAGAACTCATTGTTTCCTACACACAAAAAAAAAAAAAAGATATTATCATTAATTTAAAAATAAAAATCATGATAAAATATGTTTTAGATAGATTACATGAAATAGTTAAAATATTAAAACTTACTTGGGAGTTGTACGTGATTTATAGGGACACCTTCATCATTCACCAACAACGTGCCATTAATGGTCCCTGTGGAGCTGACACATGTAGCTCCAGGAAATGCAATAATGTAGTTGGCCATATCAGCCTCATCACTGCCAACACGTTCAATGGTTGGTTGGGTGTTTGCTTGGGCAGGGTGTGTTTCTTGGTTGGCACCGAAAGGAGTAGAAGGTGTATAAGAGGGTTGCTGGCAATCTCTTGCCCTTGTTTCCCACTACCACCAACACCGAGTTCAACAAGTTTTAGATAACACTACATACAAAAGAACTTTTTGTTAGTTTAGTCAATGTAAAAATTAAAAGTCAAACTATCACAATTCATCTCATGCAGAACAAAAAAAAATATCCTTTTGATTTTTTATTATTACCTGATATGTTGCTAGCTGGGTCATAAGTTGTTTTATCCTCTCTTCTATTTTAGGTGTTTGAAGCGCGTCTACCAAAGTATCAAATTCTGACCTTGTTTTTCACGCCTTTTTTCGCAGTAAGAGCAATGGAGATAGGGATGAAGAAATCTCTTCCTCATACAAGGAATCATCAAGCATACCATGGCCAGGTCTCTACATATTTGAACAAAATTAATATTATTTCAATTATGTAAATAACTAAAATACCTGAAGATAGAGCAATATTGGCACTTTACATGTTCTTCCACTGGCCCCTTTCATGATCATCTGTCTCGGGGTTGTTCTCAGCATTTGCACGATCGATGCACACACATTGCAATAAAATTATAAATGTAAAAACTTGAAAACAATATCTAACTTGAAAACACAAAATGAAAAGCTGAAATAATTTCTAATAAGACAGGAAGACGAGTTAGAGTTTCAAATATGCCTTGCATTGAATTCGATCCCTAGAAACATGTCATTGCACATTAAGGCACCCAAACAAAGAGACGAGTTGACAATGAGACAAAGACTCAGGGTTATTTGTATTGAAAATTTAAAATCTCAAAAGGTATATTAATTATCGAAACAAATCAGCTTCATAATTTCGAGTATTATTGAGTCTATTGTGTATAAATCACAAAAAAAATTGAAACAAAACACTAGAAAAGCAACAACATAATCACATTTACGCTATAGCATTTATCTGACCTCTAAAGTAGACTTTCTACTAGTTTCATTAGTACCATACAAACAGTGAAAATGAACACAAGATACAACCACAGATGTGTAGTTATCCACAAAACCATCCACTCGCCAACCTCCTCTAGTAACCTACACTAGAAACAAATGTGCGGGGTATTTTTATAAGGGGTTCCTCAAAAACATCCACTAGAGGTTATTTTCCTTGTAGTGATTCTAGCCTATCACATCCAACCAATTTAAATTAATTGAAACTTTGAAATTCATAAAATATACTCTCCATTTTCACAACACAAGCATTTTGACAAAATCCTTTTCAAATTTGACATGTTGACCATGTCATGGGTAGACTTTCCATTTTTTTCATCTCGATAGGATGTGTCAAACCTTGAAGGTCATGGTCTAGGTGTCTGCTCTTGCACGATTTCATGAAGTAGCTATTTGCATGAATGCAATGTGTTATGCATGAACTAGAGGTGTGTTGGATATATAGTGGGTGGCCTAGATTTCCTTGGGCATGCAAAAGTGCCAAGGGGATTCACACCAAAATGTATCAAGCATGTTATGCATGATTGGAAGGCTAAATTTTGGTGCAAGAAAGTTTAAGTGGATTTTTGGATAGTGAATTAACATGGCATGATGATGGTAAATGGTGTCAGAGGTAAGTGTGTGACCAAGGAGTTAGCATAGCATAAGATGACATGACATAGTTTGGTGCAATGTGTGTTGAGAAGACACATGGGTTAGCTTGATAAGTTAAGTGGGTAAAACAAGTTGGCATGCATGTTATCTTGATAATTTAAGTGGGTGAAATGAATCAGCACATGGGTTGACAAGGCAAGTTATTTGGACCAGTGCATGATGGGAATGGGCAAGCTCATTTTATGTGGAACAATGTGATGGACCGAGGAGTGACATGATTGCATATAGGTACTTGTTATGAGAGACAAAATGAGAGACAAGGATGATGAAGACCAAAATTTAAGGCATAACACATGTACAAGATAACAAAAATGTAAGGCATAACACATGTACAAGATAACAAGTGTGAACTCATGTAAAGTGAATTCAAGTAGACCAATATACCTTAGTGAAAGAAGTTTCAGCGGGTTTTGGCAAGCTGAGATCGTAGTTCAATTTGGGTTTAGTGCTATTGGACATATAATTCTTCATTTTTTTGTCATTTTAATCATTTCTAAATAATAGGAGAAACATGAATAGATAGGTCAACATGAAAGGTCAATTAACCTCTTGAAAGATGAAATCAAGATTCATATTACCATATTAAATATGGATTCATGTTAATGGAATATGATCCAAGTTTGGAGTTACACCTTTATATGACATGATATCAAATCTTTGGTGGTTCTAATAACTCCATTATTCTCACTAAGACTTGCCTCTCTTCTTGTTTAACATTATTTTCCCATTATACCTATCTTAATACGTTTTTTGTTCTCCTGTGTTGTAACTCCATGTAGAGATAATTATTTGGTATCTATTAATTACCTTTGCTCGGGACTTCTTTAGTGTGCAATGATGCCTAAGGTTCACACAACATTTGAGCTTCAAGAAATATATGAGATAGAGGTTTGAGCTTGATGTAGTAAATAATCCTCTTGGAACACCTAGTGAATGTCAACCTCTATATAAATTTTGATACATTAGAGCCACAACATAAAACACATGCAGATTGGGAAGGAGGAAAAACCAAGACCTTATATGAAGAAAACTCTGTATATGACCCTATATTAATCAACCATCATTCTCATGTGCTTCATTTCGGATACAACTGGTCCCTTATATGACTATAGGTGATTAAAAATCTGTATTTAACTTTGTATATGGATGAATGATGTAGTTGTTTGGATCTTGGAAAACCTGTGCCTCTTAGAATATGTTGTTGTATAAAAATTGAGAGTTAAATAAAATGATTTGTGTTGACTGCTTCACAACAATATCAATCGATCAACGAAATTTTTAGTGACATAGATGTCATGATCTATAATGAGGTGGAGGAGGAAGTGTAGAAGTGAGAGTGTAAATGGCCATGAATAAATGTTAGTCATCCTCAATTTGGATATAGACAACTTTGTTGTGGTATTCAAGAAAGCGATGAATGATTGGGAGGCTTGCTATTAAAGAAATTGTAAAATAGACAAGTGTTATAAAGTGGCAAGAGTTGCCACTGCTTGGGATACTTTGGAAAAATACAAAGGTGATCGAAGCTAAAAAAATAGTGTGTGTGGGGGCTAAGTGCTACATCACACGACTAGCTTGTTCAGGGCTTCTCCTCCATAGGTCTAATATAACAAGGCTCGTTGGTTTCCCTTCATTCCATGTTTTCAACTAGAGTCGGGAACTAAACTCTTGAAACCTTGAAACCCTCCTCTTTTCTTAATTTGAATAACTCTTTCTTCGGGAAAAGGGTCCAACTATCCTAGAACTTGGCATTATAGACTTGTATTGTAACTTCGTTGGTTGTAATTGAATCGGTGATTCAATAGAAAATGGATAGGAATGGGTCGACTCTTGTTTGTAAATCGAGATGACGGCTACGGTCATTTTCACGTGGGTTTTTTTGTAGCATTTTCTTGGAAAAAGAACCCGGGTTTTTTGTTTGATAGCTTCCTTCTAGTCACTCGACCCAAGAAGTGGACATCCAAACCAATAATTGAAAAAAATTCCAATGAGAATGAATGAAACAACAAGAATATATGTGCATTGAGTGTTGTTATCATGCTCATCGAGGGAAGTACAAAGAATAGCGCACTTAGATGCGATACGGTCACATAAATCTCTTTCGGGGAAATGCTGCTTTTTGCCAAGAAATCCAAAAAAAGAGAGAATTAAAGGAATGGTCCAACTTAAGAAATATAATCTGCGGTGAAGATTACATGGACACTTCTATTGTCCTTAATAAGACTATTAGATATGTTAAATCTCTCCGGGTAAAAGTGAATAGCTTGGAGGCTAATCGGCAAGAAAAGGTGAAGCGGGTTTGACCCCGGTGTGACTAGGTGTCCCTTGCATAACTCCCAAGATATAATGAGAAAGTGGATCGCTGCCTAAAAAATCACGAAGATGGCTTCGTCGACTTAAAATAAAAAATAGAAATTCTCTCATATACTTGTCTACATTCAATGATAGTTTGTAGCGGATTTTGATCTAATCCTAGTTTTTAAGCATCTTTGGAGATTAAGGTTTAGCATTACCTATAATTATATCCACATGGATAACTTATACGGCCCTTATGCTGAATGTATAACTCTTGTCGAGGGAGATGTATCATCCATGCCACGTGGAAATTGTGCCAATGTTTGGGGTGGTGATTATCGTTTGATAAATTATCACAAATTAGATTTCTTGATACTTTCCAATTACAAGCACTCGATTATTACAATATTATGTTCATGTGTGACTATAATATGAACGAGATGTGGGTTTAATTTTCACCTTTTGCACTAGTACGAGCTTTTCGAGAGATTTTTCTCGGTAATGGCAAGGCAAAGAAAGAGACCAACCACGAAAACATGGCCATGGAGAAAAATGCAATTTACGAAGTAGCGGGCTGGGGAACATCGGGCCTACGGGATGTTTAATTTTCCATGGTACAGGGAAACTATTCCCTCATCTTTTACAACTATGCCAAATATGGGATTGATTCAATTGTGCATGATAGCCCTGGACAGTTATGGGGGTGAGTTTATTGATTGTCCTGTGGTTGAAAATGAAGATGCAATTCATGTGAGTTGTGATGTATTAAGCAAAGGAAACTCTGGAGATTCTCAGACTCATCTACATGAAAACAGTGCAGACTTAGACACTCTTTTGAGTTCTGATGAAGAGGAGAGTAGCACTGGTCAGGAGAGTAGCACTGGTCACTCACCAAGAGAATATAGTGGAAATAAAAAGGCATGTACAAAAGTTAGGGATGATACTAGTGCTGGGATTTCTGCCAAGAAAACAGGTATTAATCAACAGGAACATAAAGAAGAGGAGGCAAACTTTTCACCTGCTATTATTGAAGAATCGGTTGGCGAGTCTAGCATAAATGACAACTATTTTTTATTTGATAACTCCCTTCTGGTCACTCCGACCCAGGAAGTGGACATCCAAACCAAGAATTGCAAAAATTCCAATGAGAATGAATGCAACAACAAGAATATATGTGCATTGAGTGCTGTTAGCATGCTGACTGAGGGAAGTACAAAGAATAGCGCACTTAGATGCAGACAGTCACATAAATCTATTTCAGGGAAATCTGCTTCTTCCAAGAAATCCAAAAAAGAGAGAATTAAAGGAATGGTCCAACTTCTGAGAAATATAATCTCTGGAGAAGATTAAATGGACACTGCTGTTGTCCTTAATAAGACTATTAGATATGTTAAATATCTCTAGGTAAAAGTGAACAGATTGGAGGCTAATCAGTAGGAAAAGGTGAACTGGGTTTGACCCCAGTGTGACTAGGTGTCTCTTGCAGAACTCCCAAGATATAATGAGAAAGTGGATGTTGCCTAAAAATCACGAATATGGCTTCGCCAACTTAAAATAAAAATAGAAATTCTCTCGCATACTTGTCTACATTCAATGATAGTTGTAGCCAGATTTTGATCTGATCCTAGTTTTAAGGTGCTAAATATTGGTGTGTTGTGGTTTGGTTTCATATATATATTGAACTTACAAATTGTAGGGTTTTTAGTCATAGAAACCCCGCTTTTTAATGTATATTTCACTCATCCTTACTGAAGCTCTGGTGGTATTATATTGAGTGTGTATGGAATATATGATATTTGTAAAAGCATGTCTTTCTTGTACTTCTTTTCCGATGGATCTATCAAAGTCGGATGATGACTGCATGTGCTTAATATTGTTTGAAGGAAAATGGTAGGAAATGGTGATCAATTTTTCTTCTTGTAAAGACCAGATTGTGATGATGGAAATCAACTGCCAAATTTTATGGAAAGCATGTTGGAGACTGAGGTTTGGGGAATTCGTTATGTCTTACATTGAATTTTATTAAAAACAAAATCAAATCTACAAGCATGCCCTATTCAAGGAAAATGAGCAGCCCAATTTATTGCTCTGTTTCAAATCCTGGACATTCTAAATGGTAAAATCACTTTTCAAAATCTGGCAAAATTCTGTTTGGCCATACTATTTTGCCTGCTAATGGAGGAAGGGCCTGCTTTTTGGAGTTTCTTCCATGACGGGCGGTTCTTTGCAGCAAGGGCCTGATTTCTGGAGTTTCTTGTGCGACGGGCGGTTCTTTGCAGCAAGGGCCTGCTTTCTTGAGTTTCTTGCATGACAGGCGGTTTTTTGTAGTTGGAGGTGTATATCCAGTAGGGTTTGAGTCGATTAGAAAATGCAAGGAGCTGTAGTACTGATTACATGCAGGGTAGCTATAGTGATTAATGTAAATTTTTGAAAGGCCCGCCATGATTAATCCGAAACCTTTGTAATTCGTTTGAAATTCCTATTAATACCATAGTTTATGGTGGTAATGCTCCACCATATAAATAGGTATTAAAACCTTTCAAATGCCAACTTATGTTTGAATTAAAAATGGCAGATAATTCATTTAGTTCCCTTAAACATGGAATTAAGGTTTTGAATAAAAGCTTTTAGTTCCCTTATTAATATCACCCCATAAGCTTCCTTATACTCTTTTGTGTGTTTAATCAAACCTTTTAACTTTAAGAACTTATAATGGCTACATGTTCCTATTAGGTGAAGGAGATATAAATTTTGGGAAACATCACTATGTGGTATTTACGATGTGGGGTAGGGTTCTTCGGCAAATAACAAAACAGAAAATCTTGGTACTAGAAATAGGATTAGAAGGATTAAAGTTAAAGATATGAAGATGAAATAAGATATTTTAATGATAATTTTCATGGAATATGCACAGATGGATCAAATACTACATTAATGCTACCTGTGAAAAATTGATATATGAGACATATATCTAAAACTTTTATGAGTCAATGAATAAATAGGCATTGGACATCGGCGTTGGGTTATACTTCATTCTTCCACTTATTAGCAAAGCGATAGACATTGTTTAATTACTTTCATGTTTGGTAAGAATGTGGAAGTCTTCCAAAAATAGAATTGGTTCTCGAGCAATACTTACATGTCATTAAAAGAATGGTGACCCTATTATGACCCTCTCAAGGAAAAAGAGATTGTATAAGCTATTCGGGTAAAGCTCCTTTCACTTCTTGTTGAATTTTTAAGGGGAGATCTTTCATATTTATTGGGGACACTCTAGAGAAGTTCTTTAAAATAAATGAAAGAACAAAATCTTAGACCACCAAAATTGTAGCTAAGTTGTGTAGAGATGGAACTAACCAAGTTTTATGATATTCCCTTTAGGTGAATAAATAGATGTATTCATGGCCATGTTAAAATTGTTGGCCCATTGGGACACCCATGAATATTTTTGGGTGAAAAGGAAAGGAGACATAATGAATGATCCTCTAAAGATATGGGAATGCTAGATAAAAATATTTTTTGAGCCTATGCTAGGAGTTGAGAAGAAAATATACCCTACCATTACCATAAATTCATTGCAAGGAAAGAGAGCCAATGGGCATGTGAAAATTATAGAGTAGAAAAGCAGAGTCCTTGAAAATGATGTTTGGGCATAAATATTAATTTATGTGGAAAGATGATCAACTTGTATAGGAGACTGCTAGGAGATTAATATTCAAGCAAAGGAAAAATGTAAGTCGTCATAGATCTCCTATACAAGTTGATCACCCGCCTGAATGCGTTTCCTTGAGCGCCATCACACGACTTGATCCGACCCGTACGAACGTGTTTCCTTGGGCGGGGTTAGGGGTTTACTAGGGGTTTGGGGGGTTAAATGGGTTAGGGGTTAAGGATTTAGTGGTTAGGGGTTAAGGGTTTAGAGGTTTATGGTTTAGGGGTTAAATGGGTTAGGGGTTTAGAGGTTTAGGGCGTTAAATGGGTTAGGGGTTGGGAATTACTGTTTAAAGGGTTAGGGTTTAAGATGATAGTTTCATTTGTCTCTGTTTGTGCAAATTAGTTGCTTATTCTTTGCATCTCAATGTAACAATTTTGTAAGTATTGTAGCGAGCAAATGACAAACGGGTTGCACGAACGTGCACAAGGCACTCATGCGGTCACAACTTAGCAAATTTGATACAGCCACCCTCAAATGAAATGACACGACACGAATGGGTTTGGGCGGGCGCCCTCAAAAGAAACGACCCGACCCGAATGTGTTTGGGTGGGTGCCCTAAAATGAAAGAACACGGCTGCAAGAAAATGGTCATCTGGACAAAATTATTATGGCCTCATTGGAAAATTCCTAAGAGAAATTCTCTTTTAATGTTTTCTAACAATTTCAGCAATTTTGGCGCTGCAATAATCAGACAACAATGATGACATTTACGATAATTCAAATTAAATAAAGATGAATGAGCTTCTCTTGGTTTCAACAATAATTTATTCTGTAGTGAATAGGGCCAACCACATGAAGGTGGAAGCTCATATGGCCCCTCCCATCCCCCTCACATCACTCTCATTTTCCCAATACCCAATCTATGAAATAGAATACAAACAAACCAAAAATTAATTAAGGTCGTAAACAAAATTTTCAATATGTGTTTGTATAAATACATAATTTTAGTTTAGCTTGTACAATAGTAAGGCCATTATTTATTGGTTTGAAATAATAAACAACATGCAAAAAACCCACATAATTAGTAAATTATTTAAAGACAATAATTCCTACATATTAAAATATAAAGTTATAACATACCAGCTCATACTCGAACATAACATTTGTATCAATATTCTTCTTCTGTATCTTCTTGATCTTCATCCAACTGATCGACATCTATATCAACATCTGATTCAGAAACTGTGTTGAAATGATCGACCATGTCATCATCATCATCAATTATGTCATTTTCAATAATATCCTCATCGACATCATCATCAATAATTGTTGCCTCATCTCCTATGCCTGGTTCATCTTCTAATATATCTTCTTCGTTTGTCAATGCATCTTCCTGCTCATCTGCCACTGCATCATCTTCTTCTTGATCAATATCATCTTCTTCTTCTATAGTATACTCTACTGTCCTTCCTCTTGGATCATATCTAATACCAAATGACCATTCGTTCTCACCTGGAACCTCTAAGTAAAAGACTTGTTCACATTGGCTTGGAAAAACATAGTGATCTTTTCCTGCTTCAAACTACGATGTTTTAACCAAAATCCATTTTCATGTTGAATAAGTGTTCTATCATCATCACGTACATTCATTCGTAGCCTATACCATTTGACGTCGAACAAAACTATTTTGAAGGAATTAAAGTCACACTCAACTATACCATCTAAAAACCCATAATATCTATTTTCAGATTCTCAAGGATGTCTGTCACTCCTGGAGGAAACATTAGTGACCTGGAATACTGCAGTTATCCCACTATCAGATTCCACAAGGGAGAAAACAACAAACAAGCTGCCTGAACGTGCACAAGGCACCTGGGCAGTCACAACTTAGCAAAACTGATACGGGCGCCCTCGAACGAAACGGCCGAACCTGACCCGAACATGCCCGGTCGGGTGACCTCACACGACACGACACGGCGCACCCGACTGAATGATGCCACAAGGGAGAAAATGGCAAACGGGCCACCCGAATGTGCACAAGGCACCCGGGTAGTCACAACTTAGTAAAACTGATACGGGCACCCTCGAATGAAACGGCTCGATCGGAATGCGCCCGATCGGGCGCCGACCTCACACGGCACGACACGACGCGCCCGAAAAAACGTCGATGCCACAAGGGAGCAAACAAAAAACGAGCCACCCAAATGTGCACAAGGCACCTGGGCGGTCACAACTTAGAAAAACTGATACGGGCACCCTCGAACGAAATGGCCTAACCCGACCCAAACGCGCCCAGTCGCGCGACCTCACACAACACGACACGGTGCGCCCAACCGAACGATGCCACAAGGGAGAAAACGGCAAACGGGCCACCCGAATGTGCACAAGGCACCGGGGCGGTCACAACTTAGCAAAACTGATATGGACGCCCTCGAACGAAACGGCCCGACCCGACCCGAATGCGCCCGGTCAGGCGACCTCACACGGTGCGACACGACGTGCCCGAACGAATGATGCCACAAGGGATAAAATGGAAAACGGGCCACCCGAATGTGCACAAGGCACTTGGGAGGTCACAACTTAGCAAAACTTATACGGGCGCCCTCGAACGAAATGGCCTAACCCGACCCGAACGTGCCCAGTCGGGCAATCACCTCACATGGCGCGACACGACACACCCGAACGAATGATGCCACAAGGGAGAAAATGGCAAACGGGCCACCTGAACATGCACAAGGCACCCGGGCGGTCCTTGAAAGAAACGGCCTGAACCGAACACGTCCGATCGAGCAACCTCACATGGCGCGACGCCGCGCGCCCGACCGAACAATGCCACAAGGGAGAAAACAGAAAATAGGCTGCCCGAACGTGCACAAGGCACCCGGGTGGTCACAACTTAGCAAAACTGATACGAGTGCCCTCGAATGAAATGGCCCGACCTGAACGTGCCCGGTTGTGCGACCTCACATGACGCGACACGATGCGCCTGACTGAACGAATATGCCACAAGGGAGAAAATGGAAAACAGGCCAATGGTGTATGACTGCGGGTGTTTTGTGGTCAGTAGGCCTAGCTAATTCACAACCTCTGCTGAAATGAGGTTCTTTTGGCTCTTGTTTTTGACAATGAACTGCAGCGGAGAAGTACCCTTCACCCACATCTATGAGTGGAAGAGGTGATCCCCCTCCTCTGGATCTTCGGGCTCATCCTTATGGATCTTGGCGGTGGTAACAGTGGTAGTGGGCTCTTCATCAATCATATGCTTCCCTTTTTCATTCCCCTTATCGGGTTCTGACTTAGAATCAGAGCATGCATCTTGTTAGCACTCATTTTTTCACCCTCGAAAGTTGTCTTTCATGATCATTTTTTGGCTATGATTCCTTATGCCTTCACTATATTCACCATTTTCCCTCGTTATCATATACCTCGATTTTTGTAAAAAGCCCTAAATTACCCCAATCTGGCCATTTGCATGCTAAAATATATGAAATCCTATTTTTCTAAACTACCTTAATGATTGTCCTATCTATTTCCCTCTTTTGCCATTTTTTGTAAAAATTTTCAAAATGCCCTAATCCTATCGTATTCTAGCTTATTTTATTGGGCAAATGAAAAAGTGTATATCAATTTTATATTTAATATAAAATTGTTTGTATTATATCTTATTTTATTGGGCAAATAAAAAAGTGTATATCAATTTTATATTTAATATAAAATTGTGGGCTTTTTACTCCGTCGAGCGCCTGGCTCAGCACCTACACTAATCACCAGAGGACCGCAGCGAAGAACCACAAGCTAAACCACAACCAAATCCAAGTCATGAGGGGAGGGGTTGAGCGCATGCGCTGAGTCCCAATTGATTGTATGAGTGTGCATAGCCTTGGGCTCGTAGTCGAAACATGTAAAACCTCAACATGTATATAAACACCAATATCGCTTATATGCCCGGTGAATGTGGGATTATCCCACCCAACACCTTTTCCACCAACCGTCGCAAGAGCGACACTCTGCCACCAACCATCACAAGAGCGACACATTGCCACCAACCGTCACAAGAGCGACACTTTGCCACCAACCGTCGCAAGAGCGACACATCGCCTAAACATCGCAAGAGCGACACTTTGCCACCAACTGTCGCAAGAGCGACACTTTGCCACCAACCGTCGCAATAGCGATGCATTCTTCTAAACGTCGCAATAGCGACACCTTCCTCTAAACGTCGCAATAGCAACACCTTGTCTCTGTAACGTCGCAATAACGACATATTTCAGAAATCCGTCATAATTACGACGCTATTTTTCAAACGTCGCAAGACCTACACTTGCCTCTAAGTGTCGCAATACCGACACTTGTCTCCAAACGTCGGTATAGCGACACTTTATGGCGGGATTTGAAAATTTGATAAAATTTGGGGAAATTTCTGACATTTCGTCAAAAGTGTCGGAACTAAAGTGTCGAAATTTCCGCCAAATGTACTAGTGCCTCAACTTGTGAGAATCCCCGAGCCACAAATCTGGCCTTGTACTTATCCACACTCCCATCTACTGCTTGATTCACATTATAGATCCATCTAGATCCAACCATTGATTTTCCCACCGGTCTTGGGACAAATTCCCATGCAATGTTCTTGACGATGGAGTCATACTCCTCAACCATAGTGTCAACCCAAATTGGTTGAAGCATTGCTTCCTCAAAGGAAGATGGTTCTGTCACATTACACTTTCTCATAAGAGCCGCATATCCAGTAAAACTGTCTGGAGACTTTCTTTGTCTGCGCGGTGAGGTAGGTGCTCCTACATGCTCTTCCGCATCAAGTCTCAATCTATCAGCTTCAGTGGTGCTCATTCTACCATTTCTGGTGGATGGATCTGCATGAGTGTTTTATGTCACTCCATGATCCTTTGCATGTGGTTTCTCCACATATTGAGGTTCATTATTTGGAACCAATAGTTCCTCATCTGCATGCAAATCCATCTCCCTCTCAAGGGACAATCGCATGGCTTTCTCCTCATCAAATTTTATATCCCATCTCACAAAAGTCATCCTGTTGTTTAGCAAATACACCTGATAGTTGTGGGGAGTATCAGTGTACCCCGCAAATATCCCAATCTCAATTATTGGTTCGAGCTTATTCCTGGCATCTTTGGTTACATGCACATAAATAGATGAGCCAAAAATTTCAAAATATGAAACATCAGGTTTCTTACCAAAAAAAGCCTCCTCTGGTGTACTCATGCCAAGTATCCGATCAGGACTACGGCTTTGCACAAATATCGTTGTGTTGCATGCCTCCACCCACAGATGCAACAATAGGCCCTGATCATGCAACATCGCTCGTGTTTCACCCACAATTTTTCTATTCTTTCTTTCTGCGGCCGCATTCTGTTGTGGGTTATGAGGCGCAATCAACTCTCTTTGAATTCCTTCTTTGCTACAAAATTTCTTGAATTCATTGGAGATGTACTCACCACCATTTTCACTCCTAAGAGCCTTCACATGCTTCCCTGTATTTTTCTCCACTAGTGCTTTGAACTCAAGAAATTTTGAAAATGTCTAATCTTTATTTAGCATGAAGTAGATCCAGCACTTTCTATACAAATCATCAACAAAGATCACATAGTACTTGTGCTTTGCTATTGAAGTAGTAGAGAATGGTCCCCACACATCTGAGTGAACTATCTCAAGTATTTCTGAAGCTCGGTTCTCCTTCTTGTGAAAAATTTCCTTTTCATACTTCCCCATAGTACATCCCTTGCATGTATCTAACTACACAAGAGTACCCTTGGGAAGACCCGTAGAAATCTGTTGCATGACCTTCAAGGCTCCATGGTGAAGATGGCCCAATTTCTTGTGCCATAACTCACCCTCATCCTAGCTCACCACTTTGTCTGCCTTACCCATCAATGATGCGCAACCATCTACCTCAATTGTCTCACTCTGACCCAGACAAAATCGACCAACACTTAGCCAATTATCAGCCTCTAATAAGCCTTCCTTGCTTGTGCAATTCATGTGGAATGAAATCCCTATTCTTTAGGAATTTCAGCCTTCCAAAACCGTGCAAGGATCATGGGCAATCCAATGGATGTCTCGTTGCATGCGTGCAACCTACTAATGATGCAAATGATAGTTAACATGTCTTTAACCTTTTTCTCAACTGGGTCTCCACTGGAACTGACATGAATGCAACTATTAATAGTAAATCATCGGTTGCATGGTAGATCACTGATTGTGAATTAAATATGATTTAATTCACTTGGTATCTCACTAGTGCAACAAATAGTTACAAATATTTCAACTAACTTTAACTCAGCTAACTAAGTTAATTGATCACTCATGCATTAAACTAATGCACTAACTGCAATTCAAACTCCGTAACTAATGGAATCACTCAGCATGCCTCACCAACCACCCTCAACTCGAAATTCATGAACTAATTGCGTTTATCACACTCAGTTAACTATTACAAGTGATTATGAGATAAGATTACATTTTATTGTCCAATTTAATTAAGGGAAAATTAAATTAGACACTACACCAATTTAATAAATTGAATTGGCTTTCACACTCATGTATCGCTAGGACCTATGGTCCCACACTAGTGTGTGTGCTGAAATTTCTTGTTGACTTTCAACATTATTTGTATCAAAATTTTCATTAGTATATTTGTTCCCATGTTATTTATCATTTTTGAAGTTTTCATGAAGTTCTGGGAAGTGACCGAAATCCTAGCCTTGAAAAAGTGGCACAAAATCCAAGGTCATTGGCACAGAACTAGTTGGAAAAATCCATAGTTGTTGGCATGCCTTATTGGGGGTGAAACTGGAAGGCCTAAATTGCTTGCATGATTTTTCATGGGAGCGGCTGAGGATCCAGGCCAGTCAAATGATGAGTTGTATCATGGTTTGACCACCTAGAAGGGTTGGTTGGCTCCTGAAGGCTCTACAGTATGTATGGAATGTCATATTGGTTGTGTTATGTCGGTTCCACTTCCTTAAGATGACTTGGGTGGTTGAATCACATCATAGTAGCCTCTTGTCACATGTTTACCCAAATGGATTCATTAACTTGGGTAAATGTGGGAGGAGGGTGTTACAGAGTGGTACCAGAGCATGGTTCACCCCTTGGATTGGATGGGTAGTGTGTTGGTCATGCATACATGTCGATTGCATATGTGTTTTGTATGATTGTGGTTTATGTGCTTGTTATGTATGCATGGTGACAGTCATGGTTGTAGTTGCATCGCCATGTGGAAGTTGATGGAGTTGATGATTTGATATGTTTATCATGAGTGTTTGTCAATTATGCATTGATTATAAATGTTAATGTTTGTATGTTGTTATGCATACATTGACATGGTGATAATTTTCTTGCATAAGGTCATGGTATGTGGTTGATATGGTCATGCATTGGTAATTCGATAATGGTTGAAATGATGTTTATTACTGTTATGATTAAGATTATACATGTATCGTGCTAATCTAGTTGATATTGTAGATGAGATATCCTCCCCTGAACTATACTGAGGTATGTTGATTATGTTATGTTTGGTTTAGTTGACATGGTATACTTGCAGGAAGAATATCAAATATCACTAGCAAGATGGTAGACTACAGTTCACGAGATTCTCCATATGGATCAGATGAGTAGCGTGGTGGTGGACATTCTTCTAACTTAGCAGACATATTGAGAAGCTTGAAGGAAAAAATAAGGAATTGCAAAGCAGATAATGAAAAAATCATGTAGGCACGAGAGAAACAAGCAGAATTTAATACAGTAATCCTTCAGAGTTGGTCAAAATTTCAGAGATAGGGACCACTTCAGATCAACCATGAAAATGAGGACAGGACTAATGGGGCATATGGCAGTGGATATTATAGTGGGAACAAGTCAGATATAGATGACACGATCAAAGATGGAAGGCTCTTGGATACTTCAGACACGAGAGGTAATGGACATAGGTTTTACTCTAGTTATAGTTCTCAAAGGCACTATGATCGTCACCATTATCATCCTTACAGGATGATTAATGGGGGATATTTTCTAAAAGAGTTTAAGAAATAAAATCCACTTACCTTTGATGGGGACTTGAAGAAACCAGAAGATGTTGAGGCATGGTTTCTTGGGATGAATAAATTATTTGAGTTGCATGAGTACACAGAGAACATGAAGGCCAAAATAGTTATCTTCAAACTCAAAGGGAAAGAAAACATCTGGTGGGAAGATATGAAGCGGTTTAGAGACATCAGGACAAAATACTTGAGTTGGCATGAATTCAAGAGATTCTCCAGGAAGAAATACTCGCCAAAGAGGTACTCTGACAACAAATTTAGGGAATTCTATGAGCTAAAGATGGGATCGATGACAGACGAGGAGTATACGACCAAGTTCCTAGAGCTATTGAGGTATGTATCATATCTTAAGGTTGAAAAGGCTAAATTACAGAGGTTTACTAGTGTATTACAATTAGTGTTTAGATATTGGATTGAGTATGATGAGCCTCAGTCACTTGAGGAAGTCATTAGGAAATTGAAGCATTGTTATGAGTGTAAGACAAAATAACAACAAGGTTAGAAAGGGAAAGACAAATATAAAGGTCAATGGAAGCCAAATATAACAAGACCTAGGATGCAGAAGAGAAAGAAAATGTTGCACCTAACAAGAAGTTCAATGTATTTAGACAAGGACATGAGTCACAATAGCAGAATAGAGGTGATGGTATAGGGTAGTTGTAGTGTCGGACATGTGGTAAGGAGCGTCTTAAGAGAGTTTGTCAGCATAATCAGGGTGGTAGGCCTTATATTTACAATGCACATGAAGCGCAAACTATTGGGGATGATCTAGGTGGCTCCAAAGACACACCGAACAAAGAGGGCTTATGGAAGCTCAAAAATCAAAGTGATTAGAATGATTTCAAACCAAGACCAAAGCGTATATCTCGTTGTCTTGATCGTAACAGTGTGAATAGTTCGTCAAACTGAGTTTGTATGTGAAAGTTGGATATGGTCAAAGTTCAGGGTTGATCGGCTCATCTGGCAGGCTTAAAGAGGCAGCATTTTCGCCGAATTTCGGAGACCAGATTTTAGCCAGCTTTAGCCGAATTCTAGGTGAAATTGTGGGGTCGTTAAATTGACTCCTTCGGTCAAATTAACGAATTTTTAAAAAGGTGCTACTAGTTATATAAATAAAAAATAAAAAAATAAAAAAATAAAAAATTATAAAGTACTGGTGGGCCATGACCCCCGCCGGACCCCACGGATCCCAACCCATATGACAGAGAACACATATATACGTGTGGGTCGGTAGTGGGAATCGGACCCGCCGGCCGGTCCATCGATGCCGGTAGCGGTGATACCCAACAATAACTACTACCCACTACCATATACATAAATATGCCTCGGGTTTGTTGGGTGAGCTCGACCCTCCCATTTTTAAAATAAAATGTGCGCCCAAATGATATATGCGAGTTTGGGGGGAGGAGGGATTTGATCCCCCGACCTCCCATTAACCACTTGCCTCTTTTGACTAGCGCGCCAACCATGTTCGGTTGGTAAATCCGCCCTCCAAGTTTATTTAAACCTCATTTTTCCATTGCACCCAAGCCAAGTACAGGCATGATTTTCGAGACCAACGCAGGCAGAGGATGCACGAAGTTTGATGTAGGATCTGCACACAGTTTGAGGGAATATTTTGATTCCAAGGAGGTAAAATTTTCCTGTGTCAGAATGTATTAAAATTTATATGAATTTTAACCAGAATTTCACAAGGAGCGTGATGGTGCACCCAGATTTTCCATTGGAGCATCAGTTTTTCATATTCCCAGTGGAGGAGAATCTTCAGGAATCTTGAGGGAATCTTTTAGATTCCCTAGAGGCCGAAATTATTTGGTGTCAGAATGAGGTCAAATTTATACTCATTCTTCTCAGAATTTTGTAAAGATCTCAATGATGAGATCAGATTCCTATTTTGAGTTGCATATTTATAGATTCCCTATGGAGCAGCAGCTTTGAGGAACCTAGGTGGAATCTAAAATATTCCCTAAGGCCCAAATTTCGACAGTGTCATAATTCAGCAAATTGACAGTCGATCCTACACCTCTCGGCGACACGAGTTCAGCGGTGCAGTCAAATTTTCCATCTAAGCCTTATGTTTTTCGGCCACTTTTAAAAATGGAGTTGCAGGTGTTAGCATTCAATGTGTGAGCAGTCATTTTCAAGATATTCTACACCAGGATATTAATGGTATAGCCAGGTCCAGCAGTTTATCATCCTTTTCTTAAGATAGCTCCAATATGTGAGGTATATGCAGTGTGATCTTGTACTTATTTTTCTCTTTTCTATGAGATGCATTATGCTGTATAGATTCCCGCTTGATGTTTGATGCGGGACCTTATTTTTGTTCTTGATGTGAGATGTAATTTATATCATAGATTTGTTTTATTTATTTTTGAGATCCCTTTGATGCCTTGTTGGTGGGATACTCATTGTCACCATGTATGTTTTATTGATATCACTTTGTTTCCATGTTGGCAGGATACTCACAGTCGTCATGAGTGAGATTGTCATGCTGATAGGAGTCTTTTTTGAGAGTGAGAGTTCCTGTAGTGGAACATCTCATGGAGAGATCCAGCCACTCCTGCGTGAGGGAATTTTCCTTGTATGATAAAGAAAATACCATCCATATACATCATCACTATTTACAACACTTAATGCAGTGGCCTACACCATATTGACACCGAGTCTCCGAGATGTAGTCCCTCCTGGAGGAACTTCGTTATCAATATCTTATGTTGCTAATGCTTGTTATGTTCCTCTTCTTTACATCATGCAGATATTTTCATTCATGTTCATTAATGCTTTGATGAAATTCTAACACATCAGTCGAAGTAAAAGGTCTTGACTTAAATGGTATCTAGAAAATTACCTGGATCAAGTGGTATTAGAGTAGTCTTCTTGTTGATTTGGATTGCAGGCGTGAACCATTGAATGTTCGTTGAGTTGAGAAATGAAGGATGTCAAAGACATGTATGAGACCATGCTCAGGGTATCCAAAAAGGTGGACATGTTGTACTAATATTATGAGAAACAAGTAGCAGAAAAAGCTGAGTTGAAAACACTTCTAGAGGAAGAGAAGGATTAAAATCAGCGGTTGCTGCTTCAATTGCAAGCCACAACAGAGGCATTGGAAGAATTGAAGCGCAACGATGAAAGTCGTCAAGCAGATTATGATGGATTAAAGTCACTCCTACAAGAAGAGAAGGAGCAGAAGGAGTGATTTCAGCTTCATCTACAAGCCACGACAGAGGCCTTGGAGGAAGTGAAGCACAACGAAGTCTTAGAGAAGCCCTCTTCACATGGTTCAAAATCAACATCTGAGGTAAACAATTGTGATAATTCTTCAATTTCATCTTCACATGCTATTATTTCTGTTGGAAATGTGGAGATCCCCATTACAGGCTCCGGCATGAGATTCCTTATCAGGATGGGGTACAAAGGAGGAGGACTTGGCATTCATGGCCAAGGCATAACTCAGCCATTGGAGGTTGTGCAGAGACCTCGCTACACGGAGTTTGGGCACTGAGAGGATGTTCACAGGACATCAAAGGAAAGCAAAAATTGTTGAACTCACGAGGGAAGAGGATTGATGGGAACACTCTACCATAATCCCATGGAAGTGCATGTTGCAGTGAAGGAGCTGAGGCAAGCTCTCATCACCATGATTGCACCAGAGACCACCAGGGAAGGTATAACAAGTTTCAATATTATCGAGTTCATTTTGATTATAATCATGTTGCTAAACAGGAATGTAAATCATGGCATAAGAAAATTTTTCATTTTTGTGGTTTACGTAACCATGTCATTTCTAAGTGTTGGAAATGAATGGTAGCACAAAGGAGGATGAGGCGTGAAAAGCCTTCTCCACAGCAGGGAAAGAAATTGGTTAAGCAGGTATGGAGGAAGAAGACTTATTACAATTATTGTGACCAAAGTGGCCATCAAAGAGCCACGTGTTGGAGACTCCATCCAGAGCAGCACCTCAAAGACAAAACGCCTGTGTAGAAACTAGTCGAAAGAGTTGATCGACAAGAGAATTCCCCATATGGGGATGGTCCATTCACTTTGCTAAAGAGGGGTTTTTCTAGATTATTTTTCTAGATGTGTTAGCTTGTCATGACCTTATTTTTCTAAATCATGTGTTTCATTTCTTTAGGTAAAAGTGATGATGTATTATCCATCACTTGTTAAGCAACCATGATATTTTGGCTTTGTTTTGTAAATCATATGTTGCATTTTTAACTATAAAAGTGATGATGTGTTTTTCCATCACTTGTTAAGAAATAATGATATTTTGGCCTTGTTTTATAAGTCATTTGATGCATTTATTTTACGTAAAAGTGATGATGTGTTTTCCATCACTTCGAAATGTGATAATGATGTTTTTGTCTTGTAATGATAACTGTGGTACAGTGATTTCCATTCAATGTAAACTTGACCACCGAGTATGAGTTATAAACTCGTGGAAAGTATGGAAATGTTTCGGGTCATAGTTGGTCAATTTGAGCATGTAATTTGCAGGAGATTGTACTACAGGGTTGTAGAGGATATAGGTGTCGGCTCCTCACTTAAGGCTCCGAAGAAAAAAGGTGAAGGAGATGGAAGGGTGACCTTTTTCAGGACACATGTGGTGCAGACATTATACATAGCAGTTGCAGATTATTATTGATGCTTTTGGAGGACCAAAAGATCCTCAGTGGGGAGGAATGATTCATTTGGCTCCAGAGACACACACTGGATAAAGAGGGCTTATTGAAGCACAAAAATCAAAGTGATCAAAATTCTTTCAAACTAGGACTAGAATGTAGATTTCATCGTCCTGATCGCAACGATGCGAACGGTTCATCAAACCAAGTTCGTATGTGAAAGTTAGAGCTGGTCAAAGTCTAGGGTTGACCGACCCATGTGGTAGGCTTAAAGAGGTAGCATTTTCACTGAATTCCATTGACCAGATTCCAGCCACCTACGGCCGGATTCTGGGCGAAATTGTGAGGTCGTTAATTTGACGCCTTCAGTCAAATTAACGAATTTTTAAAAACATGTTATTGGTTATATTAAAAATAAAATAAAAAATTGTAAAGGACCGGTGGGCCATGACCCCAACCAGACCCCATGGAGCCCAACCCATATGAAACGGAAAACACATATACGTGTGGGCCAACGGTGGGAATCGAATCCACATGGCGGACCCGTCGGCTAGTCCACCGACCCCCGCAGCAATGATACCCAACCATAACCTTTACCCACTACCATATATATAAATATGCCACGGGTTTTTTGGGCAGGCCCAACCCTTCCATTTTTAAAAGAAAATGTGCATCCACACGATATATGCGGATTTGGGGAGAGGCGTGATTTGATCCCCCGACCTCCCCTTAATCACTTGCCTCTTTTGAACAGCACGCCAACCACATTGGGTTGGTAAATCCGCCCTCCAGGTTTATTTAAACCTCATTTTTCCATTGTGCCCAAGCCAAGTACAGGCATGATTTTTGAGACCAAGGCAGGCAGAGGACGACACACAGTTCAAGGCAAGATCTGCACATAGTTTGAGGGAATCTTTTGATTCCAAGGAGGTAAAATTTTCCTGTGTCAGAATGTATTAAACTTTATATGCATTTTAACCAAAATTTCGCAGGGAGCACGATGGCGTGCCTAGATTTTCCATTTGAGCAGCAATTTTTCAGATTCCCTGTGGAGGAGAATCTTCAAGAACCTTGAGGGAATCTTTCAGATTTCTTGGAGGCTGAAATTCGTCAGTGCCAGAATGAGGTCAACTTTACACTCATTCTTCTCAAAATTTCACAAGGATCTCAATGATGACATCGGATTCCTGTTTTTAGTTGTAGATTTATAGATTCCCTGTGGAGCAACATCTTTGAGGAATCTAAAGGGAATCTAAACGATTCCCTAAGGCCCATATTTCCATAGTGTCAAAATTCAACAAATTGGCAGTCGATCCTACACCTCTCGGTGACACGAGTTCAACGGTGCAGTCAGATTTTCCATCTGAGACTTATGTTTTTCAACCACTTTTCAAAGTGGAGTTGCATGTGTCATTATTCAATGTGTGAGCAATCATTTTTAGGACATTCGATGCCACAAGATTGATGGTACAGCTAGATCCACCAGTTTATCATCCTTTTATTCAGATATATCTAGGATGTGAGGTATATGTAGTGTGATCATGTACTTCTTTGTCTCTTTGCTATGAGATGCATTATGTTGTATAGATCCCCACTTAATGTTTGATGCGGGACCTTGTTTTTGTTCTTGATGTGAGATGTAATTTCTATCATGGATTTTATTTTATTTATGTTTGAGATCCCTTTGATGCCTTGTTGGCGGGATACTCATTGTCACCATGTATGTTTGATTGAGATCCCTTTGTTTCCATGTTGGCGGGATACTCATAGTCGTCATAAGTGAGATTGTCATGATGATAGGAGTCCTTTTTTAGAGTGAGAGTTTCCTGTAGCGAAACATCTCATGGAGAGATCCAACCACTCCTGTGTGAGGGAATTTTCCTTGTATGAAAGAGAAAACACCATCCATGTACATCATCAGTATTTATAGCACTTAATGCAGTGGCCTACACCATCTTGACACTGAGGCCCAGAGACGTACTCCCTCCTGGACGAAATCTGTTATCAATATATTATGTTGCTAATGTTATTTATGTTCCTCTTATTTACAACATGCTGATATGTTCATTCATGTTCATTAATGCTTTGATGCAATTCTAACACATCAGCCGAAGTAAAAGGTCTTGGTTTAAAGGGTATCCAAAAAATTACCTGGATCAGGGGATGTTGAGCACAAGATTCCTCGGATCTATGCAACATTGGATAATAGGTAGGAAGATCACCAGACATCTATCATTGCGATGGATGACAAGCTTTGTGATCAATTTGTTTCTATTTTTTATTGACCTTATATCTAATTATAGTTATGTTAACCCTAACTTGGTGGATAATTTTGGTTTGAATAAAGAATTGCATGAAGAATATTGGTTAGTGCAGTTGGATACAGGTACAAAGAAAAAAGTTCATCATTGGGTAATAGCTTGTGTGTTCGAGTTGAATGGTATGCCTACATCCACATATTTGAATGTATTGCTGTTGGGATTGTATAGTATGATTTTGGGTATGGACTGGCTATATCTTCATAGGACTAAGGTAGATTTCTACGATAAGGCTATCGAATGTTTGGATGAAAATGGAGAAAAAATAATCTTATAGGGTAAGAAGAAAGCAACATCATTCAAAATGGTGACAAATATGTAGGAAAAGCACAATCATGGAAAAGGATGTGTGTTATTTGAAGTGCATATTTCTAGTGATTAGGGTAAGGAGGATGAGGATGCATATGTTTTGAGAAGGTACCCAGTTCCATAGAATTTTCGGGATGTATTTCCTGCAGAGTTTTCAAATTTTCCACCTCACATAGAGGTAGACTTTTCCATTAAGTTAGTGCCAAGAGCATCACTAACATCAAAGGCCCCTTACAGGATGAGCACACCTGATATGGTAGAGTTAAAGTTGAAGTTGAAGGAAATTATTGATAAGGGATACATTAGGCCAAGTCATTACAAGGAAAAGACCCTCTAGTGGATGTTTTTGAGGAACCCCTTATAAAAATAGCCCAGATATCCGTTTTTAGCGGAGGTTTCTAGAGGAGGTTGGCGAGTGGAGGTTTTTGCGAATGTTTTTTGTCTGGTGCGTTTCTCATCCTACATCGAACTGGTGCATTCAACTAGAAAAGCACCAGTGTGAACTACAAATTGGCACACCGAAACACCTTTCTCTCCGTACAAACCCTCCTGGTGCATCTAATTACTGTAGCGCACCGATGCACTACACGGATTCGAGCAGAAGTGTGTCATAAAAACCGGTGCTAAGCCGAAACCGCCCGATGTGCCTCAAACCCGCGCACCGAAACAGGGTTAAATAATAAAAAAAATACAGCCAAAAAAAATTTATTTTCACTTCTTAAGTTCTCCAGAGCTCTCAAGCACCGGTGCGAATTTCCCTTGTGTGAGGTGCCCTACCATTGGTGCTCCCATTACACGCACTGTTGTCGTCCATTGCCCACCATCTCGATTTCGAATTTTGGAAAACGGTGGGAAATTTTAGTTTTGAAAATTCTTCAGCAAATATACCTCCTCGATGCCCAAATGTGCAGGTATTTTACTTGTTTCTCCATAATTAAGTTTTTTAGCGAATTAGATTTCTAAAAAAACTTAAAATTTACCCTTAAAAAAAAAAAAAAATTCCTGCGCAGTGCACTCGAGCCGTTCGACTCGCATTGGTTTGCAATGTTGCCTGTAAATTTACAGGTCACACCATGACTGGTGCTAATGGTAGCTGCATCGGTTCCAATGAGGTATCGAAAAGGCACACTGTGTTTTTTTTTAAATACATAAATGGCAGTGTGGTTGGTTAACCAGTCTCATCGTTGACTATGTAAGTTCAGGAGGGCGGTGCACTGACCAAACTATGCGCCCCGGGGCGGATATATTAGTCATCACACCGCCCTCCGGACACCGGTACATAGTCAATGGTGCGATCATTTAAAAAACTCCACCGTTGACCATGTATTGAAGTCAGGAGGGCGGTGCGCTGACTAAACTATACACCCCAGGGAGCATAGTTTGGTCAGCTCATCACCCTCCCGACACTGGTACATAGTCAACAATGCAATCAGTTAAACCACCACACCATTGACCATGTAATTATTCCAGGAGGGCGATGCATTGACGAAACTATCTGCCCCAGCGCAAGTAGTTTGGTTAGCGCACCGCCCTCCCGAACTTGTACATAGTCAACGGTGTGATCGGTTAAACAACAACATCGTTGACCATTAAGTAATGTTTGGCGGTGCGTTGAAATAATTATCTGCCCCAGGATGGATATTTTCGTCAATGCACCACAGGAGAAAGTACATTTCATGTTGTGTGATGCACTGAAATTTTCCAAGCGCACCGCGAAGGTATGCGATAAAAACGAATGCACCAGTATCGGTGTATGACTGTTTTTTTTGGAGCCCCAACTCTTTTTTTTTCAAAAAAATTATATATATATATATATATATAAATACATGTCTCATTTAATAAAAAATTGTATTTAATATGTGAATCATTCAGCGACGTCAAAGGAGAGAAGAGAGGGAACAACAGGAACATATGGCAGACCAGTGTAATGTGGTTTGCCTGTGGGAGGCACGAGAGAGGGAGAGACTTATGTACCCTCACCCTATTACGGCAACCACCCAGTTGCTCCTAAGGGATGTAGGCATCCTCAAGTTATATGAGGAGGCTACATCCCTGAAGGGCCATAATGGGTTATTGCGACATCTTATCTTTAGGTGGAATGCCCACCGACAGGCTTTCTCGGTTGGTCCTAACAAGTGGTACACGCCCACTGAGGAGGACATGTATTTTATTACTGGCCTATCTAAGAGAGGGTGATATTTGCCCTCATTCCCAAAGGTCCCCATCGTCTATGCAGTAGGGAGACAGTTGGTGTACTCCTAGAGATACATTAGCATCGATATACTATCTCTTGCAAATTTTTAGGTCTCCCGTTGTCAGTTACGTATTGCTTCGTTTGGTGCAAAGGAGGTGAGGTGCCTCTCACTACTGTTTTCGACCATTGCACACCATACTAGTGACGAGAAACACATTATTTGCCTGCTTTTATTTTATGTTGATTCTTAATTACAAGCGCCATGACTTGTGAGGTGGTCTGCGATTTTTTTGCGGAAGTTCTGTACAGCTTTAAATAGATGTTGTTCTCAGGCACAAGGGAGGGTGAACTTCCCTTTTGCTTCAGAGCTATTTTGTTTATTTTTTGAGAGGTTTCCAGAGACAGGGCCTACTTTTGTTTGGCAACCTCGTAGATCGATGTTGCACGTACATATGGAGATGTGGGGCCAAATGATGCCCAAGACTCGACGAGTCTGACTTTTCTGCGAGGATATCTCATGATGCACTAGAGTTTCTATCCAGTGTTGATGATCACGCCTTCGTTTTGGTTCCATGTCTGTATGTTGTTTTGGATTTGTGAGGGTATGCCAACATCCTCTTCACAGTTGATGAGTCATCGGATGAGAGAGGTAATACTAGTGTTTTCTTTAAATTTATTCTAACACGTTCTTTAACTTGTTTTTATTAAATTGTCTAATTATTGTTTTGTACTTATATATATTTTGTAGATATTGGGTCATTTTTTGGCGATGAGATGCCACCGCCACCAAATGATACAGGTGTAGATCCTGCTGATGATCAGGAGATGGTAGATGCAGAGGATCAGGCCAGTGACAGAACTGGTCCTCATGATCATGTGCAGGTACTGGCAGGTGTGAGGCATAGGCATGATACTAGATTTAGGATGGAGTTGGGTGACCAACTCTGTCGACTCCTAGCAGAGGAGGGAGTCAGGTCGATCACTATCAGAGAGATACAGGTTGATGATAGGCTGACAGCGATATGGAGAGGCATGCCACGTGATATGCTGTCCCTGATGCGGCATGTCGTTGGAGCTACCAGCTTAGTGGAGTGTTTGAGGAGGGCCCTTCGACGTAGGCATGGTGGATATGCAGTACAACGACAGTCAAGCAACGCATCATTTGATGATCATAATCATGGGAGTGATCATAGTTCAACTAGTACTCCACCTCACACCGTAGATGAGAAACCTGCAACATCCAAAAGTCATGATCATGAGCAGACACCTAATCCTGAGGAGGGCGCAGGTCCATCTGAGGAGGCAGGTCCATCGACTAAGCAAGCCGCCACACCATCCACAGATCAACAGGTTGGACCATCAACATCAAGTCATCATGAGCAGGCAGTTGATCCTAAACAGCATGAGGCACCTCTAGATCAACAGGCACGTGATGATTGACATCTATCTGAGCATGTCGAAGCTACACCATCAACTGAGTAGGCCTCAACTAGCACTACTATTGATGTACCACCAACTGATATTTGACATTTATATGCATTTATATTACAGTTGTATATTTTTTACTATATATATATATAGTCCATGTATTTTATATTCATGTTGCAGTTGTACTTAATTCACATGTCGGTGTTCATTATGATGTGTATATTGTTACGTCATGTTAGATATGTTCATTTAATGTGCAGCTTGCAGATAGATGTGTATGTGATAGCAGTTATTTGACATAAGATTTATATTTGATGTTTGTGTTGTAATGAAGTTATACAATGCTTGTGTTTTGTTAGATGATCATGATCGCGATGATTAGATGATTTTAGCTAATTTGAATGTGTTTTTTAGTCGAATATGATGTTTGTATAATGGTTATCATGATCGTGATGTTTATTTTTAATATTAAATCATGATATTTATTAAATATTATGTCATGATTGTAATTAAAATTTTAATTTTAATTATATATAAAATTGTAATTGTATTTCTAATTGTAATTGTATGTAAAATATTTGTAAAATTTTAATTGTAATTGTAATATTTAATTTATTGTGAAATGTTTGTAATTTTATATATGTAAAATTGTAATTGTATGAAAAATTCTAAAATTGTAATTGTAAATATTGTAATTGTAATTGTATGTGAAATTGTAAAATTCTAATTCTAATTCTAATTTTAATTGTAATTTTAATTTTAATTGAGCTAATTGTATATATGTAAATTTTTAAATTTGTAATTGTAATTGTAATCTTGTGTAAAATTCTAAAATTGTAATTGTAATAGTAATTGCATGTGAAATTGTAATTCTAATTCTAATTCTAATTGTATGTAAAATATTTGTAAAATTTTAATTGTATTAATGTGAAATGATTGTAATTTTAATTTTAATTGTAATTGTATATATGTAAATTTGTAAAATTATAATTGTACTTGTAATTTTAATTTTAATTTTAACTGTAATTGTATGTGATTGTAAAATTCTAATTCTAATTCTAATTCTAATTCTAACTGTATGTAAAATATTTGTAAAATTTTAATTGTATTAATGTGAAATGATTGTAATTTTAATTTTAATTGTAATTGTATGTAAAATTCTAAAATTGTAATTGTAATTATATTGTGAAATTGTAAAATTGTAATTGTAATTGTATGTATTGTCATCATTCAATTTTATTATAAATTTTAAATTTGAAAATTTGTAAAATTTTAAATTAATGTCAATTATGAACCATAACTACCATAAGTAAAATGTATACCGTAAATATTTTTAAATTACCATAATTGTAAAATTGTAAATTTGTATGAATATAAAAAATTGTAAAACAATAAATCTAGAATAATATGAATTTTTGTAACATAATAAAATCTAGAAAATAATGCAAATAAATTCATGTACTTTAAAATTATCATTATTTTGTTACGATCTTACATACCAAAAAAAAAAAATGTATACAGTACGTCATTTTTTTCGAGATCAACATAATTGCAAATTATCAAGTGAAATGATTTTAAAATTAACACAATGCAAATTACCAATTAATTCAAAATACATATTATAATGTTTTGAAAAAAAAGTCTCAGTTATAAGGTAATTAAGTCCTCTTCTTTATAAAAACCCATCTTAAAAAGTATAAATGATGAAATAAAACATGTACCATATCACTCTTGGTTCTCATGATCACCCTCATTATCTTCCAACCCGATTGGCACGATAACACTATTGTTCTCAAAAATATGTTTTGATCTAGGGTCATGTCTCAATACTAACCACCAATCCCTATCCAACACATCTAGGTAAAAAACACTTGGTTGCAATGTTTGGGGAAAACAGAGGGCTCCTTAGCTTCATCCCACATCTTTCTAGAGTTGATAAATATCAGCCTACTATCACCATATTCCTTTACATTATTCTGATCAAAGGTGTCCCACCACTTGCACCTAAAAATAACACATTGGAAAGAAGAAAAATCCACTTCAATGGTCTCTTGTATCTTTCTGACGTAACCTAACGTCCCTCGTACTAGGTTTTGAAAACGGTGGCTAGATCGACTAGATTGATCTAACTCGAATTCCACTCCATAGTCTTGTGTCATGTGTCCATTATCGGTATTTTATGTGTGAAAATGGTGTCCATATGCCCATATAGATGGGAACAAATGCACCTATAAAAAAGTTAAAAAATCATAGTGTCATGTGTCTTATAATAACCCAATAGTTAAAATATGAAATATAGATGTAATTAGATTTCAAAGGTGCATTATTAAGTTTAAAATGTACATAAATAGATCATTACTGAGTGGGTGCACCCAATCCCTACGTTTAGCACATCCTCTTCAGCACGCGGGTAACGATCGGTTGCACCGTATTTCTCTTTTACCTTGGTCAGCAACCCAACTATTGGGGCATATTTTCTTTTAAATGATCAAGATAAGGCACACTTCTACCATTCAACCATCTGAATTCTTTCCTATCACTATCCCATTTCATCCTCTCTTTTTTCATACAATGCGACCCACGGTTATGTCGCTTTGGAATTGTAAAGAACGAATTTATCGATTCCTTCAATTTAAGCATTCGTTGATGAAATCAAACTGACATATAGTACATACGAGATCAAAATATACATTATATCAAAGTTAAACATGAATATTTACTTTTTTGTAAATTTGAAAAATTATAAGTCGCTTACTCTTTATCAAGCACCTTTTTCCATTCGTTTGGAGTAGCTCCCCTTCTCTTTTGTATTCATCCCTTTCATCGTCCCAAATCATTGAACCTGGTATGCTGTTGATCTACTTGATGTACTCACTGGCATAATAGAAAGACTCATACGATATGTACCCCTCTGCCATAGACCCCTCTGGTTTTTCCCTTTGTCGAACAAACCTTTCATTTTCTTCATGTACCTCTCAAAAAAGAACATCCAACAAAAAGAAACCACCCCAACTAATTCAACCTCATCTACTAGGTGGATTAGAGGATGAACCTGCAAGTCTATGAAACTCGTCGGCAGTTCCTTCTCAAACATACAAACAAGGTCAACTATCTCTTGACACCACAGTGGAATGCTAGCCACATGAATCTCCTTTGACATGATCCAATGTACAAATGTAGATAATTTAGATATGACATGTCCTAGGTCTTGGGGGAATTCATGTTTCACACACCCACGCACAAACAAAGGATAATGACACTGCAAAGTTATAAACAGATGCAATAATATACAAAATTGGTTATGTTTTATGATCCCTGCATGGGATAATATTTATTAATATAAAGAAGAATAAAATCATGCTTTTGAAATTATACGTACTCTTAGAAGATTCAAATGGTCATGCGATTTGAACCATAACAAATGGTCATCCACGGTGAAGCAGCACTATAGTGAAGACCTGTATGAAGATGGAACCCTCACACCCATTATAACTTCCTTTACCAAAGAAAGATCATCTTTTTTTTTAAATCCATGGGACATCACCTTATTTGAAATACCATGAATTAGAGGAACTAGCACCTGCCTCTGATCATGTACTTTCTAATCTTCTTGGGCAATGTTCCTTTTTAGTTTTTGAGTAATAAGATCTTTCCTAACAGCCAATGTGTCACTTTGTTTCGATGATATGTGCCTCCATAAATAAGATGAAACATTTTTAAATATATGCATGGGACCTAATAAGTGGGTAATATTAATATGATCCCAATATGGGAGGTTATAAAATATAGATTTCCTTTTCATCCCAATGGGCTATTTCTCAACATAGGTGTTGAAGAATTCTGGATCATCAAACATAGGCTCCCCATTTGATCGAACATTTCTATGAACTCCTTCTCCTTCTCTCTCTCATATGCTCTAAGCCATTTAGTTGGTGTCATTATTGGATTCCTTTGGGTTCTCTCTCGTTTACCATTGAAAGTGGATGCTTCTCATCTATAAGGGTGTTATTCTAGGAGGAATACCATGGAGCAGCCATACACTAGCTTTCGTAGGTCTTTGGACCATCTAGCTTTCAGAGAAGGTCCACAACATTTACATCCAAAATACCCTTTTGTTACAAGACCTGTGACATTATTGTATACAAGATATATGCATGGTACGTTAAATAATATCATGAATATCATAATAATTACAACGAATTAAATAACTAATATGCGAAATAATATTGTTACGTATATAAACAAATAAATAAACATGTAATTTACTAGAGAAAACTCCTAAGCCTAGATAATCATGTGTCGTGTAAGCACATATGCCATACAACGTAAAACTCCTCTCCATTGCGATGGGTCTTGATACATCGTATACATTTATTCCATCCCATAATTCCTTCAATTCATCTATTACTGGTTGTAAGTAGACATCCATATTCTTCACTTGTCTTCTACCAGGGACTATGAGAGCCAACATAAGATGTTCATTCTTCATGGACAACCATGGGGGGATATTGTTATTGATCACTACTACAGGCCAAATAGAATAGTTGGTGTTTTGGATGGAATATGGGTTGGTGCTATCCATGGTTATGTTGAGTCGTAGACTTTGTACTTCATCCTTGAATTTTTTGGGCCATGTATCCTCTATATGCATCATGGCTTTGAATCTCTTGAGATTCGCATAACTCCCAACTCACTTCTGTGTGAGGCATGCCATCCCTGCAACATAGCTAATTCTTTGCAACAGAAGAGCCTTTAAATCCTTGGGATTATAGGCATGTGCCTCAATATCTTAAAAGTAGGACCATGTGATTTACCCTTCTTTTTTTATTTATCATACCTGTCATACCCACATTTCGAACATATATATTTTTTTGCATATTCTCCTCTATATAGAATACAATCATTTGGACAAGCATGATATGATATGTACTCAACACCCAACATTTTCAACAATTTATTTACCTCTTCGCAGCTACCGGGCAAGAAATTATCACTCAGAAGAACCTTATCTTTGGATAACCTGTAGTTGGTGTTCATGGACAATATTAAATGTACATTAATTCTGATATAATTATTAACATTCATAAAATTGACCATTTTTAATGTTCATTGTGTGATTATATTTCTCAAAATATAAGGGAGGACTTTATGGTAACTTACCTCAAAATTTTCGAGAAACATGCATTCGACAAGCCAAACTTTTCTTTCAATTTGTACAGTAACATCCTTGTCCCCAAATGGGTAGATTTTTACTGACTGCCAAGTCCAAAGAGAGGGGTGGTGGAAGAAAATTTAAGGCTTTCGAAAAATGTGTCAGTGATATGAGCATCATCCCCTAACTGATCATTGTTCTGGAATGCATCTAACAACATTGTCTCCATGGCAGTCGTATCCCTTAAGTAATCATCCATATCAACCTCTATTTGATTGCCTCCATTGCTAGCTTATGAGGAACTAATATTGTTGTAGTCATTCCTAATTGGTGAATTTGGATGTAGTGGGAATTGAATAGGTGGTTTATTCAACCATTCTTGGTATCGTTCCTCTCCGATTTTTTCTCTTAATTCATCCTTCTCTCGATTTGACATTATCGAGGGGTGCAACGGAAGATGGTAGGTAGGTCGCTCATCATCACTAGAATCCTAATAATTTCAAAAAATATATTTGGACATGATTAGTACAAAACCTATGATATCAATTAGTAAGCACGTCGACAATGCAAGATTAATTGGTTTGACATTGAAATTATTACATTAATATACCAAACAATTATTATTTCTAGCATTGTCCCAGGATTGTGGCTAGAAGATGCAATATTGTTACAATTGGCAGGGTGAAGCTGTCCATTTTCATCTACCAAATGCACCTTGCGGTATGCTGCTCCTAATAAGAGCTTCCGATGTTTTGGAGTTGTTTGAATATTTTGTGCATCTGAACTCGATTCTGAATCTGCATGAACCTGCAAATTTGTATACATTATAAATTTCATTAAGCTGATTGACATGGATAAAAAACATAAATTCAATTATATAATGACAATATAAATAAAACCTGAAGTAAATATTACGTCTCGAGATGGATAGGGAGAACTCCGCGATGGAATTTGAGAAATATTATGGAACAAGCTAGATTTTGAAGAATTGTCCATTCGATATAATTATGATATTTTCTCCCTGCATTTGAGAAAAATCAACAATAAATTTTGGTGTACACACCTAAAAGTAATTTTGGTGCCTTAAAAATGGACCTGTTGTTATCAGTGCTAATGTACAGATAACCGCACCGATGCATTTTAGTTACTACGCATCAGTACGGTGTTATTAATTAGCGCACCAGTGCCCAATAACCGTAAATAAAAAAAGGTGTAACTTTATTTTTCTAGAATGAAAAAAATAGTAAATTGAAAAATGGGCAGTAAAATATTTTCGAAAATCTAATTTCATAAAACAATTTTTTAAATAGTAAACACTTTTCATGATTTCATTATTTTTTCAAAAAATTGCAGGGAGAGATTTGCACGAGATATACCTGGAGCAAGAGAGCACGAGAGCACTGTGCAGCAGTGAAATACTTTCAAACAGAACTATTCAGACAATCAGAATTCCAAACCTCTGGTGATTCAAACCCTGTAGCATAGAATTTCAAACCATCTGGTGATTAATTTTTTATTTTTTTACATTTTATGAATTATTTTTTGTGCCATAAGTAAAAAATTTAAATTTTATGTTCATATTCATAAAAAACAAAAAAAATCCATTCTTACACTAAACCCTTGATTATTTTTATTTATGCCCTCGCTTCTTCTTGTTTTTGTGATTTTAGAATTAGGGCTTTTCATTTTAGATTTATAGGTTTTATATTGATATATATATAGGCCTATGACATCTAACCCACGAGACAACTTGCATAGTCAGATCCCAATCCGTATCATCCCTTGCGTGAATTTAAAAAAAAAAAAAAAAAATTTAATCGGTGCGTTGTTTTATCATAGGGCACCGTGCATGTACTGTTTGATAAAAAAAAATTAAAAACATATTTTTTTTAATCCATGCGCCATATGTAAAACAGAGCATCGGTGTGCTATTTCATTATAGCGCACTGTGCATGTACTATTTGACAAAAAACAAATTATTTTATGTTTGTGTTAATCGGTGCATAGTTTAACATACAACCCACCAGGTCTCCTTGTTGACAGAGAGCACCGTATGATGGTCCCCTGTTTTCGCGATGCATTTATAAGAATATGTCACACCGCCCCCTCCACGACATCATATGCTACAAAAACTAACACTAGAGGATTTTTATTAATTTTCCTATGTTAATCAGTGCACTGGTTAACATATAACGCACAGGTTCTCCTTGTTGATAGAGAGCACCGTACGGTGTTTCTACTATTTTGGTGGTACATTTATAAGAACACGCCACACCAACGTCGGTATGTACATCATTAAATGCACATCGTTTTCTTGATTTTTTTTTACCTTAAAATTTTATGATTTATTTATAAAATATATTAATGAATGGTATGGTACATGTTTCATATTGATAAAGAAATGGCTTACAAGAGATAAAGTAACAAAAATACTGATATCACATCAAGAAAAGCAAAAAAGACAAGTTATTTGTAAATTCTTTACAAAAATTATTATTTTTGAACAATATGTAAGTTTAACTAACATGTATTTTTTAATGTGTATCATGCAGAGCCACAAAATGATGAAGCTTGATAAGATTATTTATGATCTAGGACCAAAAGAGCGTAAAATCTTTATGGAAAAATTGCAAAAGGATGAATCAGGTGAATGAAAAAAAATACTATCGGTCGAATATGAGTTTCTTTTTTTAATTTTCATTAATAATATACTTAAAAATATTAGATAACATGTTTCAAACAACTATTACTTCACATATGTTTAATGTTCTACAGGGACTAGCAACTCAGAAAGGGAATGTTGTTCTAAGAAAAGAAAAACAATAGAACATGCAAATGAAAGTGAATTGCTCCTTAGCTCATCTAGAGTGGTGTTGGAGGTTAACAAAAGGGGGAAATTTTTTTACCAAACTTTGAGGTATCTAGTTCAATGAATGTATAGACGTTCTTTCCACATACAATACAAAAATCAATCGAATGATTCTAAGAATCAAATTTTATCCAAATTATAGGATGAGTTTCCAGAGAATTGGTCAATGAGACATGTCAGACTTTTAATAGCAAAAACGTACAACAAAAAAAAATAAGGAATGAAAAAGCAATATTCTTTTAAATGTTTTTCTAGAATTATATGTATATATTACTAGAAAGAAATCATTTATCAATATCATTTTTGTTATATTTACTTTTCATATATCAATATAAAATTAAATAGTTTATTGTCATGTTACATTTTTAGGAAGATTATGAAAATCTTAAAGGATGAACGAGTTGATATCAAAAATATGCCAGTAGGAATGTCCAAAAAGGTGTACAAGGAGATTGTCAAAGAAATGGACATAATTGCATCGCACGAGGAGCCATATCAACAACAACGTGCTTCAAATGTAATGTGTAATCATTGAATTTTTCGATTAGGTAAAATAAATAAACAATTTAGCATTAAATATTGATTTTCAAGTATTTTCTTGCAGAAAATAAAAGAAAATGGAACCCATTCAGCACACAAAACAGGAAGACGAGGAAGAACGGGGTTGATATCTAAGTTTGTGAGTAATTGTTACTTACTTATAACAACTTAACTAGATTTCATTTTTGTATATTTTAGGTTGTTTTACAACAATCATCATTGAATGTCTTCAAACAGGCGCTAACATACAAAGAAGAACCATCAGATGAATTGATTGACATTGGGTTAAATATGTGTTGTCAGTATATGTTGTCATATCATAAATTAATTGTGGAATTTGTAAGCATATATCGATCTTGTTTTACTTAGTTTCATCTATTATTAATAGAACAAAAAAATCTTTTATAATTTTTTTTAACATGGACTGGTAAGTTTTATTTATGATGGTAGGTTGGGTCGGAGCCTAAACAACCCCTGATACATATTTCTTTTTCCAAAATACCCTGGAGGGGCGATGCACTACTTTTACATAGATGGGGAGTTTCAAACTTATGGGATAGGTACCAGATAGGGGCTTCGCCATTTTGTGAGAGTTCTCCTTGGGCTAAGAGACAACCTATATTTGCTTTTGTGTCCACTTCCTTGTTTAGATTTTGCGGAATGTGGTAGAAGGAGATGGAGGTGTAATTTTGTAGCACTTTTCTGAGTCTCTACAAGGTCTTATTGAGGGCCGGATTATTGAAGTGATCATCAGTGTTTATGGTCTTTATCAAGATTTTCGAGTCTCTACAAACTTGAATGTATTTTTCTCCGTGTTCATGAAATATTTGGCAAGCTTTTAGCAGTCCTAAGATTTCTTCTTGATTGTTTGTACTCTGCCCAAGGGCCCAACTGAAGCTGACTTTATTGTGCCTTACCCGAGAATAGATAACTCCCCCTACCCTAGATTTCCCTGGGTTTCCCTTAGAAGCTCCATCAAAGAATATCATGGATTTTTCCTAGTTATTCTATCAATTTTTAAAATCGATTTCCGGGATCTAGAGCCTCCATTCTGAGTTGAAACAAGGCCGAGAGGGGGTCTTTTTGCTGAAGGCACTCTTCAGTGGCGCTCTGATCCAGCTGATCACATCAGGGGTAAGCTCGATGTATACCTTGAGGGATCAATTAACTAAGGACTCAAACAACAAAGATTTTACTTTAGCTGCCACTACTATGGGTGAGCACACTCTATTGTTGAAGATGGCATCATTCCTTGCTAACCACACTTCCCAGCAAATGTATTTTAGGATTGCATACCAGATTTTTGTCCATAGAGATTTGTTGTTCAATGTGTGGGGAGATCGCTCTTTCCATGTGGTAAATAGATTTGTTATTGTGGCCTGCAAAGGGATTTGAGCATCAATCTCATGCATTGCTTCCATCCATAACTCTTGAGTAAATGAGCAGCCCATAAACAGATCGTCGATTGTTTCCAATGCCACGTAGCAGAGTGGGCATCTATGAGGACCAATAATGCCTCTTATTTCCAGGTTATCTCCAGTCAATATCTATTTATGCGTGAGGAGCCAGCAAAAGAAGTTGATCTTTGGAAGGCCAATTGGATCCCAGACATGCTGCCACAACGTTGGAGTGTGAAGCAGAAGTCGGGATTGGAGGACAGTGAATCCTTGCGCTGCTAAGTAAACTCCAAACCTTCCCCATCCCCACTTGGCTTTTGTTCACTGATGAATTGGGGACAAATTTCAGTGAGCGTAGCAAGGAAGAGTCTTAACCGAGATCGCTACCCAATCCGGAGGATGAAGCAATCGCCCAATCGGTCCGGGCCATACGTCCCGTAAAGAAATATCTTCCAAATTTTTGATGTCATGGTTTATGAGCCAGTCGCACAGATCATCAATGTCATGGGCTGAGTTGAATGGTTGGAGACCCATGATTTTTTCTTCCCATAGGCTTATTTTTTTCCATTTCCAGTAATTTTGTATAGGTGCTCTTTGAAGAACTCCCAGCCACAACTACAGAGCTTCCATAGAATGGTGCCCTTGCTAGCAGCTCCATCCTCCATATTTTTCAGAGAGAGCCTGTGCATATATTTTTTGATGATTACTTGACTTACAGGGTGCCCATGGTTCGAGAAAATTTTCTATAATATGTTCCCTCCCAAGGCCAGATTGGCTAGCCTGGAGTCTCTAACTTGCAGGCCTCCATCTATTAAAGGCGTTTTCATAATGTCCCAGCTCACCAAGTAGATTTTTTTATGATTCCCCTTACCTCCTTGCCACAAAAATTTTCTTAACAGCTTAGAGAGTTGTTCAGTGATTGATTTTGGTGCCAATAAAAAGGTAGGCTGATATAATGGAAGGGAGGAAAGAACAGATTTCACCAGGATTAGTTTCCCATCTTGGGTAAGCCACTGACCTTCACAAGCATTCATTTTTTCCTTGATTTTGTTGAGGATCTCCACCCAATGGAGGGCCTTGTTGGAACCCAAAGACAAAGGCAGACCAAGGTACTTGATTTTATCCCAGGTAGGAAGCCCATGAAGCCAAGGGCTTGAGCAATTCGATTCATGGTTTGCTAATCGATCTCCCATCCATAGACAACACCTTTCCTCCTATTGACCAGGGCTCCAGAAACTCTATAGAAGATGTGGATAAATTAATTTAATGCCCTTACAATATTAAGGGAAGCTCCTCCCATGAGTAATGAATCATCTACAAACATGGCGTGATTGATTGGCTCAATGCCTCTCACAGCCCTGATGCTAGGAAGTGTCCCTTTTAATATTTATGTTGTCAGCTGTCGACTTAGGGAGTCAACCATCAAAATGTACAAGAAGGGTGACAGTGGGCAGCCTTGCCTGATGCCCCTCAAGGCTTTAAAAATGTTGTTTGGCCTGCCATTTACTAAAGGGGCAATCCACGACTCTCCTATACATTATTTTATTAAACTTATAAATTTAGAGCAGAAGCCAAAAGCGGATAGAACTTGGAGGAGAAAAGAGTGTCTTACTCGGTCGAAGGCATTCGCCATGTCCAGCTTGATTAGCATCCCTTTCTCATGATGTTGGTGGCTGGAGTGAATGGTTTCCTGCACCAGGGCCACATTGTCAAGGATATGCTTACCTTTGACAAACCCGCCTTGGCTGGGAGAGATGAGCTTTTCCAACAGAGGCTTGATTTTGTTCGCCGGGAGCTTGGAGAGGATTTTTTAGGATGCATTGCAAAGAAAAATTGGCCTGAAGCAATCAAATGATACAGGGTTCACTTATTTAGAAATTAGAGCTATGAAATTGGAGTTTATGCTTCCTCCCACTTCAGATTTTTGTTGGAAGCCCTTTATCATTCAAAACAGGTCGGCCTTGATAATATCCCAGCAGATTCTATAGAAGTGTATAGAAAATCCAACGGGTCCAGAAGCTTTGTCTGGCTCCATCATCCAGATGACATTACTGATTTCCTCTTCCATGAAGGGATTCAAGAGGCTTGAGTTATCCTCCTCCTTAATCACCCTTGGAACGTGAGTGAGAAATTTTGGAAATTCCTCCTCATTGTCTATTCCATTTTCTTTGAACAACTTCTGGAAGTGAGAGGTTGCAGCCTCTCTTAACTCAGTTGTTCCTTTGTGCACAGACCCATCAGTGGAGGTAATTTCTGCAGTGTGGTTTCTCGAGAGGCATGTTCGAATTTTCTTGTGGAAGTAGGCGAAATTTTTATCACCAGATTTGAGCCAGAGATAACGTTATTTTAGCTTCAAGAACTCTTCCTCAACTCTAAATGTGTGGAGGTGCTAAGTTGGGCTTCTTTCTCAATCTGAATTTCTGAGTAGGTGATTTCTTGGTGCTCCATGTTCATTTGCAAATTGAGCCACCTCTTAGTGGCCTGCATTCTGAGACTAGAGGGGGAACCTGAGGGCTTTTTTAACCATTATTTCAGGGTTGATTTGGTGGCCTTAATTTTCTGTTCCCACACATAACTAGGTGGTCCAATGACTAGGATGGACCAGGCCTTCGAGATGGTCTCCAAAAACCCATCCCTTTCTGACCATAAGGGGCTGAACCAAAAGGGGATGGGCTCTAGATTTTCCTCTTCTTCTAACAACAGAAGCATAGTTTTATGATCATATGTCATTTTAGGCAGAATCTTAGATGATATTATCTTATTTTTGGAGAGGAAGGTGTTGTGAATTAAAAATATGTCAAGACGGGTTGAAATATGCTCACTCCCTGCTCTATTATTTAACTAAGTGAAGAGCCCTTTTTTTGGCTTTAAGTCCAGTAAGTCCCATTTTTGGATCAAGTCTTCCATGAGGGGAAGGATTTGGTCCTTTCTGATAATGCCTCCTCTTTTTTCCTTTGGCTCAAAAACAAGGTTGAGATCTCCAACTATAATTATGTTCTTAGGGGAGTAAGCTTCAAGAAAATTAGATAGGGTTTGCCAACAGTCCTTTTTTTCTGCATAGAGGACCGGAACATAAAGATTAAAGAGAGAAAGGGTGGTATTACTAGCAATATGTTGAAGTTCGGTTCAGATCCAGTACTGCGTTTCGAAGGAGCTTTCGAGGTGGAATTTATCTTCCTCCCATAGAGTGGCGAGCCCGCCACAAGTACCCCTTGCACTTACTGCTTTTCTAGATTTATTTCTCCATTTCTCTTTGCTGAGGTCTAGAAGGGAAGCCCCTTTTATTTTAGTCTCTTGGAGCATGAGGATATCAGGGGTTTCAGATTTCAAGAGATTTTTCACAGCTTCCGCTTTTAAGGGATTCCCCAAGCCTCTACAATTCCAAGAGACTATATGCATTATTTACTTGTAGAGGGGTGGCCAGACCCACCTTTGGGTGGCCTGGTTCTAGTGTTTCTGCCTATGGACATCTAAATCGTACGTTGAATGCCTTGAATTTTTTGTTTCTCAGCCTCTTCTTCTCTTGCCTCTCTATGAGATTTTCTCCCGACTCTTTTCAAGAGCCTCTCGAAAGTTTCTTCTTCCGAGGATACGGAGGATTCAGGGGACTTCTTCCTTGTCATCTCTGCATAGGACGGGGAGATGGAGGTTTCTCTTGGTGTTCCAGTTTGTATAGGGGAAGTTTCTTCCTGTATTTTGTCTTCTTCACTCATTATGGGCTATTGTTCAGCCTCTTCAGCAGCTTTTTCATCTAGGAGTTCTTCTGGGGTGCTTATAATTTCAAAAGGGTTGGATGTTGCCTCTGTTCTTGGAGGGAAAAAAGGCTCCTCCCCTTGTAATGCCAAGGTAGGAGTTGCGCTACCTGAAGGCTTACTTTTCCCTTTAGCTATGTTATTTTGTTTAGTTGAGAAAGCTTTCTGGACCTGAGTCCATTGATCATCCTTTGAGGTCTCAACCTCCTCCACTGTTTTCTTTTTGTAATACCTGGTGAAGTTTTTGTAGCCATGGAAATACCAGCATTTAAATGGGAGTTGCTCGTAATCTAGCTCTTGGATGTGAGAACAATTAGCCACCATGAGTTTAATAGCCTCAAGGAGGCCTTCCTCCAAGTCGACTTCTACACAAATTCTTGCACAGGAGTATTGATCCTTCCTTTCAGCACCGTCTATGTATTTTCCAAGCTTATTGTTGAAGGTTTCTAGAGATTTGGGGTTCCAAAAGTGCAGAGGAAGGTGGGGCAGGCGAATCCAGATCGAAAAAATCGAGGCAAAATCTAGGGTCCATTGGTTCAAGTATAGTCCTTGGGGGCCCATGAAATACAGGCCATTTCAAAAAATAAGGTTCCTATCCTCCACTGAATCAAAGACAAAGATGAAGAATCCCTTACCAACTAAGAAGCTTTTGGTTACTTCTTTGCCCAGAGGAGTCAAGTTCCTTGGAATTCATGCCTTGACTACTTTGGGCAAGTGCTAGAGCCCGGGAAACTATCTAATGAACCCACGTTCTGCAAGGTTCAAAACCTATCTGCAGGGTTCTTCAATCGGCAAAGCAACAGTGGGGATTGAATCCAATATTTTGACAATTTTTTTATGGTGATCATTAGCTCAGCACTTGTTGCAACCTACCACCAGCTTCTTGAATGCAGTCAGCTCGGGCGGGAGAGGGGAAGTGAGCTCGCCCCCTCTTGGGGCCATGGCAGTGTAGCTGATCTTAGAAGCACAAAGGAGCTATGTTCTCAGGCAGCCATAAACAGGATCTGACATTAAGAAGATAAAACCAAAAAAAAAACTCTTATATTAAATATATGATTTGTTATGGGGTATAAAACTTGTAGGAAACAATGTATGGAACTGCACCAATAAATGAAATGTTGAAAGATGGCATGAAATTTGGTTTTGAAAGAATGTGTATAGTTCATGATTCAATTCTTTCTATGGTACGTCATTTCTTTCCGATTTACATTGATGTATATTATTTAATATTTAAATTTTCATTATTCTCACCAATGTATATACACTCATTACAATGTATTTTTATGTTTGTATATGGAAGGTGAAGAAGAAGAAAACAATCAACACCGTGAAAAAAACATTCCTCAAAATAACCCAAGTTAGGAAGTAGCTCGAGCAGTGACAACAGTTCAAGCGAAGAATGGTGATCATTATGTTTGCATATCAAAGCAAGGCGTTGTATTTTTTGAAATATTTGTCTGTGAAATTAGACATTTTGATTAAAGTGATGGACATAGTGTCCCAATTGAAAGACAGAGGGATACCAATAATTGTCCCATTTTGTATGACAAAGAGTGTCTTATTCATATATATATAATAAAATTCATTTTAATTTATTATGTTGCATTCTCCATTGTCGCTGTGAAATGTAACACCACTAATTAAATATATGGATGATTAAATATTATAATGAAAAGATGTGAAATATGATGATATGATATAAAAAATTAATCCAAACATCACATTCAAATGCACTAATAAAAATTTAATTGATATGAATACTGTTATAAGATATGAGTCTACTTTTGATGAATAATGAATTTAAAAAATCACAATAACTATGATATGATATAACAAATTAATCCAAACATCACATTCAAATGCACTAATAAAAATTCAATTGATATGAATATTGTTATAAGATATGTGTCGACTTTTGATGAATAATGAATTTTAAAAAATCACAATAATGGCATTGTCACAGGTCGATGTTTCTAAAAAATACAAATGAACATTGGTGTGTGTTAGTTACTGTGCACTGGTGCGTTTGTATGCTAATGCGCACCGGTGCATTTCTACGACCTATGGGCACCGCACAAATACCAATACCAATTAGAACGCTCGGTGCGTTTGTGCGATATTGCACACTAGTACGTTTATGTGAGACTGCTCACTGGTGCATTTCTACGACCTATGGGTACCGCACAAATACCAATACCAATTAGAACGCTCGGTGCATTTGTGTGATACTACGTCAGTGCGTTTGTATAATACTACGCACCGGTGTGTTGATACGACCTATGGGCACCACACAAATACCAATACCAATTAGAATGGCCCAGTGCGTTGTATCACCTACAGTGTGCCCCATGCAGTTTTAGACCTTAACGGCCCGGTGCATGCACCTTCGATCACCCCAGGGTGACTGTCTAGCTGACATGCACCGGGACGTTTCTAAATGCCCTAGGGCATCCTAAATTTGTTTTCCGTCCCAGTGCTTTGTAGGTTTACAGTATCGGTGCGTTCACTGTAAAACGCACACGTGCGTTGACACCTGATTAGCGCACCAATGAGAAAAACATACGTATTAACCTTCGGCTGCCCAATTTTTTTTAGTTGTATCTAAATTCCATTAGAAGCTCCGCCAAAACCTCCGTTACAGAAAACAGATGTTGTAGCAAATGTTTTTTTGACAATTTTGTCCAATTTTATAACACTAAAAAAATTTGTTATAACCTCCGCTAGAGGGTCTTTTCCTTGTAGTGAGTGTATCATCGTGGGGTGTGCCAGTGTTTTTTGTGAAGAATAAGGATGGTACTCTCAAGATATGCATTGACTACAGGAATTTGAACAAGGTAACAATAAAGAACATGTATCTTTTGCCAAAGATTGATGACTTGTTTGATCAGTTGAAGGGATCAACAATGTTTTCGAAGATTGATCTAAGATCAGGATATCATCAAGTATGCATCACAGAAGAGGATATTTACAAGACAAATTTCAGGACCAGGTATGGCCATTGTGAGTTTGTTGTAGTTCCTTTCGGTTTGATTAATGCTCCAGCTACCTTTATGTGCTTAATGAATAATGTGTTGTGTCCTTATCTCAACAAGTTTGTTATTGTAATCATTGATGACAACTTGATATTATTCTAAGAATTAGGAATAACATGTCGAACACTTAGTAGCAGTATTGATATTTCTAAGAGAGCATCAGCTGTATGTCAAGCTAATATAATGCAGTTTCTTTCAAATAGAGGTACATTACTTGGGGCATGTTTTCTCCAAGGAAGGCATAGAAATAGATCTAGAAAAGATAAGGGCTATCATGGAGTGGGTAGCTCCTAGAATTGTGGATGAGGTAAGATCATTCATGGGAGTATCAGGTTACTATAGGAGGTTCATCAAGAAATTCTCTTAGATTTCATATCCTATTACGTCACTATAGAGGAAAGGTAAGAAATTTGAGTGGGCAGAGGATTGTGCAACAAGCTTCGAGTAACTAAAGTAGTCGTTGAAAAATGCTCAAGTGTTAAAGATAGTAGATCCAGATAAAGAGTTTGTGGTGAGTACTGTTGAAAATCAACAAGAAAATGTGTGTCTAATTTATTTTTCCCATAAATAAATTAGACAATAAATTGTAATCTTATCTCATAACAACTTGTATTAGTTAACGAAGTGAGATGGACTTAGTTAGCTCAAGAATTTCGAGTTGAGGGTCAATGGTGAGGCATGTAGAGTGATTCTATTATTTTTGGGGTCCAGTTGCAATTAATGCACTAGTGTAGTATGAGTTTAATCAGTTAACTCCAAATAATTGAGTTAAAATCAGTTTAACTAGTTCTAACTAAGTGATGAGCTAGTGAGAGGTCAAGTGAATTAAATTAGATTTATCTCACAAGTAGTGATCTATCAAGTAACTGGTGATTTTCTATTATTAGCTGCATGCATGTAAAATATGATGAAGACCTTGTTGAGACTAAGGTTAAAGCGAAGATAACTATCAATTGTATTATTAGCGAACTGCCCAGGTGCAGTTATAAAGCCACGAGATGCCCATGAAGGATTGTGTGGTCAAGGAAGGTTGGAATTCCTATTTAATAGGGATTTATTTTTCCTAGGTATTGTGTGAGAAAGGCAGGCTGAAGGTGGGCTGAAAATTGGCTATGTGTTTTTCCAATTGTGCCTAGATCAGTGTGAGATGATTGGTAGAGTGTATGAGGTTCTTGTGAGCACACATGCATTGTATTGTTTCATGATTGCTTGGCTTATAATACAATAGAGATAGAGGGATTTTTAGCAGTTTCTTTCCCCAGGAAAATCTTTTGTTGTGTGATTGATTTACTTATTTCTCTTACTTGCATGTGATTGAGCGATTGTGATTTATATTCTGCAAATATTGTAGAAGGATTCAGTATCTTGTTTTAGTACATTTCATGATCAGATTGAATCCATTGGTGTAATTTCTACATGGTATCAGAGCGCTAGGAGTCACAATAGTGGATAATAAATTGATTTTGTGTTGGACATTATTAAAATTTGCACATACATTCTTTAGAGCTAGAAGTTGACCAGGATGTCTTTCACTAGCTTGAGACTCAAATATGCACTCGAGGGAAATTAAAACTATATTGAATGGAAGGAGAGGATGGAGGCAGTATTGGAGGATAATGGGTTGAAGGAGTTCATTGAAACTGATATTCCTGAACCCAATCAGGCAGATGTTGCACAACATGAAACATGGAGGAAGAATTTTGCAAAGGTGAGGATGATATTATTAGAGGGAGTTCGAGATCATATTGTCTCGAGTCTCCATGGAAAGGAAAATCCATATGCTATGTGGAAGGCATTGATAGATCTGTTTCAACGTAGTAGTGACCACAGAAAATTGGCACTCAAGGACAAGCTCATGAAAATCAAAATGGAGAAGGGCGACACAATCCAGAAATACTTGACCAAGTTCACTCAATGTCGAGATGAGCTTGGAAATGTTGGGATTATTGTAGTTTATGATGACTTGGTGATCTTAGCACTTCTAGGCCTTCCTAAGAGCTTACTTAGTTACCAGGGCTCTGTGAATGGGAGGGAGTAGTTACCAGATTGGGAGCGACTATGGTCGGATTTGGTACAAGAAGAGTTTCAGCAAAATACCAGGGATGGATCCTCATCCAAGACTGATGATGAGGAAAATTGTGCCTTAGATGGTAAGGCAAAGAAGGGGAAGAGGAAGAAGTCCTATTCCAAATCTGAGACCGAAAAATAAGGCAAGAAGTGAGACATGTCAAAGGTGAAATGTTTCAACTGTCATGATCATGGAAACTATGCAACAAATTGTCCACAAAAGAAGAAGAACAACAAGAAGGCTCAGGGAGCTGCAATGGGTGAAGATTTGGCCTCACATTTTGAGTTGGACTTATCTATCATCGCATGCATGTTGTCAACTGTGATGGGATCTATGTGGTACTTGGATAGTGGAGCATCTTTCCACATGACTGGCAACAAAGAATTCTTTAGTAGCTTGGAGGATAAGGATCTTCATATGCACATCAAGATGGGTGATGAGAGGAGTTATAGCGTTACCTGAATTGGTACAATTACTTTCCAGAGATAGTCAATTAAACCTTTCATATTAAAATATGTCATGCATGTACTATTTTTGAAAAAGAATTTAGTTTCAATTGCTATGTTCGAGGATCTTGGATATGATGTGGTTTCTAGTGAAGGAAAGGTGTTCCTTTGTCACAAAGCCATAGGACATGTAAAGAAGATTAGGGTTCATGTGAAGAACCTCTACAAACTTGATGTAGATGGTTGTGCAACATTGAGCAGTAAAGCAGATGAGGTGGTGAGCTGGGATATTGGTGAGTTATGGCACAGGAGGTTGGGTCAGCTACACCATAGTGCTTTGAGGATCATGCAGCAGATTTCTACAGGTCTTCCAAAGGGTACACTTGTGCAGATAGACACATGCAAGGGATGTACAATGGGGAAGTATACAAAGGACACCTTTCATGAGAAGGAGAACCGATAAATGAAAATCCTTGATAGATTTCACTTATACATGTGTGGACCATTCTCAACATATTACACAACAAAGCACAGGGATTATGTGATTTCTGTTGATGATTTTTCTAGAAAGTGTTGGATCTTCTGTCTGCAGAAGAAATATCAGACGTTCTCCAAGTTTTTTGAGTTCAAAGCACTGGTAGAGAAAGATACAGGGAAGAAGGTGAAGACTCTAAGGAGAGAAAATGGTGCTGAGTATATCTCTAATGAATTCAAGAACTTTTGTGCCAAAGAAGGAATTAAGAGATAATTGGCTGCATCTCATAACCCACAACATAATGGGGTTGCAGGAAAGAAGAATAGAACAATTGTTGGAGCAGCACAAGGTATGTTACATGATCAGGGCCTACTGTTGCAATTGTGGGTAGAGGCATGCAACACAACGGTATTTGTGCAAAACCATAGTCCTCATCAGATACTTGGCATGAGTACACCAGAGGAGGCTTTTCAGGTAAGAAACCAGATGTTTCATATTTTAAAATTTTTGGCTCATCTGTCTATTGGCATGTGACCAAAGAGGCCAGGAAGAAGCTAGAACCAAAAATAGATGTTGCAATATTTTTTGGGGTACACTTATACTCCCCATAACTATCGGGATTATTTTCCAACTAACAGGATGACAATTGTCAGGAGAGATGTTAAATTTGATGAGGATAAATCCATGTGATTGTCCCTTGAGAGGGAGCTTGAATTGCATGCAGAAGGGGAACTCTTAGTTCCAAAGGATGAACCTCAGGATGTGGAGTATCCACAAGCAGAGGATCATGGAGTGGAAAAAACCACTCATGCAGAGCCATCCACCAGAAATGGTAGGAAGCGCACCAGAGAGGCTGACAGATTAATGCTAGATGTGATAGAGAATGTAGGTGCACCTACATCATAGAGCAGGAAAAGAAGGTCATGTTGACCACTCTGTATCAATGACCCCATAGCAGTACACCCCCATTTTTTCAAATGGTTTTATCATGTTCGAGGTGATCACACCATTCATATTTCATCATCAGTCGACAGTTTTATAAACGATGTAAACCCATTCTGCATGTTTATGATGTAAATGATCTAAGTAAGATCATCATGTATGTAAAAACCTAGGTAAGCCTAGTATTTTGGTGATGATTTCTATCCTAGGAGGTTTTTTGTCTCACTAATTCATTGTGTTTCTCGACACAAGTGATCGACAAAGTTTTTCCCTCCAGCCTCACCCCAAAGCTAGGGTGGATTTTGTCATCAAGATGCTAAGTGAGTCCTAGTGTTTTCTATCGAGTCTTTGTAAAAGTAGTTTTTGGATAATCCTAGCTAATTGGTTAGATTTTTTATTACAAACTACTTGGTCTACTAGATCATGTTTTGAGTTGCAGAATTGGGTAGCTATTTGAGGGTATATTCCCAATGGGTTTTCCCCTTTTCGTGTGTCAAATTGTAATATCTTATTGTAAAATATTTTAGTGCATGGTCCCTCACAATTAGACACCATGAATAAAGTGTTAGAGGGTTGGAAAAAATAATTAATCCCCTCATTAGTCAATTAATTAATTTTATGGCGAGATACAAGAACAAGAGATGCAAGATCTTTCTAAACTTACCACCACAACCCATCCAACAAAGGACCATGGGGCACCAGACGGTGGAGGAAACAAAAGACAACACAACTTAGATACTTCAGATTCAGATAAGGACAATGGAGAAACCACAGTATAAAATCAGCTCGCCCTTATTTCCGCCATGCCAACACAAGGTCCTTGGCGCAAGGTCGAAAAGAAGAAAGGGAGAAAAGTTTAATTTCTCCCCATGTATTAAAGGTTCTATGATGTAACTTACTAGCCTGTCTTTTGACAATTACCTGCACGTGCAACATGTAATTTTGTTTTCATTACCCCGGATGCGAGTGTTTAAGGGTGCTTATATAGTTCTGTGCCTATGGGACGATGTGTGGCAAGGCCACATGGCCACCCACAAGCCACACCTATGGCATTCAATCTCATTTATTAACTCGGGCCGTCACCCCGAGCAGCATTTACTCTGCTGCGTTCGTCGAGGCTGCTCCTCTCGCATCAAAATGCCGCTCCTTGTTCACTCATCCAGCTATGTTCTTCAGCCCTCTGGCTCTACCTTTCAGCCTTCTAGTTCTATCGTTCAACCCTCTGCGAAGCTGCCATTCTATTTTGTCGTTTCTATGTCGTTCCAATCTTCCCCCCTGCGAAGCTGCTGCTCCCTTGAGGTTACGGAGCCAAGCTTTCACATGACAACTGGACGGCGTTGCAGTCTTAGGAGCTGCATTGAATTTCTTCTGGGCCACCATTACTCTCAGAGTATCCTTTGCCAACTGTGCTTCTATGCTTCCTTTGGCCTCAACCCCTCCTTCGCATTTCAGTTGCCTCCCACCAGCCTTGCCCCCTCCTCTTCTCAACACACCTTCCACCCCCACTGCGCCAATATGCCTCATCTCAGGCATTGCATGCGATGCAGGCATGGCAGCAGCAGGGGTCGTGCCTCTCGACCGTCCCCCTCCTCCTTGTCCAGTTCCTCGTCCTCCTCCCTCGAGCATTCTTGGGGCAGGTACCCCGAAAATCGTAGTGGTCATGGTTGTCTATTTCTTCTGTCTTGTTCCTTTGCTCGACCCCCTGCTTTTGAGCCTTCACCACTACCTCTGCCTTGCCTGGTCCCCTCTGCCTCTCCGCAGACCTCCACCACTACCCAATTCCACTCTCAATGCACCTCCGACTGCCCTCATGTCATTGCCACCATCTCGGTCTCCTTCCGTGAGATACCCACCGAGGCTCCCAGCCACAGTCAGCCCATCCTGCCATTGCGCCCTCGTAGTGACCTCGGCCCTTCTGAAGAGGTGAAGAAGCAACAGGTTCCTGCCAAGCAAAATTCATGCCTGGACAGTAGTAGCAGCTCAGGATACTACAAGGAGCAGTGCAGGCAGGCGGGTGGTAAAGGTGATGATGCCACGACGCCTCGACAGGATGCACCAGGCTCCCAGCATGCTGATGATGATGAGTATAGATGCCTTATAGTCGAAGAACCACCTCCAACACCCCATGATACTTATAATTTCAGGTTTCTTTCAATTTACGGATCCTAGCATCTTAGTTTTGTTATTTTTTTACATCTATGTTTTGTACAATTTCTCATGTCTGTATAACGTTGGTTTCCTCACTCGAGGCAGCGACTCAAATTCTCTTTGGGCTGGTTTCCCCTGCGTGGGCAGCTCAATTTTTGTTGTTTTGATGCAAACAATGCCACTGATACAGGCCTGAACTGCAGAGGCCAGAACCTCCATGTATTATATGTTTAACTAATAGAATTTACTCTTACTTAGAAAAAAAAATTGTTTTCATTAATAAAATTACGAATTTTTCCTGGGAAAAATAAAAATTGGCCAAATTATATTAAAAATCATAAGCCAAAAATTTAATTAATTTTAGGTCCTAGGTAAATTAAAATTATTCAAAGGAAAAATTCATGGCTCCCTTAAAAAAAAAAAATTAAAGGTCCCAGGCCAAGGGAATATTGAGAATTTTGAGAAATTTTGGACCCTTGGGCCTTGGTGGTTAATTCAAAGTCAAAATTTTGAGGTAATTAACTCAAAAATATTATTTTTGAGTTAATTAAAAGGGAATTAAATGATAAATTCGAATTTCCTCAAAAAATTATAATTTCGACGGAACAGATTAAAAAATGATTAAATCTTTTTCGACGTTTGAGATTACTTTGACAGGGATCAACGGAACTAGCCGTTGGAGATTTTAGGTCCTTGTCAGTCTTTCAGGCATCTGATGTCTTGATCATGCATTTTTCTCTTGAAGCTCTCCTGTAATATTTTCTAGAATAATACAAACAAAGTCTTTGGAGTTTTATTTTGATGGTGGTGTTCCTCTTCATCATTTTATGGTAAACTTGTTCTTTATATTTTGCTGGTGATTATTTCAACGAATTGTTGATTAATGGATGTTGTAGAGTAATCTATTACACATATATTTTGCTTAGGTTACTGGATTTAGGGTAAGAATACTAATTGGATTGAGTTACAAGTATCTCTGACTCTTGAAAATTTTATCTTCTATCTTAGAGCCCTTTACAGGTCTAATTCCCCCGACTGCCTTAAATTCCATTTTTGCAGGGTTTTTCTAGGGCTTGTGCCTAAAAGAAAAACGTATCTTAATATTTTATCGAGTTTAAAGTTAAATCTGGCCATGGTGGGCTTTGATCTAACAGATCTGTAAAATAACATTGTAGATTTGTAAGTATATTTAATTTTTTCACTCACCGGGGTTTTGGGGTTATTATTTTCTATGTATATATTGGGTTTTTGGGTCTCTTGTTTCTGGTTTTTGTGCAGGTTGTACTCGGAGATTTTCAAATAAATTTTTTAGATCTAAGCCAGATCTAGGCCCTGGAGGGTAAGATTTGGTCTCGGGATCATTTTTGGGTTGCATATCTAGGCAGCATTGTGCCTCAAGGTTTAAATAATTGTAGGTGCATTCATTTTTTAAAGAAAAAATCTTTGATTCTGTTGGGTGAAAGGAAAATATCAAAATTTTATATACCAGTGTGCCTGCAAAATTTCGTTGTTTCTACCAAACCTCCCTCTGTCCACACTGTCTCCTGCACTCTTCTGTTGCCTTCTACAGATATTTCCCTCCTCACGCATTCCTCTCTCATCTACATATGCTCCATCCCATCTACGCTCGTTGATGCCATTACCTCTATCTATGTCAGCTCCCTCATCCCTCACGCACTCATCTGTTCTGCATTTTCGCGTCCATCTCCATCTAGGCCTTTCCCTTTACTGCACGCAGTTCCCTCTTCACGCTGATCCTTCATCTCCGCAGCCCATCCATCCTAACTCTGCATGCTTCATCTGCTGCTTTTCCCTTCCTCTCCCTTGTTGCGGCATCTTTGACGACTGGCTGCCATCTCCTCCATCTATAGCCTCCAGCTCCTTTGTATTCCTCTATGCTCCCGCTCAGACCTACGTACGCACAAGCAAAGAAACCTAACCATTAAATTAACATTTAACTTTCTAAAATTTTGTTTATGATATTTCGATTTAGATTTTTTAGATTTAACATTTAAAGAATTTTCAAAATTTTAAAAACATTACACTTTGATTTATTACATTAAATTTTATTTTCTTTTGTAATTTAACTTTTAAGATTTAAAAAAATTAAAACTTTAAAACTTTAAAAAGCATTCACATAAAAACATTTAACTTTAACTCATAGCATTTCAATTTGATTCTTTTTTAGATTTGAACTTTTTAAACATTTGAATTTGTGTAAAGTTTTTTTTATTAACATTTCAAATTGTGATTTTTTTAGCTTTTAACATTTCTTTTAAATTTGTATAATATTTTTTTTTTAATTTCATTAACCTTTTTTTTTTTTAAACTTCAAAAACTTTAATTCTAACTTTCAAAAAAATTTAAAAATTCAAAGATTTTAATTTTTAAAAATTTAAAAATTTGTCTACAGTTTAAATTTTAATCTTTTTTGTATATATGTTTTGGAAAATAAATAAAAAATGGACATTTGGAGTTTTGATGTATTTTGAAAAGATATTTAATTGTGGAATGGTTTCTATAGTTAACGCGTTTTAATTTTCTAATATCATAAGTCTAATTATAGGAGAAATTTTAATTTTTGGATTTGCATTATTTAAGAATATAATGTAATCCATAAATTGCTTGACGAAGTGGTTTTATTGGCATTAAATTTTCAAGGTATATATGGATGAATAATTACTGAGATTTAAGTGCCAGTAAATTTCATATGTTTCAGTTGAGTTTGATGATCATTTGCATCTGAGTTTTGGAACGTTCTCTATCGATTAAAATTGCCTAATGTGTAATTAAGTATTGTTTCATTTACTTGAATTATTGAATCGTTATTGAATATTTAAGTCTTGGGAAATTCTACAAGTAAGTGTGATTGATATCTTATTATTGTGGATCTGTGACGAATTGTATATCTTCTAATTGAGTAATTTTGGCATCTTCATCATTGGTACTCTTGCTTAAATACTTAGTGGTTAGATCATATTATTTATAATCTAAGTGCTTTAGGCTTTAACATCACCTTTCATTTTCGAAGCTTGTTTCATCTCGCTCCTTCAAACCATTTTTCCTTGCATTCTAAGTTAGCATTGCATAGCAGTAGTTTCTCATCAAGTACTTGATTGTAATTTCCTTAGCAAGATAGTTGACTCCATAAGGCACTGGTATCAGTCTTTCAAATTCAATTGAATCCTTTAATCTTGCTACATATTTCACAAGTATTTGGTCATTTAACTGTGTCTCCCGAACTGGTTGGTTCTCAACTAGTTCTCCTTCATTCCATTTCCATAGGGTCTACCCCCCTTAGTATGCTATAAGAAGACAACTTAAATAGAGATATTGGAGATCAGGGTGACAACCCCCGATCTGAAATGTTGTCGCGGTGCCTAAACATTTTGTGTGACAACAGGTCCCCAGACAGGTATAATGGATACATCGCTCTTATGAGCGAGTGTATTGTGATAGAACCATCATCTTTTGATGAAGCAGTGCAAAAACCAAGATGGGTTGATACCATAGTTGAGGAGTATGACTCCATTATTAGAAAAAATACATGGGAAGTGGTCTCAAGACCAGTGGGGAAGTCAGTGGTTAGATCCAAGTGGATATACAAGGTGAATAAGGCAACAGATGGAAGTGTGGAGAAATACATGTCCAGATTTATGGCCCAAGGATTCTCACAGGTGGAGGGGATTGACTATGAGGATACTTTTGCATCGGTTGCAAGGTACTCATCGATTAGATCCATCCTTGCACTCTCAGTGCAGATGGGGTGGCAGATACATCATATGGATGTAAAGACAACCTTTCTCAATGGAGTTATTGAGGAAGAAGTGTACATTGAGAAGCCATAAGGTTTTGAGACCTTTGACAGGGAGTCACATGTGTGCAAACTAAAGAGAACATTGTATGGGTTGAAGCAAGCACCTCGTGCTTGGTACACCAAGATCCACAACTATTTCACTGGGTTGGGCTTCACAAAGAGTACATGAGTAATCTGAACCTATATCAAATTGTGGTTGATGGTAAACCTGTATCATTTTACTTTATGTTGATGATCTTATCTTGACGGTGATGAGTAGCTCATAACTTCTTGAGCTATTTGTATCTCAGGGCAAGTATGCCAAGGATATTCTGAGGAAGTTCCACATGGAGGGTAGAAAACCCATGGAGACTCCTCTTGCAGGAAACTGGAGGAATGAGGATTCTACTTCAGGTGAGGTATTGGATGCTACTGTTTATAGGAAGCTCATGGGTTCACCTATGTATTTGGCAAACACATGACTAGGCATATGCTACACAATTAAATAGTGTAGTCAAGTTATGGTTAAGCCTACCAAGCTCTTTTGGAAGGTGGGGAAGCATGTTTTGAGATATCTCAAGGGCACTACAGAGTATGGATTATGGTACAAGCAGAAAGAGGGAGTGAAGCTTCAAGGCTTCGTCGATTCAGATTGGGCAGGAAATCCATCAGACAGGAAGAGCACATCAGGGGGCATCTTTAGCATAGTATCAGCAATAATTTATTGGTACAATAGGAAGCAGAGATCAATTTCACTCAGTTCAGCCGAGGCAAAGTACATGGCAGCTAATCAAGCTGCATGCGACGCCATCTGGATGAGGAAGATATTTTTTGGTTTATTTGGTCATCAGATGGATCTGATGGTGATAAATTGTGATAACTAGAGTTGCATAAAACTCTCAGTTAATCTGGCATTCCATGACAGGTCCAAGCTTATTGACATCTGGTACCACCATCTTAGAGATTGTGTTCAGAGGTGCATTATGTTGTTGCAGTACATTCCCATGGAGGATTAGAATGCAGATATCTTGATGAAGGCGCTTGCAAAGAGAAAAATTGAATACCACAGATGCAGGATCGGGGTAGTTGATAATCCCTTTCTTGTTTAGAGGGAGTGTTTAAAATCAACAAGAAAATGTGTGTCTAATTTATTTTTACCTTAAATAAATTAGACAATAAATTGTAATCTTATCTCATAACAACTTGTATTATTTAACTAAGTGATATAGACTTATTTAGCTCAAGAATTTCAAGTTGAGGGTCAATGGTGAGGCATGTAGAGTGATTCTAATATTTTGGGGATCTAGTTGTAGTTAATGCACTAGTGTAGTATGAGTTTAATTAGTTAACTAAAAATAATTGAGTTAAAATCAATTTAACTAGTTCTAACTGAGTGATGAGCTAGTGAGAGGTCAGTGAATTAAATTAGATTTAATTCACAAGTAGTGATCTATCAAGTAATTGATGATTTTCTATTATTAGTTGCATGCATGTCAAATCTCATGAAGACCCAGTTGGGACAAAGGTTAAAGGGAAGATAATTATCATTTGTATTATTAGCGAACTTCCCAAGTGCATTTATAAAGACACATGATGCCCATGAAGGATTGTGCGGTCAAGGAAGGTTGGAATTCCTATCTAATAGGGATTTATTTTTCCTAGGGATTGCATGAGCAAGGCAGGCTAAAGGTGGGCTGAAAATTGGCTATGTGTTTGTCCAATTGTGCCTAGATTAGTGTGAGATGATTGGTAGAGTGTATGAGGTTCTTGAGAGCACACATTCATTGTATTGTTTCATGATTCCTTGGCTTATAATACAATAGAGATAGAGGGGTTTTTAGAAGTTTCTTTCCCTAGCAAAATATTGTGTTGTGTGATTGATTTACTTCTTTCTCTTACTTTCATGTGATTGAGCGATCGTGATTTATATTATGAAAATATTGTAGAAGGATTCAATATTTTGTTTTAGTACATTGCATGATCAGATTGAATACATTGGTGTAATTTCTACATGTACAGATGTTTGCAAGAGATGACTTGGTGGAGTCCTTATGCAGGAAGGATAGGTAGTATGCTATGAGTCATGGAAACAAAATGAGAAAAAGCATAATTATTCGACACATGATCTTGAGTTGGAAATGATCATTCATGCATTGAAGATGTGGAGGCACTATCTTCTTGGCAGGAGGTTTGTATTGATGAGTGATCACAGTGGATTGAGATAATTGTTTGACCAACTGAATCTAAATGCCAGGCAAGCTAGATGGTTGGCCACGATTAGTGAGTTTGACTTTGAGATTAGGTACATCAAGGGTAAAGAGAACAAGGTTGTAGATGCTATCAGTAGGATGATATAGGTGAATCATATAGCAACTATGAGTTCTTATGGTAAAAACTTACATTATCATATCTTATAGGCAGGCCAATAGGATGGACTATCGTCTGACAGTAGGGTACATGTAATTAGGATGTGGAATATCATCTTACAACAGATGGTTTGATCATATTTAGGGACGAGATATATGTGTCATACAACAATGAGCTCAAGAGGACTATCTTGCGAGAGTTTCATGTGAAACCCTATCCATGTCACCCAGGATATCAGAAGACATTGAAAGTAGTGAACAAGCTTTATCATTGGCTAAATCTAAAGAAAGACGTGGCATCTTTTGTGGCTAGGTGTTTGGACTGTTAGCAGGTAAAATTAGAATATAAGCATCCAGGTGGATTACTACAGTTGATTTTGATCTCAAAGTGAAAATAGGAGGTCATTTCCAATGAATTCATTGCAGGATTTTCGAAGACATCTAGACAACATGATTCCATCATGGTTGTGGTGGACAGGTTGACAAAGGTAGCACACTTCGTTCCAGTGAAGTCTACTTATTCAGATAGTAGTGTGGTACAGGAATTCATCAAAGATGTGGTAATATTACATGGTGTTCCATGGAATATTGTGTCAAACAAGGATGCTAAGTTCACTTCCAAGTTTTGGAAGGAGTTGTTTGCAGGTTTAGAGACATAGTTTTCCTTCATCACAGCTTATCATCCGTAAACGGATGGACAAACAAAGAGGGTCCGCAAAATTTTGGAGGAAATGTTGAGAATGTATGTGATGCATCAACAGAGGAGATGGGAGGAGTACCTTCCGTTGGTTGAGTTCACTTATAATAATGGCCAGCAGGTGTTATCACTCTGAAATTTCCAAAGGTTGTTCTTGCATTTAAAATAAATATCAAAGGTAACTATCAACCACTTTTGGAACCTAGGATCTAGCCTTCCTAAATTCAGAGAGGGCTCTCTCTATATGATTTAACTTTGTTTGTTTAATAGATTTTAGGCTAGTTATATATGTTTGGTTTGGTTGGTTTTTATTAGTTTTGGTTGGTAGGTGGAATTAATGATTTAGGTGAATAGGTGCTTATCAACTTTCCATTGGGCTATGGAGTCAATGTGCTTTGAAACATAACTGAATCAAATTATAAGGAAAGTGTTACAAGGCAAGATAAATGAGCAATATCAAATCTCAAAGTTGAATGGTGAAGTGATTTTTCAATCGGGATCACGGAGCAATTAAGAATTCCTTAAACCAAATAATGAAGAAAAATGAAGAGGTCAATCGGGATCAGAGAGAAATTAAGAATTCTCTAAACTGGATATCAGAAGAAAACATAGAAATTTATAACAGTTAAAAGCAGAGTGTAAGTATAAACAAAGCAATAAAACTCCAATTATAACATTCAAATTCAGAACACATTTAAGTTTATGGAATACTTAAAGAAAGAACATGAACAATTGAAATTTATACTTCACTGAGATAGCTCATCACATGAATCCTGTAAAGAAGTTTATTTATTACTGGTTCAGTCTGTCAACTGGAAATTGGTACAATAACCCTTTGGCAAGAGATCAGTCAGCTAAAAAAATGTTCAGAAGTCCACACTTGACCGACCCTTAATACTTCGAATGATGAAGTATTTATACAAAACATTACAAAAAATATCCTGTCAACTGACTAGGATTTATTTTAGGAAATAAAATATCTTTATGCAAAAATATAGTGACACCTTCTAAATAACTGATATCTGGCCCTGATTTCTTTTATTGTTGTTGCATGTTTGTTTCTTTCATCTGATTTCTTTCATCTATCTTTTTCTTTCAACTGTGTGTTCTTTCATCTGTTTGCTCTTTCATCCTTCATAGTAAATCACACCATTTCTCCCATGTTTCTTCATCTAGAAAATTGATTTTCATCATCCTTCGGTAAATCTCATTTGCCTCTATATATTTGGAAAACATAGGCTTATTTAAAAAAAGGTGATTTACCTCATGTTGGAGGTAAAAGAAGTTTTATAAAGTTTGAAGGAGCACTTTGCCTGTGGGAATGTCTTTCATTGATGAACTGTTGGCATTTTCTTTGGCTACTTCCCTCATCTTCTTATCATAAGCTTCATGTCTCATTAGATTATCATTTATTACTAGAGGATTAGGCAGACCTTTCTGTCTCAATATCTCAAACTTGTTCATAAACCTGTTCACTGCGAGTTCCATAGTTTAACATTTGTCTTCAAGCTGTATCATCAGATTTCTCTTGGAAATTACTTTCTTCACCTCTAATATAGTCTATGTTCTGTCAGCTATCCTGAGCTCTTTTAATTCATGTTTATTTTTAGAATTGAGGAATTTTATTATCTCAGAAGCTTCCTCTGGTTTCTTTCCAATATTGGATTTGACCTTTTGAATTGCATCACCAGCCTCCTTTATCAAGTCATTCTGCTCAAATATAATCTGTATAGAAGGCCAAATATTATTAACTGAGTTAATGATATTGGCCCACAATTGTTGTTTTGCTTGGGCTAATGGCTCTTTTAGTGATAGATCTTTTTCTAGCTTCTGGATTCTGTCAGCCAATCTATTTTCTTTCTACACTCCAGTTTGATACTTAACTGCTCCCAATTTCTTTTCATCCTCTAAGCTCTTTACTCGTTCCTTGAGCTTATTAATTTCTCTAGTCTGAATGGACATGTCTTCCATTGCTTTGATCAATTTGCTGACCTCATCGGTGGGATGGGTTGTTGGTAGTGCTGATGTTGTCACTGATGTAGATACTGGAACTGATGTTGATAATGGAGCTGATGTAGATGTTGGGGCTGCTGTAGATGATATGGGAATAGCAGTAATGGGAACTACTTCCATACTAGCTTGCTTTTCGTGCACAAATTTATCCATTTCTATCTCCATTTCCTTTAGTTGAGCTGTCAACTGAATTATTAAATTCATCATTTCATCCTTTTGATTATCTATTTCCAAAACCTCCTTGGTTTGTGGATGCTCAGTAGTTGGTAATTTTAATTGTTTCTTCAGCACAACTATGTCTGAATTTTTCTTCTTTATAAGTTCTTATGTTGCTTTGATGTCTTTTGGATTATAACCAGTTTCAATTACCAAATATTCTAGTGACTTTATCCTGTTGTCTTTTGCTTGTGATGAGGTTCTCTATAGCTTTAACTATGACTTTATATTTTCTAGAGAGTTCTGCAACTTCTGGACACTTAGAGATTTATGTGTCATGGTTGAGTATATCATCTCTCCTGATTGTTTGTGAAATTCAATCTGGTCAATCAATTGGATGCACATCCTTGGCAAGAAATTCAAAGCTTGTCTTAGCATAATCTGCTGAAGTTTTGGGGGCCTGTACCTTTGGTTGTAGAAATGTCATCTAAATCTTCCTTGTTTTGATGTCAAAAGCTAAAATCAACCTACTATGATCACTAGGAGTTTGATTCTAGTATTGTGCATATGTAACAACCTTCAATGCTTCATTTCTGATTTTAATCTCTTTATATTTCTCCATGATATCCTTTTCTTTCTCAACTAGCTTGCTCGATGATGAAATCTCTACACTATTTTTCTTTTGAATTATTTGTGCACTGGAAGTTGATGGCAGAGGTGTTTCTTCTGAATGTGTTGTAGGTGCATCATCCCTGATAACAATATTTGTCTCTGTGGTTTCTTCCTGCTCTATCACTGGATTTAGCTTTGTTTTCTTTCTGTACATAAGCATGAATTTACTATCAAATGTAGTCTCTGCTGAATAAGATCCTTCTTCTCTATCCCTTTTTGAATTTATGTCCTGTGGGGCTGGATTATGCAGGATGGAACTAGTATCATGTTGCTCCTCCACCTCCTGTAGAGTGTTTTCCAACCACTCTGACTGGTTAGAATACTTCTCAATCTCAGGCTTAGACTCATGAATGAAAGGGGTCAGTTTGAACTTAAATATTAATTTTTTTATGACACCCAAGGGGTCATATGACCATTTGAAATTTCTGTTGAACTTTAACTCTTGTAAACATCTTTCTGCTTCCTTTCCAACATTCCTACTGTTGCATATAAAAGGCCCCAGTTGATTTTTAATCTTGAACTAAGTTTTATTTTTAGCTGAAAGGAAATTGATTTCATCAAAATTCAAGATCTGCTTGATGTACTCAAAAGCAAGTATCCTCATTGGGAGGTATTTGGGAAGCTTGAAAGGGACCAATTAGCTTCCATGCACTCTGATCTTTGTGTGATTCTGGTATAAATACCAGTCTCTTTTTTTGCTCTGATATGATAATTGTAGAACCGTTTTTATTTCTTCATTGATTATGGGTTGAATGATATTGCTAAGCATATTAACTATTGGATATACAAAAGAATCAATAAAGTCTTTGAAACTGAATTCAGTGGAATCCTTTCTAATCAAGGATGTCCAAAATATAACAGACTAGGGATTACCCTCTGTGTCTATTTTTTGTAGGTTGAATGCAAACCTCTCTAATTGAAAATATATGAATAAATGAAACAATACTGAGGAGTATTTGAACATTCCTTCTTTTTGCAATTTGATCAGTTGATCAATAATTGTATCTACCAGGAATTGGGAAAATTTGAAGAGTATAGATGGAGACTGGCCTAGACAAAAGATAGAGAGGAAACCAGTGATGGATTCATCTACCCACTCATCAATGAAATATCCTAATATAGGACAACATGGTCATAATTTTCCTGGTTCATTCTGAAAATATGGTAGCATAATATGGAGGGTTGTTTTTAGGGGTTTCTATTGATTGAGGGAGGAAAGTCTAAAATATTTGAAACCTTTTAGCGAAATATAGCTTTAGATAAATCTTAGTTAGGGTTTCAATGGAGAAAGGCACTCCCTCTGGTTGTGATTGAATCTGTAACATTTGATTAATAGATTGAGCAGTGATGGTAAATATGATTTCTTGGTTAGGGGTTATTATGGCTCTTTCATTTGGCAAATAGCTGATTTGGCACAGTTTGATGAGTTTAGGGAACTAGTATGTCTGTGGAAATATGTATTTTGGCAAGTTAGATTCCCACAGATGAATATCATCTACCTGATCAACAAATTTGTCATGGCTCCAACAATGGAGCTAGAAAAGGTTGCTATCAGTCACAGTGTCATTAATTTTTAATTCCTTATTGGCCAAAGGAGTGTGGTCGACATCTATCAAGGGTGGTTGGAGAGGTTTTACTGTCTAAACGCTTTGGGAAGCCATCAATTTGGTTCAATTATGAATTAATAAGCTTATTTTATGGTGATAGGTGCTCAAAATTACCTTGAATATAGTGAATTTGGTCGTAGAAGCGTCTAGGTAGCAGCATAGGCTTTAATTCCGGTTGGTGATGGCTTTTGGTCTTTTTCACAAATCAATAGAGATGAGGAAATAACAGTAAAGAGGCAGGGTTTTATAATTTTGAAATTCTGGTGGTTTGTAGTAGGGCGCGAAAGTGGTTTGGTGGTTTATCGCATAGTCTATCGCACGCCAAAAGGTGGTTTGGCGGTTTGGGAGTGGGGGGGTGAAATAGAACGTGGTAGCGCCACGTGGCAGGGGGGTGGGTGGATAAAACCACCCATTTCGCACCCCCCCCCCTCCTATGTTTTAAACTTCGAACAACAGGGAGTGCGAAAAGGTTTATTGGACGTTGGATCTGATCGGTTGTGATCGAACGGTTGACGAATGTTGCGAAATTTTTGCGAAGAAAGGTGGGGTCGGGTAATTAGGTATGCAAAGGGTTAACATGAAATGGGGGTTACAAAATATTTTAAGCAGTAGGCTAAAATGAAATAAGCGGGGTCCTGAAAATATATTAGGTGGAGAGTTTTAAAATAAAGTGGGTCGGGGAATATATGAAGCGAGAAGGTTAATACAAAGTGGGGCCCGAAATATATTTTATTTCACGCTTTAAAACTTTGAATAAGTGGGTTTTGTTGTTTTATGAAAACATAAGGTTTAGTCGAGGGGAAAGGGGGTTTTTAGCAAGGGGAATGGGATTTTCAAAGGGGGAAAGGGTTTTATTAAGGGGAAGGGAATTTAGGATAAGAAAAATGTTAGAAAGATATTAGTGATAAGAGATAAACCAAATGATACTTTCCATAACTTTTGAAAAGTTTCCTAGATACCTTTTATTTATCCTAACATTTTTTTATTTCCTTTATTGGGTGCATTTGAGCTTGCTGACCCTTTTATTTTCTTTTGATAAGCAAACTAACTTATTTCTAACCTTATACCTTCCAATGGCTCAGATTACACTTTTGAGCTCATTTTTATTCTCTACCTAACTATTGATCTGCCAAGATTAAATGGTTTGGTCAGATCTTTATTCACTAACTATCATAACATGGAATTTAAAGGCATGAATGATCAAGATTAGATTGCATGATCATCATGAATTGTGGCATTTTGGACAAGCTGCACACAATTTTATTTGCATAGTAAAGTAAACTAAGAGTAGTGGCATTTGAATGTGCAACACTTTCAGAATTTATTTTTGTTTATTTTCGTGGGGTTCATATTTTATATATTTTTTAATCCTTATTTCTTTTGGTCCTTTGATTATTATTTTAGGACATACCCTCTTTTAATTTTTTAATGTGGAAAACATTTGCATAAATACAAAGGTATGTACAATATTACAAGACTAAACATAGCCAATTCAAAATTATGATCCCTATTATTATAGGACCCTAACAGTGGCTCCACTTGGGGATGACATCTCCTTATGAGATGTCAAGAAATTTCTGATCAATGGCCTTGGAACTTTGGCTTTGCTTTACTTTGAACTGCTTTTTGTGATCTCTTTTATTCAAACATATGATGTTATATCTTTTTAAAGCTTAGGGCCTTCTCTCCGGGCTTCAACTTTGCAAGATAATTATCCACTCTAATATAAACTGTGTTATGGTATTTACAATGAGTAAAATAGAATCAAATGAACTACTAGTTATTCTAGTGAAAAATAGTGCTTCAGCATACGACCATTGACTGGTCCACCTGGTAGATCTGTTACATCTAATTCTTTCAAAAAAAATGCATTGTTGCCTCTATAACCATAAATAATGTATGGGCATTTCCAGAGGAAGTAAAATTTCCCATGTTTTCCTTTGTCTTCCCTTTTGGAATCCCATTTGAGTACTTGATCACCTATGAAAAAATAATCTTCTTTAGTTTTCTTATCAAATATATTCTTGATTTTGTCTTAAACTACTTGGGATTTGATATAAACTTCTTCACTGGTTTGCTACAAATGAATTGTTTGATTTATTTTCCTTTGGATGTTATTTGGTTCTACTTGCATCTCTTGAATCATTTTCATCATTGGCACTCCTAATGAATATGGAAAAACAACATCCATCCCATATACTAATTGATAGGGAGATGTACCAATAGATTTCTTGGTAGTTAGTCTGTCTGCCCATAAGGCATTCACCAACTTTTATTCCAGGTTTTATTGTTATCCTCTAGTAACTTTTTGATGATGTTGACTAGGCTTTTGTTTGAAGATTCTACTAGTCCATTACCTTGAGGGTAATAGGCAGTGGAATGGCCTAGGGTGATATGGTATCTGTTACAAAAATCTATCATTTTCTTGGAATTGAAGGCAACAACATTATCAGTAATGAGCTTTTGTGGGCATCCAAATCTAGAAAGGATGTTGTTCTCAAGAAATGAAATAATGACAGAGTCTGTGGCTTGTCTAGTAGGGTTGTGTTCTATCCACTTGGTAAAGTAATCAGTGGCTGTCAATATCCATTTATGTTGGGTAGAGGATGGTGGTTGAATTTCACCAATGAAGTCTAAACCCCATTGTTGAAATGGAATTTCTAATGAGATAGGTTTGAGGGGAAATGGTAAGATCTTCTTCTTCCCTTCAAATATTTGGTATTTGTGACAAGAGGTCACATACTTTCGAACATCTGCAAAAAGAGTGGGCTAGTAAAAACCTGCCCTCAAAATTTTGTCAGTAGTTGTTTTCCAGTATAGGTATCCTCCACATGAATCTCTTGCATGAAATTCCTGCATGACTTTGTCAGCTTCATATTTTAATAAAAAAATTTACAGAATGCCACCATGATCTTTCCAAAATAAAACATTATCTAAAATACAATATTTCATTGCTTTCATTTTGGTTCTAGATAAACCAAGAGGAGCTTGTAAGTTGAGTAAAACAAATATAATGTCTGCATACCAGGATGAATCTAGAAAAGCTTCATTGATTTGTGGAGTTGCCATCTCTTCCTGATCATCTAGGGCAACAAGGAAATTTATGTCTAAGGCCTGACAGTTCGATTCATCCATGAGTTTGGCAAAACCTTGGCCTTTGATCATTTTTGTAGGCTTGATTTCAATGTCATATTCTAGTATTGTGGCAATCCATTTGCCTCTCTTTCCATCAGGCCCATTCTGAGTTAGAATGTTCTTTACAGCTGAGTTTGGAACATATGCTATTATGTGAGAGTATAGAATGTATACTCTGAAATATTTTATGGCTTTCACTAAAGCAAGAGCTTGTTTTTCCATGATATTATACTTTAGTGTTGCATCTCTCAAATATTTACTGAAGAAAGCAATGGGTTGTTTATAACCCTCATCGTTCTTTTGCAACAAGACCGCTACAATGGTGTGTTCTAAAGCAAATGAAAAAAATATGAAATCTTTGTTGAAATTAGGACTTATGAGGATAGGTTTTTTAGTAAGAGCTTATTTGACTGCTTCAAAATATTGTTTAGCCTCTACTATCCACTTAAGTATTGAATCCTTTTTCAACAAGTTATTCAAATGTCTAAGTAGTTTTACTAAGTTAGAGATCAGTCTTCTAATAAATTTTATTTTTCCTAAAAATGCTTGTAATTCTTTAATGTTCCTAGGATGACTGATATTCAAGATTTCTTCTATTCTAGCTGGATCAATTATAATGCCTTATTTTGAAATAATGTGTCCCAGGATTTTTCCTTCTTCTAATCCAAAAAGTGACTTCTTAGGATTTAAGGATATGCCAAACTTTCTGCATTTTATGAATACTCTTCTTAGATGACCTAGATGCTCATTATCTGATTTGGAAAACACGGTGATATCATCCAAGTAAATGACTAAAAATTCATGGATTTCCTTTGCAAAGGCAATGTCCAAGGCTCTTTGGAATGTTGCTCCAGCATTCATTATTCCAAAGGGAATTTTCAAGTACATGAAAGTTCCCCAGGGAGTGGTGAATGTAGTCTTAGCTTGATCTTCAGGTTGGACTAGGATTTGGTTGTATCCAGAAAATCCATCAAGTAATGAAATTCTGGATGACCCTACTACCCTTTGGAGAATGTGGTCCATTTTAGGGAGGGGATAGTTATCCTTCAGTGATACTTTATTCAAGTTTATAAAATCAACACAGAGTCTGATTTCTCCTGTTTTCTTTCTAGTGGGGACTAAATTAGAGACCCAATCAGAATATCTGATGGGTGCTATGATTTGAGCATCGTACATCCTTTTAACTTGTTTCTCTATTAATGGCGTAAGAACAGGGTTAATTCTCCTTAGCTTTTGTTTAAAGGGCTTCTGATTTTCTTTAATTGGTATCTTATGCTGGACAATGCTGGTATCATAAGACTTGAGGTCTTCATAACTTCAGACAAAGATATATTGGAAATCTTTAAACAAGCTAATGTACTTAAAAATTTTAGCTAGAGGTAATTTCTTAGATATCTTGATAAGCTTGGAGTTTTATTTTGTTCCTATGTTTCATTCTTCTATATCTGATCTTAGAGGCTCCATTTTAGGTTTTCTAGCTACATCATTGGAGTCAAAGAGATCTTCTAGTGGGGCTAATCCCTTAGGAAAAATATTATCTTTGAGGTTTAAAACTTCTGATTCATCATTAATTAATTCCTCAATTTCTATTGTTTCTAATTATTCTATTTCTAATTTAGTGAATTTAGTTGGCTCTATCTTATCTACATCATTTACATCTATTTCATTATTTATGGTGTAATCTAATGTATAGTCAGTGTCTATATTACAGTTCTAAAATTCTCCTTCACAATTCATAAAATCATAAATTTGTGAGTCTTGTGAAAAGATTTTCCAATACTTCAAATTATCAAGTATGTTTGGCCTGTGTCTTACCTCAGCCATGTATTGATGATTTGGCTGAAAGGGTAACCTGCATGTGCTGGAAAAAGTGGCCAAGCTATGGCCTTGCATATTCTGCTTTCTTAAAATGACAAAAAATTTAGTCTCAAGAAAAAATCTTATTAAGTCCAGGATGGTTTCTCTGTAACAACTAAGTCTAGGGTTATTAACAAGGTACTCTCCCTTGACTTGTTTTATGATGAGTTCCGAGTCTCCCATGATAGAAACTCTTTAGCTCCAAGTTTTCTTGCGATCTGAAGGCCTATTACTAATGTTTCATATTTTTTCATGTTATTAGTGCATTGGAAAATTAATATGAAAGCATGTCCCTCTGAATGATCATTTTCTAAATTTTAGATCCATACTCCAGCTCCTACTCATAATCTATTCACAAAGCCATCAAAATCTAAATGCCACGAAGATTCATGAGTTATATTTTTTGAATCAAATTCTTTGTGTTCTTCTTCTACAACTGTGATTTTATCTCTTTCATTGTCTGAATTACATAAGATAAATGTGTCCAGATCAGGATGCATGGAATAGATAGGGAAATTTTGTGGTCTTTCTGAACTACTTACCATGTATTTCATCAAAGTTTCTCTATATAGCTTCCTTTGCTGACCAAACATAGAAATGGTAGCATATGACATGTCTAATTGTAGTGATCCCTGTAATTTTGCTCCCCATGAGCGAGATAATAACATACCATATTTAGGAGGGATATCAGCAACTACTATGTCCATAACGATACTCTTTGATGGGCATTGGACTAGAGTTACACAGAGATATTTGATTAGGCCAATACATTTCACTTGACTAGAATCAAAGGAGAAAAGGTCCTTGTAGGGTCTGGTGATGTCTAAGTTTAATTTTTCCATGACTTCTTTAGGCACTAAGTTATGAGATACTCCTGAATCCAACATCGCATTATGTAAGATTTTATCATGAATGTTTAAGCTAATATAGAATGGAGGGACACCCCCTTGTTGATGTTTTCCATCTACTTCGGGACCAAATAATAACTCAAGTTGATCATCATTGAGGTTGACAACATCTTCACCTTCAACTATGCTTAATGTTTCAATAATTTGTGCCTTGTATGAGTCATTTTTCACCAGCTCCATTAAAGGAACTGGTATTTTCAATTTTGCTATCTCAGTTTTGATATTGAATGGAATTTGAGTTTTGTCTAATTTAAGAATTTCATTTTTACCAATTGTGGTTTGTGTAGTTTTGTCTTCTTTATTAACACTTGGTAATTCAGTTTGTGTATCAACTGTTTTACTTTCAACTTACCTTGTTTGGAATGGTTTGAGTAGTAGTTGATGTGATGTCTACAATATTTGGGGTGGAATATTTTTGAGTTTATCTAGGGAGAATTTGTAGAACTTTGGTCATAGGAGCTTCTATAGTTTTCTTAGTTTGGGTGTGGACTATTTTCTTAATAGGAACCTTTGTGTTCTTTTCGCTTCTAAGGCTATACTGTTTATGAACTTCGTAGATAGTAGATTCATAGCCTTGTTTGTAGTCAAAGGACTCTCCAAACTCTAATTTTAATTGTTGTAACATGTACAACTCTTGTTCTTCCTAGGTAAGAAAAATGGCATCTTCATTGTTTATTCCCATCAAGTTTATTTGGGTGTCATGGTATTCTTCATGTTGTTGTGAACCTTCAGCATAATTTTCCTGGAAAGGTGGTCTAATCTGTTGATCGAGTACAACTTCTCTTGATTTACTAGTATTAGGGTTTTTCCTAAAGTTTGGGTTTCTAATTTGGGGACCTTGTTGATTTTCCCACCGAGGTTTTCTTTCCATGTTTTCTAGTCTATCCATTAGTATTTCTACATTTTTGGCTAAACTATCTATCTTAACATTTGAAGTGGATGGTTCTTCCTTAATGGTCACTCTCCTTTCATTCGTCATGCTAGCTCTTTTAGCTAGTAAGTTAGCTTCTACACTAACTGCATTACTCTACATCTATTCTAAAGTTTTAGGGTTTCTTTCTCTTAATAGATAGGACTTATCAGTATCAAAACCATCTGGAAATTTAATTAGGGCGAAGTCTGGTGGAGGTTTGATATTCGTTGGAATTGCATTGTAAATGTTATTATACCTAATACAACAATCCTGAACAGATTCATTAAGAGCTCTTCTAATGTTCTCATATTTAGATAATATCTGGAGAGGATTTTTCTTTCTTTCCCATCTACTGATAAACAATCGATGGAAAGAAACTAAATCAACAATATGGCCAGCAGGTAAAGATTTAAACCATTTTTTAACATCTCCTGCTAGTGTTTGTGCAAATAATCTCATTTGTACATCAGCCTCATTAATTTCATGTAATTAAAAAAAATCTGTCATTTTATCTACATGTTGTTGAGCAGTTTACTAACCAGTACCATCAAAATGAAAAATTTTACTCTGATAATCTTGTGGCATGGCATGTAAAGGGGCCTGTAAGACCAAAGGAGCAAATCTGGCTGCCATGGCTAAGACTTTAGCTTGACTGGGAGGTAAAGTAGTGGTGCTTGAAGATGGACTTGAAACTTTTGAATATGAACTCGAAAAGTTAGGTTAGAGAGGAAGTTTAGGTATGAATGGTTTTTTGGAATGACCTGTGGTTGATACTATAGATGAGGTTGTACTAAATGGAGTTATACTTACAGTTTCTAAAGATACTGTAGAGAGCTTGGGGGTAGCAGTAGTTAGGGCAGCTAATTCAACTGACTGTTGAAAATAGGCTTCGTCTATGTCTTTTATTAAAGTTGAAGTTAAAGCATCAAGTTTATCAAAAGTATATAAAACCTATTGATGTAAATCAAGTTGTATAGTATCCTTCTTTGATTCAATAAATTGAATAAAATTAGGGTCTATTACAGTATCATGGACTGAATTTTCAGATTTGGTACGAAATAAAGAATGCTCAAATGATAAATCAAATTGAATATCCTCTATGCTTGATAACTCCTTAGGAAGTGAATTTGGTTTGATTAACTGACTACTACTTCCTTGAATTTCTAATTTTTTAGGTTTTCTTAAAATTCTGTCAGGATCATCAATAATTGTAGCAGGTTGTCGATCAGGATGAGCCTTGGTGTAATATGTTCTTTTAGAAGCCAGAATTTTAACTTTCTATGATCAATTCAAACAACCTTTTCAAAACTTAATGCAAAAAATGAGAAGAATTGTTTCCTTTAAGATTTATTTAAACTAGGAACTAATTCTCCCCTATTTGTTTCTTTCATCTGTCTTTTTCTTTCAACTATGTGTTCTTTCATCTGTATGCTCTTTCACCCTTCATAGTAAATCACATCATTTCTCCTATGTTTCTTCATCTGGAAGTTCGATTTTCATCATCCTTCGGTAAATCTCATCTGCCTCTGTATATTTGGCAAACATAGGCTTATTTACAAAAAGGTGATTTACCTCTTGTTGGAGGTAAAAGAAGTTTTCCAAAGTTTGAAGGAGCACTTTGCCTATGGGAACGTCTTTCATTGATGAACTGTTGGAAGTTTCTTTGGCTACTTCCATCATCTTCTTATCATAATCTTCATGTCTCATTATTTTATCATTTATTACCAGAGGATTAGGCAGACCTTTCTGTCTCAATATCTCAAACTTGTTCATAAACCTGTTCACTGCGAGCTCCATAGTTTGACATTTGTCTTCAAGTTGTATCATCAGATTTCTCTTGGAAATTACTTTCTTCACCTCTAAGATAGTCTCTGTTCTGTCAGCTATCCTGAGTTCTTCTAATTCATGTTTATTTTTATAATTGAGGAATTTTATTATCTCAGAAGCTTCCTCTGGTTTCTTTCCAATATTGGCTTTGACCTTTTGAATTGCATCACCAGCCTCCTTTATCAAGTCATTCTGCTTAAATATAATCTGTATAGAAGGAAAAATATCATTAACTGAGTTAATGATATTGGCCCATAATTGTTGTTTTGCTTGGGCTAAAGGCTCTTTTAGTGATAGCTCTTTTTCTATCTTGTGGATTATGTCAGTCATTCTATTTGCTTTCTGCACTTCAGTTTGTTACTTAACTGCTGCCAAATTCTTTTCATCCTCTAAGCTCTTTACTTGTTCCTTGAGCTTATTAATTTTTGTAGTCTGAATGGACATGTCTTCCATTGCTTTGATCAATTTGTTGGCCTCATCAGTGGGATGGGTTGTTGGTAGTGTTGATGTTGTTGCTGATGTAGATGATATGGGAATAACAGTAATGTGAACTGCTTCCACACTAGCTTGCTTTTCCTACACAAGTTTGTCCATTTCTGTCTCCATTTCCTTTAGTTGAGTTGTCAACTGAATTATTAAATTCATCATTTCATCCTTTTGATTATCTGTTTCCAAAACCTCCTTGGTTTATGGATGCTTAGTAGTTGGTAATTTTAATTGTTTCTTCAGCGCAACTATGTCTACATTTTTCTTCTTTGTAATTTCTTCTGTTGATTTGATGTCTTTTGGATTATAACCAATTTCAATTACCAAATCTTCTAGTGACTTTATCCTGTTGTCTTTTTCTTGTGATGAGGCTCTCTCTAGCTTTAACTGTGGCTTTATATTTTCTGGAGAGTTCTGCAACTTTTGGACACTTAGAGCTTTATGTGTCATGGTTGAGTATATCAACTCTCCTGGCTGTTTGTGAAATTCAATTTGGTCAATTGGATGCACATCCTTGGCAGGAAATTCAAAGCTTGTCTTAGTATAATCTGCTGAAGTTTTGGGGGCCTATACCTTTGGTTGTAGAAATGTCATCTGCATCTTCTTTGTTTTGATGTCAAAAGCTAAAAGAAACCTACTCTGATCACTAGGTGTTTGCTTCTAGTATTGTGCATATGTAACAGCCTTCAATGCTTCATTTCTGATTTTAACCTCTTTATATTTCTCCATGGTATCCTTTTATTTCTCAACTGGCTTGCTGGACAAAGAAATCTCTGCACTATTTTGCTTTTGAATGATTTTTGCACTGGAAGTTGATGGCATAGGTGTTTCTTCTTAATGTGTTGTAGGTGCATCATCCCTGATAACAATATCTATCTCTGTGGTTTCTTCCTTCTCTACCACTGGATTTAGCTTTTTTTCTTTTTGTACATAAGCTTGAATTTACTATCAGATGTAGTCTCTACTGAATAAGAGCCTTCTTCTCTAGCCCTTTTTTAATTTCTGTCCTGTGGGGCTGGAGTATGCAGGATGGAACTAGTATCATGCTACTCCTCCACCTCCTGTAGAGTGCTTTCCAACCACTCTGACTGGTTGGAAATACTTTAAATCTCAGGCTTAAACTCGTGAATGAAAGGGGTCAGTTTGAACTTAACTCTTAATTTATTTATAAAACCCAAGGGGTCATATGACCATTTGAAACTGTTGTTGAACTTTAACTCTTGTAAACATCTTTCTGCTTCCTTTCTGACATTTCTATTGTTGCATATAAAAGGCCCTAGTTGATTTTTAATCTTGAACTATGTTTTATTTTTAGCTGAAAGGAAATTTATTTTATTAGAATTCAAGATCTACATGTTGTACTCTAAAGCAAATATCCTCATTGGGAAGTATTTGGGAAGCTTGAAAGGAACCAATTGGTTTCCATACACTCTAATCTCTATGTGATTCGGGTATAAATACCAGTCTCCTATTTTGCTCTGATCTAATAACTGTAGAACCTTTTTTTATTTCTTCACTAATTATGGGTTGAATGTTATTGCTAAAAACATATTAACTATTTGATATACAAAATAATCAATAAAGTCTTTGAAACTGAATTCAGTGGAATCCTTTTTGATCAAGGATGTCCAAAAGATAATAGACTGGGGATTACCCTCTATGTCCAGTTTTTGTAGGTTGACTACAAACCTCTCTGATTGAAAATATATGAATAAATGAAACAATTTTGAGGAGTATTTGAACACTCCTTCTTCTGGCAGTTTGATCAATTGATCATGCATTGTATCTGCCAGGAATTGGGCAAAGTTGAAGAGTATAGATGGAGGTTGGCCTGGACAAAAGATAGAGAGGAAACCAATGATGGATTCATCTACCCACTCATCAGTGAAATATCCTAAAATACAGGACAACATGATCACAATTTCCCTAGTTCGTTCTAAAAATATGGTAGCAGAATATGGAGGGTTGTTTTTGGGGGTTTCTACTGATTGAGGGAGGAAATTATGAAAGATTTGAAACCTTTTAGGGAAATTTAGATTTAGATAAAGCTCAGTGAGGGTTTCAATGGAGAAAGGCACTCCCTCTGGTTGTGATTTAATCTATAACCTTTGATTAATAGATTGAGCAGTGATGGTAAATAGGATTTCTTGGTTAGGGGTGATTATGGCTCTTTCATATGGAAAATAGTTGATTTGGCACAGTCCAATGAGTTTAGGAAACTAGTAGGTCTGTGGAAATATGCATTTGGGAAAGTTAGATTCCCACAGATGAATATCATCTTCCTGATCAACAATTTTTTCATGGCTCCAGCAATGGAGCTCCAAAAGGTTCCTATCAGTCACATTGTCATTAATTTTGAAGTATTTATCGGCCAAAGGAGTGTGGTCGACATCTATCAGGGGTGGTTGCAGAGGGTTTACTGTCTGAATTCTTTGGGAAGCCATCAATTTGATTCAATTATGAATTAATAAGCTTATTTGATGGTGATAAGTGCTCAGAATTACCTGGAATATAGTGAATTTGGTCGTAGAAGGGTCCAAGTAGTAGCAAGGGCTTTAATTCCGATTGGCGATGGATTTTGGTCTTTTTGCAAATAAACTGAGATGAGGAAATAACGGTAAAGCGGCGGGGTTTTATAATTTTGAAATTCTAGTGGTTTGTCGCAGGGTGTGAAAGTGGTTTGGTGGTTATCACATATTCTATCGCACACCGAAAGGTGGTTTGGTGGTTTGGGAGTGAGGGGTGCGATAGAACGTGGTAGTGCCGCGTGGCAAGGGAGCAGGTGGATAAAACCACCCATTTCTCACCCCCCCTCCCTCTATTTTAAACTTCGAACAACGGGGAGTGTGAAAAAGGTTTATTGGACGTTGGATCTGATTGGTTGTGATCAGACGGTTGACGGGTGTTGCGAAATTTTTGCGAAGAAAGGTGGGGTCAGGTAATTAGATATGCGGAGGGTTAACATGAAATGGGGTCTATGAAATATTTTAAGTGGTAGGATAAAATGAAATAAGGGGGGTCTTGAAAATATATTAGGTGGAGAGTTTTAAAATAAAGTGGGCTGTGGAATATATAAAGCGGGAGGGTTAATTCAAAATTGGGCCCGAAATATATTTTATTTTGCGCTTTAAAACTTTGAATAAGTGGGTTTTGTTGTTTTATGAAAACACAAGGTTTAGTCAAGGGGAAAAGGGGTTTTTAGCAAGGGGAATGGGATTTTCAAAGGGGAAGAGGGTTTTTAGGAGGGGAAAAGGGTTTTAGTAAGGGGAAGGGAATTTAGGATAAGGGGAAATGTTAGAAAGATATTAGTGATAAGAGATAAACCAAATGATGCTTTCCATAACTTTTGAAAAGTTTCCTACCTACCCTTTATTTATCCTAACATTTTTTTATTTCCTTTGTTGGGTGCATTTTAGCTTGCTGACCCTTTTATTTTCTTTTGATAAGCAAACTAACTTATTTCTAACCTTATACCTTCCAATGGCTCAGATTAAACTTATGAGCTCATTTTTATTCTCTACCTAACTACTGATCTGCCAAGATTAAATGGTTTGGTCAGATATTTATTCACTAACTATCATAACATGGAATTTAAAGGCATGAATGATCAAGATTAGATTGCATGATCATAATGAATTGTGGCATTTTGGACAAGCTGCACACAATTTTATTTGCATAGTAAAGTAAACTAAGAGTAGTGGCATTTGAATGTGCAACACTTTCAGAATTTATTTTTGTTTCTTTTTGTGGGTTCATATTTTATATCTTATTTTATCTTTCTTTCTTTTGGTCCTTTGATTATTCTTTTAGGACATACCCTCTTTTCATTTTTTAATATGGAAAACATTTGCAGAAATGCAAAGGTATGTACAATATTACAAGACTAAACATAGCCAATTCAAAATTATGATCCCTATTATTATAGGACCCTAACACCAGGAGTCACTCAGGATGAGTTTGTTTAAGGCTCTGTATGGCCAGAGTTGTAATACTCCCATCAGTTGGAGTGATCCAGTGAACAGGGTGTTGATAGGACTGTACATGGTTGCAGAGATGGAATAGGAAATGCAGGTAATCAAGAAGAATCTAAAGGAAACATAGGACATGCAGAAAAGTTACGCAGATCAGAGAAGGATGTATAAGGAGTTTAAGGTTGGGGAACATGTGTACATGCACATCAAGCCCAAGAAGAGTTCCTTGAGAATTGGATCATATGCCAAGCTAGCACCTCGGTTTTGTGGACCTTTAAAGATTATTAAAAGGATTGGACCAATAGTATATCGACTTGCAGTACCTCTGACAATGAAATTCCATGATGTTTTCCATGTGTCATTACTTAAGAAGTATGTTAAAGATGTTGATCATGTGATTGATTGGTCTGTAATGCAGGTAGATCCAGAAGGAGAATTCCAGTCGAAACCAAAATTTATTTTGTAGAGAAAGATGCTTATGCTCCGGAACCAAGCAATCAAGCAGGTTAAAGTGCAGTGGAAGTACTTTGGGCCTGATGAAGCTACAAGGGAGATGGCAGATAAAATGTGGGCTATGTATCCTTCTCTATTTGCTAGTTGAGTGAATGTTTTGGTATATGTACATATGTATATGGATGTAAACATTTCCATGAGCTATGATATAAAGCTCGAATAACCGACATGAGTGTCATGTCATTATGATTCTCATGTTGTTATGTTTGTCATGTTGGTTTACTTCTCAGTAGGTTGATCATTTTAAATACTGCAACGAGCTAAGTTATAAAGCTCCATGGGCAATATATTTTTCTTCAATAGTCTTGTTGGTTGTAGGTGTCATTGAACACCAAGGATGGTGTTCCCCCAAGGGGGAGGGTTTTGTAACAACCTTGGTCAAAAATTCATGTAAATAAAGTTAAAAAAGGAAAAATAATAACCAAAGTCATGGGACACGTATTCCAAGTGGAATGTTGGAAAAAACATCCTAGTGTGGGTGTTCATTTGGTTTATTATGGCTAAGGAAATTGAAAAAGGCAATGACAAAGGCTTTGGAAAGGCAAAGTGGCATTTATTGCCATTTATCTATGAAAATAATGGAAAACAGGAGAAAAGGAAGGTGAAAGGTCACATGTTGCATGTGAGGAGGAAATTGAAGGAAAATAATGTAAAATTGAGGGAAAATAATGGCATCATTAATAAAAATTCTCCTGAGGATCAATTGGTACCTTTTGTCAGTTTAGTTTTGGAGCTCTCTCTATATTCTCTCTCTCACACTATTGGATACTTAGATTTTTCTTAGATCACTTTAGCATTGGATCAAGGAAAGCAAAGGAAGGACCAAGAAGGAAAAGGAAAGAAAATATCAAGCAAAGAAGATTAGGATGAAACAACTACAATTGGTTTACTTATATGTATCGATTTAAATGTGTGATTTCCTTGCTAGATTTGAAATTCATGGTACATGCATGTGTGTATTTGGTTCTCTTGCTATCATTGGCATGGGATTTTCCAGGTGTGACAGTGTTCTTTAGCCTAGACTTTCCATTTCTGGATAGCCATGGTGTGATGGGCTCTCTTGTATTTGGTTAAGATGGATTGCCGGATGGTTTCAAAACTGAGTGAGGTGGTCTCTGAAAGAAAGAACACATGGCTTAAGAATTCCTAAACTAGACTGGAATTCTGGTAAAGATGGATTTTTGGTGCCTCGGTATGCCTAGGAATCCTCGACCGGTGAATGACAAGATATACGGTAAATTTTATAGGTTTGTGCCCTCGATCAAGCCTAGGAATCCTCGACCGGTGTATGACGGGATATACGGTAAATCTTGGAGGGTGGAGTCTTGATTAGGATTAGGAATCCTCGACCAGTGAATGGTAGGATATATTATAAATCCTAGAGACTAGGAAGTAGGAAAATTCCTCACAGTGTAGGTGGAGAAATCTGGTGGCATCCATGTTTGTTTAGGGCCTAGTGATCCAGTGGGGATTGTGGTAAATCCTAAGGAAACTTAGTTTGGTTTGGTTTTGAGTCCCATATTCAAGCTTGGAATATGGCACTAGGGTGATTGGCTGAAAGAAAGATTTGGTTTTTCCAATCTATGGTCAGGTCGTTCATGGAAGTCCCATACCTGGCTGGCTTTTGCAATCATTAATAATAACTTCTTCTCCTTGGTATTTTATGTGTAAATGTTTTGGTTTATATGTGGATTTTATGGTTTTTATATCCTTATTATTTCTATTGGTTACATGCTGGCTATGAGTATGTTTTATGATAGACTTGATGTATGGTCCTTATCATGTTTTAATTAGCAAATGAATATACAATGTATGTATGTCCTAATATATGATAATGCAACTATTGTGATAAGGAAACAATGCGTCTTTACGGATCTCAGATAAGTATGAGACCCCTATGCTTAGATATGATTTTATGACCTATAGATTGCATATTTGTGACATGTTTGACGAAATTATTTTCATGGCTAGTAGGGTTCAGATCGAGTATTTCTATCAAATTTTGCATTAGTATATTTGTTCCCATATTATTTATCATTTCTGAAGTTTTCATGAAATTTTGGGCAGTGGCCTGAGTCCTGGCCCTGAAAAAGTGACACAAAATCTGTGGTCACTGGCATAGAACTAGCTGGAAAAGTCTACAGTCGTTGGCATGCCTTGCTGTGGGAGTGACTGGAAGGCATCAGTCACTTGCAGGGCTTGTCATGGGAGTGGATGAAGGTCCAGGTCATTCAAACGATGAGTTGTCTCAGGGGTTGACCACCTGGAAGGGTTGGTTGGCTCCTGAAGGCTCTGTAGTATGTGTGGAAGGTTATATTGGTTGTGTTATGTCGGTTCCACTTCCTTAAGGTGACTTAGGAGGTTGAATCACATCATAGTAGCCTCTCGTCACATGTGTACCCTAGTGGACCGGTTAGCTTGGGTAAATGTGGGAGGAGGGTGTTACACACAAATTTAAGGATGCACATAATACATAGATTTATTTTAAGCTTGAGCTTGAGATTACATGACACAACCTCTCAGAGCCTAGTTGACCTCTCATCCTGGCTTACATTTCTCATTCTCTCCCTTACAATGCCTATAAGCTCAAATAAACAATGGTGAATACAACAAGGATAAGATAATTTTAGATCCAATTACTCTCATCCTACCACTAATATCTATAAGGGATATCAAAACAAACCCTATCATTTACATACTTTTCAAAGAAATCACGTTCCCTTGACCATTCCTTCCTTCAAGAAGTTTCCAATATCAATTATGATTTGGGGGGTTTATGCCCACACATCAAACTCCCACAGTAGAAAATATTCATGACCTCTTGATCATGTGTTGTCATTGTTGCACCTCATTCATCTACAATCTCTAATCTTCTTTCTCCTTGTGTATTGCTAAGCTTATTCATGCTCAAAAGTGAGTTGCAAATAGCCTTTGCAATAACAAGTTTGTTTCATCTTGCTACCAATACCTTGCTCAATTTCTCTCCATGGACTTGGTATTTTGGTATTCCTAGTTCCTTAAGCTAGAACCTTATGAATTTCCTCTACTCTTCTAATACTTTTGCACCTTCTCACTTCTCCAAGAAGTAGGAAATATTTCTTTGCTCTAATACCACTTGATGTTGATTGCATTTGGGAGTCCTTCAAATCAAATTTTTGTGGGTTTAATCCTCGAACTTGTGGGTTATGGGCCCACACCTTAACTATAAGACCTCCATGGGAAACAATTAAACTCTGAAAATTATTCACTTAAAATGCACCTTGATTTCAATGGCATCACCCTTCAAGAGCCTTACGTGAAGTTCATAGGAACTTCACCCTTCTCAAACCCCATCTCGTACAAGTCTCGTGCTCATTTTAGCACCTTGGCATCCCCATTCTAATTCTCATTATCCATTGTAAGACCTTTGGCAATCCGACGTTGCACTCCTTCTCGTGTCACATATTATCATCTCAATGGATCATCGTTGATCCTTGCAGTGATCAACAATAGATCTTTTCCTGCATTGAAATACATTTTTTCCTCGCGGTTTGGACATGCAACACTCGCCTCTTGGCCTCATGCTCACACACAATCAAACACACATTTACATAGGGTTTGTACACACAATATTAAACACATACATATTCAAGGATGCATAGAATACATGGATTTATGTTAAGCTCGAGCTCGACATTACATCAGACGACCTCTAATGGTCTGGCCAGCCTCTTGACCTAGTCCACATTTTTCACTTTCCCCCTTATAACGCTCATAGGCTATACATATAAATGACAATGAATACAACAAGGATTATATCGTTTTAGATCCGATCTACTCTCGTCCTATCGTTATATGTCTTAGGGATATCAAAACAAATCCTATCATTTACACAATTTTCAAGGAAATCATGTTCCCTTAACCACACCTACATTCTAGAGGTTTCTACATATCAATTATGATTTTGGGGGGTTTATGCTCCTACATCAAAAGATTACCAAGGACAAGTTTTTTTTTTTTTTTCCTTTACCACAAGAATATGGAATTCATTAGAGTGATATGAGGTGGGCTCAAGGTCAAATTAACTAGTTTCCATTATAACCCAAGAGTATATCAAATTGATCAGAAGTGAGATATACAAATAACTTGTGACTTAATAAAGGCCAAAACATTTCAAAAAACACTAAAATGAACCTTTATTGAAAGAGCATCTACCCTTCTAGCTTTATTACAATAAATCAAAGCCTCATAAAAAAAAATGAACCCATGTAAAGAAAGTACAAGACCTACCTCCCAATCATCTCATTAAATTACTTCACCCCACCAAAAACAAAGTTTTTTATTCTCTCCCAAATCACTCTAACTAAATCAACATTCAATTTTAACCCAATCCAATTTTAAAACAATAAAAAATCATAAAAATATGTTAAACACCACATCTATTTTATTTTAAAGGTCTAAATACAACATTTAAACAAACATAACAACCCTACACCTTTACACCTTTCTTTTCTGTTACTCATTTTCACTTTTGGTACAATGCCCCTATGCTTGAAAACCAACTTGGCCCTATGATGGCTCTCGGTCCTATTTTTGGTAGGAATTTTCTACAAAATAATAAAGAAATGCATTCATGAGAAAGGAAACCTTGGCAAACTTGCACGTCTTCAAAACCACTCATTTTCATGTCAAACAAGGTGAGTGATTTTATACTAGATGATTTTTTCCATGATATATGTTTTGATGTCCATTAAGTGATTGAATATATAAATATGCAATGAATGTATATATTATGAGGTCCAATTATGAAGTAGAGTTGAATATATAAATATATAATGAAAGCCTCCATTATTATAAATAAATAAATATATTATAATGAATATATTTATGAAACACGCATTAGTTAATTTACATAAAATTCAATTTATGTAAAATTTTATAAAGCATTTTATATAATTTTGATGAAAGTCTTTTTAATTTTTTTTGTTTATTTATTTATTTATATATATTTAATAATTTATGATTTAATTTGATTTTTGTATTTTAGATAATACTTATTAGTTTAATTAAGTAATGGGAAATAAACATATTAGTTAATTTATATTAAATTTTATAAGGTATTTTATATAATTTTGTTGAAAGTTTTTTATTTTTATTTTTGTTTGTTAATTTATTTATATAGATTTAATAATTTATGATTTAATTTGATTTTTATAATTTAAATAATACATGTTAGTTTAATTAGATAATGAGAGATAATTTAATTAGATAATGAGAGATAGTTAAGTTAATATAAAATATTAAGTATTAGGTAAACCATATAATTTAAGTTTCCAATTTATAAAAATAAATAAAAATATTAATTTAATTATCTTTTAAAATGAAATTGTAATATATAAATATATTGAAAAAATAAAATATATAAAATGATGAATACAAATTATTGAAAAATAAATAAATATAAAAATAAATTCTAAAATATAAGCTATGAGTAAAAAATAAAAGTTTATAATATATAATTTTATAATATATATTTGTATATTGGAAAATAAAAATATTAAATTACAATTTATTTTTATATAAATTAATAATATTAAATTTTATATTAAAATTTGGATAAATATAAACATTTTTTTAATTATTTACAAATATTAGAAACGAATAAGTTTAGTTTAACAATAAATACAATTAACATAGTTTATTCATAAAAATATATTCACTTAAAATATTAAAAATAAAATAACATTAGATTTATTTACAATATCATTTTTCTAATAAATTTGAATTAATAATACAATTAAAATTATATATATATATATATATTGCAACTCAAATATTTAATATATTACATTTTATCTAATTTTTATATCTTAATCTGAATATTAATAAAATTTATTTTTACTTAGTATCAAAAACTTTAATATTTAAAATTTCTACTTAATATATTATGAGAATAAACATATATTAATATTTTCTCAGTTATTTATGTTTTTTTATCCAATCAACCTTTATAATTTACTTAGTATCAAAAACCTTAATATTTAAAATTTCTACTTAATATATTATGACAATAGACATATATTAATACCATCTCTTTCTTTTATGTTTTTTTAACCAATCAACTCTTATAACTCTTATAATTTATTTGATAGGTATTAAATAAAAACTCTTATAATTTATTTGATAGGTATTAAAAAAAATTATAAGAAAATAATTATTAAAATTTTTTAAAGTATTATTTATTTATTTATATAAATTATTTATAAGATATTTTTACTTAAAATTATAAACCATAAAATAGTAAATAATAAAGTATACTATTAAATTTGTTGGTTTAAAATTTTGTAAGAATAAAAAATTTAACTATGTTAAAGGTTGATGTGGTGGGGGTTGAATGCGATCTCACTTGACTTACATACCTTAAGCCAAAATTTCTTGATTGGTTGAAACAAGTTAGCTAGTGCTCTTTCACATGTGATTATTACCCAAGAAAAATCTGAATACCAAAATTTCTTATCAAAATATTATTTGAAGTAAAAAACAAACTAGCAAACAAAAAAAATATTAAATTACTATATATATAATTTAAATCAACATTAAAAAAATTGTATTAGATAAAGATTATATGATTATATAAAAATTACAATTTGGGGACTTTTTAATTTAGACAAACATTGCTCAAATGTATATAATTTTAAGTTTTGGGCAATTTACAAAAAAATATCTTTTGAAACATAGAATCTACAAAAGGAACATAATAGTCTACCAACTTTAAAATATATTCAAAAAATGGAGAGGAAGTTCATTTATCAAAAAGATTTTGTTTCATTCGACTTGATTTCTTGTTCTTGAGAGTCAGTTATAGATGCCTCCTCTAGTGATGCAACATCAAAGCTAAGCAAATGTCTTACAAGGAGAGGAAAATTGTGACATAGAGAGATTTCTTTAAGAGGGAGATGCTTCATACTTTTATTTTCCACTTCCAAAGTTGAGATTCATTGAGTTAATTGAATGAGGAAAGCTATGACAACTTCATTTGTCATGGCTCCTTCGAATTGTTGGCATGGATTTGGTTTCCATGACATGAATTGGGTAGTTAAGATTGATAAATATCAATCCAATATGTTTGTGTTATCTTCATTCTATGCTAGCATTCTCAGTAGCTCCGAATTATAAGAAATCCAATACTACTTCAAAGTTCCATGTAAAACATCGATATACCTCTACTCATTTTTCTCAAGAGAAAAGGGGGAATTCACAACATTTATATTTTTTTCACCTATATTCTCATGTCAATAAGAGGGCTAGATGAAGAGAGAGAGGGGGGGCTAAGCAACTTCAATTGAGAGAGAGAGGGTTTAGACCAAGGAGAAGAGTTGAACCTAAAAACAAAAGGGGAGTATAATGAGCTAGCAAAGAGACTCCATAGTAGGATTTCCTATAAAGCCAAAACGATGTGACTAAGACTAGGTTGAAAACTTGACATGGCTTACCACCTTGTATCATAATCCCATCCCACCCACGCCTTGTCTATTAATGCTGAAGGGATAATAAATGGAAGTTGAGTGAGGAGTGAACATGTAAGGAGGATGGGGCGATCTTGTCGACTTGCTTCACACTTGGTCATCTTTATTATTCATGTTGCAATCCATGTCTCAGTGCAAAGCCATGTTATGTTGCAATCCATGTGTCGATGCAAAGCAATGCTACTTGAAAATAGTTATGATAATTAAGAGATTGGTTGCTCATAATCCTTATTGTTAGTCTTGATACACCCCATCCACGTGTTGATGCAAAACCATACTACTTGATAAGTGGATATGATAACTAAGAGGTTGGTTGCTAATAATCCTTATTGTTAGTCTTGATACACTCATAATCCTTTTTGTGTTGTTGTTTGATTGTTTGATTGGCTAGATTATTCATTCTCCATTTTAAATCCCCCCGACATGAAAATATACTAAATTATTCATTCTCCAATTTAAATCCCTAGTATGCTAAGGGATTTTTTCACCTACTTTAATTGTTCGAACATGAAATTAAATTTATAATTTTTTTGAAATAGAAATTGGAAAACATGATAATTAAAAAAGAGACACTAATCACAATTATTTTGTGGCATTAAAAAATTTCATTAAATTCAAACATTAAAATAATAATGCACAAAGTTCCATCACATCCCTAAATATTGTATTATATATAAAAGTACGAACTTCCATAACATTGCTAGATATTTTACAATGATTTACATATAAAGTACATTTCTATTCCCAAGAATTTTTATTTATTTATTTATTTTTAACAATGATTTGCATATAAAAGTACATTTCTATTCCCAAGAATTTTTATTTATTTATTTATTTATTTTTAACACCTCTAGCTTGATACACGATTGACTTCCAATGTTACTATTATACCTATATTTTACAATGATCTACATATAAAAGTATATTTTTATTCTCAATAATTTTTCTTTATTTATTATTTTTAACGAAAAATCTAGCTTGATGCTTGATACATGATTGACTTCCATTATTACTATTATACCTTCGGGCCTACTACTTGTCCATCTCTCTATAAATTTGATACTTTGGGAATTTAAACCTTAGATTGTTTAATTTACATAACACTTCATATCACAAAAATCACTAACTAAACTATACTTGAGAAACTATTCTCAAAAATTATAAATAATTAAATAAATTTCAATTTATAAAATATATAAATAAACAATTATCTTAAATAAATATAAAAATAAACATTTGTAATCTATATCATATTATAATAAATCTTCACGGAAATCACATAAAAAGTTTAAAAGTTTAAAAACCACACGTTCATCATCAAAATAATAAACACTAATTTGAAATGCGTCTTTTTAAATTTGTTATGTAATTTTCCAAAAAAATTATTATAATATAAAAATAAACAATTATCCCGAATATATTAGAAATATTAGGTAAAAATCACATATATAAATGGATTTCCACACCACTTTTTAAAATAAATAAATAACAATTTTACCTTTTTCAATACAACTTTTTATGAAGGTATTGAATAAACCTAAAATACAAAAAGAGTACACAATATTTGCCTTTCAACATGTCCCCTTGTAAAGTGGGTCCCACTTAGGGCGAGGAATATGCCATCATAATCATGCGAAACGCCATGGCCATCACCATCCAGGGCTAGGAGGTCGCTTTCCTTTTCTTTATACGGCGATTCTCTCTCTGTCCCCTCCATGGAGACCATCCGACGGCTCACATTATGCCAACAAAGCACAAACGGACGACCCAGCGCACCTCTCTTTAGTCCCTAAACGCGTAGCCAGTTTAATCGCGCCACAGCCGTCCGATCCCTAAGAAAACTGATTGACCGTCCGATCAGTACCACGGGTCACAAGAATATGATTGATAGAGCAGTTTAATAATTATACCGGCGGTCCTTTTTATCGGGTGTAGGTTCGGTATTTAGGTTCGGAAGGTTCCGTGGTCCGAACTTCATCGTCTTTTGATCTAATCGATGGCCACGCTGTTCCCCGAAGCTGACGTGTACTGTCTGGTTCAACCAAAGCCGAATTTGGTCGGGAAGCAAACTGAAAATGGGATATGTAAAATCTGGGTAAATCGGAAGATGACACGTGGCCCCCACGCGTGTCTAAGGCAGGTGTGAAAATCGAACGGGTGGAGACGAAGCTCGGAGGAGAAAGGACAATCAGGGCCGTTGGCTCCTGATGCTGACGTAGGCCGAGGGATCGCAGGGTCGCCAGCATTTCTGTTGTCGTAATTATTATTATTTGTTAATGGGAGTTAATTTTTTTGATTTATAAATTATATGTTATTCGGTTTTGGTAATATTCTGGGTTTTCTTGAATCTGAATTCGAGCTCTTGTGCTCTTGTGCTCGCAGTAATGGCCGGGGAGCACTGCGAATTGCTCTAAACTGTTTGATAATAACGCAGACTGGTTACAGGCGCTGCATTTTGTTTTTGTGAGCATTTTGACCATTATTTTATCGTTCTTTAATGGATTTTGGACTTTTGTTTTGCTTGAAGAGAATTTATTTATGTTGTGCAGTTGAAGACGTTTCATGTGGAGAATTTAATGCATTTGAAGAAAGAATTTTTGGTACTTCGGACTAGAATCTATGCCAAGAAGCAGGGGGAGGGGACTTTTTTTCTTCCTTTTCTTTTGGAGATTTAAAGGTTTTGGTAAGGGTTGAAGGTGTATTCGCTTGAAGATCGTTTTCGCCGACATTAGGATTTGAAGTGGGAAGGTTTTGCAGTTAGAAAAGGATTTGAAGTGGGAAGTTTTTGCAGTTAGAAAAGCCGATGAAGCACTGTGAGAAAAATGTTCTGTTTTGCAGTGTTTTACATTTAAGATTTGAAGCAAAAGCGACGCATGATGTCATGAATCGGCTTGCAGTTTGCGGTTCAGCTTCTGGCGTCTTGTGTTTTTACTTCGTTTTGTAATATGCTCTTGTGCGTAAGGAATCCTTTCAAGATCAACATTTTGTGGTTTAACGAGCAATAAGTGCAGGTCGTCTTTTTCGCTAATTAGATATTTCGCATGACAGCGAATTTCGGCCGGACTTCAGATACAGAGGCCGGGAAATCTGGAAATTATTTTGTGAATGTGGTAAAGCCTGGGATTCTGGGAAGCATGAGGCTGTCAGAAGCCAAGTTCGTAGCCAGATTTACAGATGGATAAAGCTGGATGATTCTTGAAGTTCAGAGTTTAGTTTTGGCGAAAATTATTTCGGGTCAGCTGCATAATAGATTTCATGGAAAGGAATCGTGAAGGAAGGCGTGGCGGAAATGGCAGTGCAAATGTTTCTTCCAGCCGCCGACTTCGAACATCCACAGTTAAAGACGTTTCCGGTACGGCTTAATCAATCAAAACGCTCAATTAGGCCTCTGTTTTTAGATAAAAATATATTATTAATTTCCGAGGCAGATAATGCTAAAGCTTCTGCTGTTCTGTTCTGTTTCGGCCCATTAATCTCTTCGGCCTTTTTGGTCATTTGAAAAATTTTGTGATGTCTGACCATTGACGAGAGCCAGAATGAGGCTTTCTAGCTTAACTAGATTTCTATTAGTAATTTTATGCCTTTCTTGGAAATTTAGGGATCTGGTTTTGCAAAATTTTTAGGCTCTGCCTGAGTGGATTACTTTTCCGATGCTTTTACAGAAGACGAGAGTCAAAATTCTAGATTGCAGAAGTCGAGGAAAGACGGTCTATATTCCCGGAAACGAAGGAATTGCCGAAGTTCCCACGAGGAGTCACAGCAATTACTTCATACCGGTCAAAGCGATGAAAGAGATGAGAGTTTTGAAGACACAGCAATGGCTGCTTCTGAAGAGGATGCTGATCTTCAGCCACCTGCCATTCGTCGAGGGTCAGGGAAATTGAAGATTCATATGAAGGTGCGAGGATTTTATTACAAGCATCGTCATAGTCGTTTGCGCTATTGTAGAATCACGAAATCATTTATATGGTTTCGTAATGGTTGCAGGCTCGTGTGGATGTCGGCACCATCGATATGGCTGTAGTTCCTCGCAAGCTGCGGACAGGTCTGATACATTTGAGGTCCCTTTTATGTAATTGACGGCCCTCTATATTTGAAGAGTCTTTTTTTTTGTCTCTTTGTTTAGATTCATATATCAAGACTTCTAAACTCACTGTTATTCTGAATAAGCAGCTATGATGAGACGTTACCCTGACTTAACGTCTCCGCATGATGCTGAGACCCGAAAGGATTCCAACATAGATATTACAGCAGCACCAACCTGTTCCACTACATCTCTGAAACCTGGTCGGAGGAAGGTCAGGAGACAGCTGATAGCTTACTTTTTGTTTTGATATCTTACTTTCTGTTCATTCGAAGAATTTATTTGAGTTGTCTCTTTGCTATTTATTACGGTGGCTTTTAGCATAAGTTGATGTTGCTACCCTTTTTCCTTGCAGAGACCTAACATTCACAAACTCCGGCATGCTAAATTTCGGAAGGTCTGCATTTTAGAGAGTATTTCAACGTTTATTGGGTTGGTTGTTGCTTTGGATATGCATTGTTAGAATTTGGACTCATGGCTGCAGGTATCTCCAACAATGATATCGGAGCAGGAAGCTGAAGTTGCGGAAACGTTGTTTGACCTTGCAAGAATGGTATCAAGTCAAGCAATAAGTTCAATATCTGAAGTGAAATCCGAGCGCACTTCAGAGATGAAGTTAGGACCATCTCCTACGGTGTCTCCTCTTTCACCTGTACAAGATTGTTCATCTCCTGTTGTTACTGCAAGCTCCCCATCTTTCAACCATACTTTGGGGGCTTTAGGAGGTATGGCCTTGAAGTTTGTTCTTGTTGAATGCAAACATACCTTTTTCAATTACATTTGTTCCTGTTGAATGCAAACATCCCTTTTTCAATTACATTTGTTCCTGTTGAATGCAAACATAACTTTTTTCAATTACATTTGTTCTAATTATACTGCAGTGGTGATATTATTGATGTGCTTTTTGTACATGCAGGTTCAAAAGAAAAACAGCCTCAGGCCAGTTCAACGTCAGAAGACGCTGGACAAGCTGTGACGGGCAGTGAGTCTATAATAAATGGGAACAGCTGCTTCTTTACAAGTTCAATGGGAGTGGGTACAGACTTGGCTGACCCGGAGCAAGCAGCTGATGGAAATCGGGTCCAAACAGAGTCTAGCACCAGCCATCCAGCAGAATTCTCTATGATTGCCTCCACAGCAGTCTTCACAAGCACAAGCACAAGCACTAATGTTTCTCTCGCACCCCCACAAATTCCTCAGACTATTGATAAACCTACTTTTCAAGACAACAATATTCCACACGTAGAATCCAGTAATGATAAATTGATAGAGAACGTTCCCAGCACTTCTATGTTGGCGCAGAGCAATGGTTCTCCATCCAGTCTTGGTGACATCAGAAATGTAGGTGAAACAGATATGCCAGCTGTTGAAAGCTCCATTGTAAAAGAAGCTTCAACAGAAGTTGGGGTAGAAAACAGGCAAGTTCATTATCCCTGGCTTCTCATGATAAATGTGTTTGTTTTCTAGGAAAAGGCATATTGCTGGGCATAGAAACTAGCGGTTAGGCTAGGAATTAACCACTTACAGATGATAAGATAATTTTATTAATGTCCAACAAATGATCAGATATTAGGTCAATGGGCCTAAAACGTGCAATACATGAGAATACAATGTGGGTGGGCTAAAGCAACTCAGAGGTCAATGCTGAAAGCAAAATGATAAAGAATTAAATGCCTGGCTAAGAAGCAATAAGCTAACACTAGCGAAAGGATATAAGATATACTGTAAATACAGTGATACAATCAGAATGCTAGAGACAAGAGATCTCTGTGCCGAGCAATAGAGAGAGGATGTCAAGGCCTTATCTGATGGCCCTGGGTGTTGAAGGGGACGAAGATGTGGGCTCACTGTTGGAGTTATCTGTCACAATGAAAGAGCAAATGTAATGTCAGAGGGTATTGTCGGGTTTTTCGGTGACCTGATTTAGAGTGTACAAAAACAAACTCTATGTTGGATTTCTCATGTTATAAATATGTGAAGCATTTTTCATAGTTATGTTGTTATTATTGTCATTTCAACATTGTGCATATGCTCTGTAAAGCTTTGCGCCACTGGTTATTAAATAGCTCTGTTTTGTACTCAGTTGACTTCCTATGTTTCATTTATGCTATGGTCACTTGGTACATGTTTGCTTATTCTTCTTGTTATCTTGATAAATAGTCATTTGGATTGTCGTGAGCTTGTTGTTGGCTGGGTTCTATTTACTAAGTTTTTCTGAACTTGTTAAAACTTAATGGTTTAGACTTTTAGCTCATGACAGCACATCCATCAGAGGGCCCAACATTTTGGGGGGAATTCCACTACAGGTTTTGGCTGCTGACAAGCTTGACAACCTCACTCTGACCTCATTTATTCCCAGAACGAGTGAGAAACCCACGGAAGAGATGCTCTTAAAAGTTTACGAGGTCCACAAGGATGGGTTAATGCCCTGTGAGAGGACTAGCTTGAACGAGTCATTGAAGTGCTCATAACAGCGCTCATATGCACATCGATATTATTGCGCAGAATGCCACTAAGGAGCTAGAGGCCAAAAACACTGCAATGAAAATTGCTTTGTAAGTTTGTATTTGAAGGTCTTAATTGCAATTTGCTGCATCTCTTCTTTCAAAGGATGTATTCAAACAATGGACGTGCCCTGGTTTTTGCCAAAGGTCACTTGTTTGTCGTCGTTCATTGGATGTCTTATCTTATCTGACCTTATTGCAGCCTTTTTCTCAATAAGGCAGAGATGATCTGCTGTACTACGTGATCCCTTGTATATTTTTGCACATATTGTATGTATAGTTCTTTTTATAATATAAGAAGTATCTTCTCAAAGAAAAACTGGGCTGCAAACTCAACTCCGAATTTCATTAAACGGAATATAATATTTAGTGAGACATGAACAACATGAAGCTTTACAAGAACTATTAATCCATCTACACACTACCAACCAACTAACGACCAGCCCATTTACACTCAAGTTATGGGGGTATATTAAAATTAAATAATTTACTAGCAATATAAGTGTATAAAGTGATTCATTTTAAATTAAATATCTTTACAAATTTTGTGAAGAGGAAGAGACAGAGAGAAGATGATCCATTGTGGCTGTTGGGCTTTCACATGACGATGAGCTGTCCGTCCATTAGCACCAGCACACCTGATGATGAGCTGTCCATTTGCACCAGCACACCTGCATTGTTTGGTTTGCGTGTTTATGACAAGGATTAGCTTACGAAAGTAGCATGACAAGCATAGCGCAACTGAATTTGCTAACTGAACGAAGTTCGAACATATTGCACTGCTGTCACAGTGCATCTAGGAATATTAGCATGTCTACGCCAGAATGCCAGTTTGCCAATTTAAAACACGTCGAAGCTGTCCACACTGATATACATACAATGGCCAAATCTGAATACCGATGCTTAGACAATTTCTTAGGGTGAACCTATCTTTAGTGAGACAATTTCTTGGGGTGAACCTGTCTTTAGTACACCTCCTCTAGTCATGGGCTTAGTGTCTAACCTCTTCCAGGATCACCAGAATTGAATTGCTTTGTAGCCAATGGAAAAACTGGAAGCAGATTGTATTGGATTGGAGAAATCACTCTGCAACAATTACAAAGCATAGAACAACAAACATAACACACAAGCAGATTCTCAGATTCATAAGAGCAGAGCATAAAATGATGAGAAAGTTGAGGCTAGAGGTTGATGAAAAAGCCCTAGTGACAGAAAGGGTGATCAAAGCACTCAGGGATTAACTCTGACCACTCATTTCAGTGAATTACATGATTTCTACACACAGAACAGGTTAGTTATTTTCCACCTTACTGTATCACAAAATTGATTTGTGCTAACATATTAACAAGTTCAAGAGGAGCTGAGAAAGCTCCAGCTGCAATTTCAATAAAGAAAGGAGCCCAATAAGATTATTTCGGTAAGGTTTGCTTGGCAACAACATCAATCTGGTCATTTGGGGCCAAAAGGAATCACAAGGACCCCTACAAAAGCTGATCTCAGTCTATACTACATTGCTGTATCCGGAAGATTGTTTTGAATTCAGAATGGATCATAAGGCATCCATGCTCGAGGAAACTGCGGATGCACTACTATGAATTTTTTGAGATCATAAAGGTGGTCACTAGGACATAGTATACTCGTACCATGACCTCCTACAAGTTTTCTTTACTTGGGTGTTTTCATGGAAGCTTTGATTCCTGGAATTTTTTCTCAAAACTAGAGGATTTTTCCAACGAAGAAATTCTTAAATTTTGCCTTAGTATTCCTCTCTTCTGACCCTAAAGCTTAACCATAATGTACCCAAAACACTGCCATTCTTCCAGGTATGGATATAAATTGGGCATGGGAACAAGCTGTTTAAAGAGGAGATAGAGAGAAGAAAAGAAATGCTAGATTATGTTTCTTATGATATAAATATGTGAAGCATACTGATACTTATGTTTTTATTATAATTGACATTTGAATTTTGGACAATGTATGTATGCTATGTAAAGCTTTGCGTTAATGAATAGCTTTGTTTTATTCTCAGTTGACTGTTTGTGCTTCATTGATGCTATGGTAGTTCAGTACATATCTGCCTTTTCTTGCTGTTATTATGATAAATAGTCATTTAATTTGAGGCAAGGTTGTTTTTGGGATCTTGGATGTGCATTTACTAAGGTGTTTCTTAATTTGTAAAGCTTGACAGTGCATCCCCTAGATGAACCAGCATATGTAATGTGCATATGTGCTTGTTTAATGATCTGACCTGTGCTGTCTACAGGATACAGCAATATCCTCCAGCTAGAAGTGTTTACCCTGGCAACTTTGAAATTGATCTGATGGTAAGCTATTTAAAACCTTCATTTCATTAAAACTGACTATACTTTATTTGTAATAAAAGCTAAGAGATAGATTTAATTCAGATATGACTACATTCCACTAGAGCTGTAAATCTTTGGGGTAGTGACTTCTGAGTTTTACATGTTTAGATTTCCATGTCAGAGGAAAATTCAAAGTACTCCATTAGATGGACTCATGAAAGATCCATTTCTTTGTACATTTCATTTGCAGGCTTCTCCTAAATCTGTTGATGAGGTCAATGGCATTAGAGATTCAAATAAGATTGACTTCAAGGAGGAACAAGAGGTTTGTCTTATGAAATTTAATCTATCCACTAAACAGGAGATCTGTTTTTTTATCCATTTTGTTGGTATTTCTGTTGCTGAAAAACAATGAAGTGTAAATTATTTTTGCTTTGACATTTCATTAAGGTTTCGTAGTTATTGTTACCAGCCTGTGAGTTTTATTAAGCCTAAATAGATCATCTCATTTAGACATTTCGATTCCAATTCAGTTTGTTTCTTTTTCTCTAGAGTTTTCATGATGAGTAATTGCTGCTCTCTGGTGAGACCAAATGCCCCTTACAGATGAGCTTCTATTCACTCTTCTAATTCTTAGGATGTACAGGTGGACTTGACAACCATTCCTACAGCTGAGAATTCAATAACAGATGTGCAGAGATGTGAAAAGATAAATGAAACTAAGAATGTTCAAATGTTTGAATGGGAAAATCCAATCATTCAGAAGGTAGAGCTTGGCTGGAACAAAGATTGGGAAGTTGAAAAAACTATTGAACAGTTCAAAGAGATGCCCAGTCAAAGCCATTGTTTGAAGGACAAACCAAAACAGGAATTAGCAACAGCCAAAAATACTAATGGAGATTCAAGAGTGCAGATAGGAGATAGACCGGGTATGTTTGATTTGCATATTGGACATATGGAAGGTAGATGTTTCTTTCAGTGACCATTTCTCTTCAGGTTCTCTGACAATTTTAGCTGTCATTGTGTGATCACCTTTGTGTTTCAACAGCCACAGTAATGATGACAACATCAAATACTATGACAAGCACGACATTGCCCATATCCATGGGTGTGACTGGCTGGCCTGGAGGGCTTCCTCCATTAGGGTATGTCCACAGAATTTGTTATTCAGACATTTTCAGTTTGTCTGCGTATTTTTGCAGCATGCCGTAGTATATTATTCCAATTCATCATGTAGTGAATCTCTTTTTGTTCCCATGTTGTGACAGATATTACTCCCCCATGGCAGCAGCAACAGCTGCTGCATGGAGATCATCTTTACCTCTTACGGGACCTTCAACTCTTAAGAACATCACACCACCACCACAGGTAATAGCAAACTTTTTTTTGTTTTCTTTTGACAAAGAGAAACACTTTTTTTTGTTCACAAGGAGCTATGAACCTCATTTGCATTAGCATGGTGGCCATGTCAATGCAGTTAGCCTATCAAACTCACCATCAGGGCTTTAAAACCACTAAGATTGAACCTAGCCAAATTTTTATTTCTAATATTTTGGAAGAAATACTATATACATTTTATTTTCTAGAGTATGGTATAGGGGCACTTTTGGTTAGACTCGAGAGAGATTATTTTTGTACTTGGATTTTTATTTCTAGGTTTCAGATAGCTTTGGAACAGATAATTTTCATCCAGCACATTATCTGATGATAATAGAGTCTTCTTGAAGTTGTTTACAGATTATTGAGATGATTCCCTGTTTTCAAAGATGATGGCATTGTAGGGAAACAATCTCTTGGTTGAACCAAACTAAACAGGATTGAAATAAGCAAATTTCTTCCATTGGTTTTTTAAAGCATGCTATAATATGTAGCACTAGATGTGCAAATAGTTAAATGGTAGAAAATATGTTTAATGATTTACACATTTATGTCTGGTATTGTAGTTGTTGCTTAAACAATTGCTCTTCTGATACAGTTATCAATGTTTTGGTGTAGCCTTTTCTCCAGATGCAGCAATCTCGAAAGCGCTCTGCAACACATGTATATATAAGTCTTTTTATTGGTACTCATCAGCAGTTGATGAAGAACCCTTTGTGGGCAGCAGCCTATGGAGCAAAAGCTTATAATTTAAATATTCCGATGGCTCCAGATGGTTTAATGGGGGTATCTGTGGGTAGTGATCTTGGGCCTGAAATTAGAACCACAAGGTTTCCTGTGGGATCTATTAATGGAAGTGGATATGGGATGTCAGCAGTTGCAAAGGATGCCTCATTTAATACTTACATTGATGTAGCTGGGAGACAGCCTCTTTTGCAACAGCAAACGCACACATCACAGCAAGAGCCCACATCATTTCCCCAGGTTGGTTGGAAGCTTTGATTTTAAGCTTGTGTCAATTTTTTGCTCATGGACTGTTCATTTAAAAAAATTAACTACTGCTTGTTTTCTTTATCCAGGCAGGACCTGTTTTTGTGCACCCTGCTACCAATTCAGCCTCAATTTCTGCAGCTGGAAACGAAGCAGTAGGAGGAAGTGTTGGGACAAGTGAAGAAATATTGGGCAGGGGCAGCTCTGCATCCCAACACGGTTCGTCAGTTTGTGTTATTCCAGCTATTGCTGAAGGTGCTATGTCAAACGGGAGTGTTTCTAGAGCTGCTGCTGTTCAAACCCAGCACTTGAATTCTGTTGTTGGACACAATACTTTTCCGTATACGTTTTCTCATGGTCAATTTGGACCACTTTTCAATGGACATCTATCTCCACAACAGGTTGGTTGAATTGAATTTCCATTAACCATTCTTTAACAATATTGATATGGTGGTATACATTGTAGGCTATTTAAACTAAATTTGTTATGAAATCTATTTTTCTCAATTTCATTCTAGAGCAAATCTCATTTAATAATGTGTTATCTTGCAGGTTTCTCAATACTACAGTAACCCTTTTGTTGGCCCGCACTTTGTGCAACCTTCACCTCCTCCACACCAATCTCAAGGTGTGTCTAATTTGATGCCAGAGGTAAGTGTTTCCCAGAAGCAGAGGGATTCCCAGGGTGCTAGCAGGTTGCCTTCTTCAGTATCTGCAGATCAACATCACCACTCACTTAGTACCAATGGAGATTCATCGCAGCATCTGGAGCACATTAGCAAAAAGGAAAAAGTAACAGTAAATGGAATTTCTATGGCTGAAATGAAATCTACGATCCCTAGAAATATTTATGGTCAAAATTTTTCGTCACTGCAGGTGCCGAGCATGAATTTTCCTTCAGCAATCCTTGCTGCTGGCATGCCGACATTTCCAATGCAGCTTCTAGATTTAAAACAGATGGGATCCTTAACAGGCAAGCATTCAGGGAAAATGGATCAGCAAGCACAGACAGACTTGCAATCTCACTCCCAGTCAAAACTAACATTGCAGCAACAGCAGCAATACCATACGCAGGCACAAGGACCCTTTGCGGGTGGTGTTGAAGACATCAAAATAAGTGTCACAGAAGGCAGTTATAGTAGTGGATGTAAAGAAGACAGAAAATCAAATGGTAAATATGAATTAAACCAATCAAATAAGTCAAGAGTGGACTTGGAGGCATCTCCAACAAAAGATGCCTCTAGCCTACCAAGCGTTGCTGGTTCACATATAAATATTGTGGCACCGATTTGTTCTAGTGTATCTACACCTGACAAACAGTTTTATCAGAGCTCCAAGCATATGGTTAATCACAAGACTTCTTCAAGCTCAAATAGACCGTTATCACCACCTGTAGTAGAATCATCCGTGGCTTCGCTATCAGAGAAAACACCTACTCAGTCAGCTACCTATGGTAAGATGCCTCCTGGACAAGGATTCCTGTTTCCAGGGCATAGTGTAAGTTCTTCTGGTCAGGGTGCAAGACAGGGAGGTACTTTGCAGCAGCAGGGAATACTTTCTCAACAACCATTGGCTGGATCACTAATGCCTGTGGCTGTTACCTCTGGTTCTCCATCTCAAGCCACACTTACATCAGTGGCCAAAACCCAGGGACTACTGCCAAAGAGCTCACAATCTGCAACAAATGTAATTCCAATTTCAAGGTTGCCTCCAGCTTCATCCATCTCTTCTCCTGTTGCCACACCAAATGCAAGTTCTGTCAGAGACTCTCTCTCAATAAAGTCTTCGTCTGGAGCCACTGCAGCAAAAAAAAGCTCACTATCATTTACACCAAACACGGCATCAGTTTTGAGTTCTGGTCCTCTAGCTCAAAACTTGCCATTAAAGCCTTCACAGGCACATTTTCACCAGCAGCTACCCTACCTCATGTTTCAGCAAAACGTACAACCTATGGACTCTTCTCAGCAGCAGCAATTGCCCCTGGAACAACAACAATATCCTTTGCCTTATAATCAGCAGCAAGCAGTTCAGGTACAAAACCAGTCTTTGGCACAGCAAACGCAACTCCAGTTTCGACCCCATCTCCTCACACAGAAAAGCCCACAATATTTACAATTGCAGTCCCATATACATGAACAGGCTCCATTGCAACCATCCATGATGTATCTACAGAAAACAGTACGACAAATGAACCAACAATCTGGACAAATGTCTTCTCAGCCTCGACATCTCGGTAATATGCAGCAGCAGGCCCTTGAACTTCAGCAACAGCAGCAAAAGCTGCCAACTCCTCCTACTTCATTTAGTATTGCAACAAATGGTTCCTTGCCTGCGACTTCATCTCTGTGTTTGCCGGGAAATAATCCCGAAACTATGATTTCTTATGGAGCTGTGATATCTCAGGCAACTTCGGCAAGACCACTGACACCTACAAAATTAGCTAGTGAGATTAACATGTCTGTTGTACAAAAAGGCAATAGTGCTGGGCCTGCTTTTGTGCTTGGCCAACGTGATCCATCTAACTTGGCTCCTTCGAGTCAGCAGCAGATTAGTAATAGCTGGACAAATTCTGACACGAATGGAAAGGTTGGTGAGAATCCAGTGACAGGCAACTGATCTATATTACTCGAAACATATTTGTAATGTTACCTTGGCAGCATTAATGTTGCAATTTTGACAGAGGGAGGGAGGGAGGGTAGTTCAATAGCTTAAAATATTCTTAATCGAGAAGTAAATAAAAATGGCGCTGCTAGTTACAGCTATTGAAAAACTAATTACATTGTTGTTGTCCTTGAGACTGCTCAGATATCAACCGAACTGAATATATGGAGAGGCAAACTTCGAACAATCATCATGGGAATTACACTTATAGGCCCTGTTTTGTTGCTCATGTTCCATGATGAAGTACTTTCGCAGATGATTGGCCACAGGTGTTACAGCTATACTCTGTATTATTCCTTGGTTCGCTCTGTCACATTCCGGGGTTGCTTTTCATCCCACTCGTACTTAATGGTAGTTTGCAGGTTTAGACATTCATAAATAACTTCAACAAAGGTTACAAGACCTGCTTCAGGCCAACGAAATTGAAGGGCAGACTCCTCCTGAAAGAATCTGTTGCGTGTTAAGTAGAGGACCAGACTTCTCTCCCTCGAAGAAGCAGCAAGGATATAATGGTAAAGGAGCAGAGATCGGATAAATAAAGTTTCGGCTAACTTATAGGACGCCAATTTAGAACTAAATCGGATATAAGCTTGTCCTTTTCAAAAGCTCGTTTTGTGGAGGAATAAGCAAAGGAAGTAGCGAAAGTTTTGTAATTAAATGTATATGAAATGGAAAAGGTAATTATGGGCACTTTTCCTAACAGCTATTTTGGTTTATTTTGTATTACGGAACTTTAATTCACTTATTTTGTTCAAAGAGTAACTAACAGGTGGTAGTTTTTTTATGCAAGCATCTTTTCTGTCAGCTTGTCATATTTTCATAAGCAATAAATTGTCACCAGGTGGAAGTTTTATCTATGAAAGCATCTTTTCTGTCCGTTTTTTCATGAGCTTTAATGATTGTCTATATTGTGCCTCAAATTATGTTTTGATCACGAAACTCTCGTGACAACTATTTTCTTTTTGGCAATTTTAAGGTTTTTATATGTACATACTTATCTTTATCTCTTGACGTGTGGCTGAACAGGTTTACAAGGCTGTTGGTAATAGAAAGCTTAGTCAAATCTTACTATTTTCATTTTTTATGGTTTTGACAAAGTGAAACTTCAGTTGATTTATCTTATCAAAGTCTATAGTTTATATATTTTGTTTTAAAGTTTAGTATATACATATATAGTGGGGTCTAGTATGGATGTTCCATGGGAAAATGGTTCAAATCTCGCTTACCATATGAAATATGAAATCAGTGTTTTCAATGTAGTGTCATTATATTCTTGCAGTGTTTTCAATGTAGTGTCGTTATATTCTTGCACAGTAGAATCTAAAATCTGAGTTTAAATTCCACTTGCTATATGTTTTTAAATAATTAAATATATATATTTTTTAAATAATTATTGATTGGGATGACAAGTTATTAATATTTTGAATCAAGATTGTTGGAAAGACAATTTCATTATAAATTTAATATGAATAGTTGGTAAAATAAATGCATTAGAATTAAAAAAAAAATTGATAGATAAATGTTTTTTTTGAATTAATTACATTATTAGGATTTAAATTTTATGGAATGATAATTTTTTTTTTTTTAAGATTTTAATATTTTAAAAATTTGTTTGAATGATAAATGAGGCAATATATCAATATTTGATAATATAAATGTATTAGAAGCAAAACAATATCTCTATTGAATTATGACACAATTATTATTTTTCAATGTAATGTCAATTATATTATTGCACAAGTCTGAGTTTAAATCCATGTTATATGTTTTAAAGAATTTTGTGAATTAGTTGTTTATTGGGATTGGTAATTTTTCAATGTAATATCAATTATATTATTGCAAATCTGAGTTTAAATCCAATGCTTTTAAGGATTTTTGTGAATTAATTGTTTATTGGGATTTATATGTTTTTAAGGATTTTTGTGAATTAATTGTTTATTGAGATTGGTAAGTTTTAGACAACTCTATTATAAATATCCTGGGAGCAAATTATCTTTGTTGAATTGTAATATAATTTTAATTTTAGAATAAAGACACAATGCAATGTTGTATTATTGAATAACAAAATCTAAAATCTAAGTTCACATCCGAATTGTTATATGTTTTTCAGTATTTTTCCAGTGAATTATTTTTTGAAATTGGCAAGTTATCTGCCATTTCAACCCATCACATTTTTTTAAAGTTAATTTTAATATTTTAGATTAAGATGGGTGTTAGAATTTTTTACTTAGTTTTAATATTTTAGATTAAGATGGGTGTTAGAAAGACGACTCCCTTTTCTCTACTTAGTTCTTAATATTTTAAATAAAATTTTCTCTACTGATTTCTTAATATTTTAAATTAAGATGCGTGTTAGAAAAATAGTTTAAATTAAGATGGGTGTTAGAAAAATAGTTTAAATTAAGATGGGTGTTACTATTTTTATGAAAAGTATAATATTATAATTGTTCATAATTGAACATATTTACACAACTTAATAAGAGTGAAGTGAAAATTATATATTTTTGGATTTCTTTGAAATAAGTTATTATTTAAAAAAAATTCTTAATTTTGGATAAATTTATTATATTTTACAATATTTTACGACATATTTATGATATTTTTAGTTCATTTAATTTAAAATGTTGAAATAAAAAATACATGCTCTTAAATCTAAAATGTCATATAACATACAAAATTTCTATATTTAATAATGTTTATAAATATCTTTGCTTCCATATCAACTTTGACCATTAACATTCATTCATAATTATTAAATTAATTATTATTATGTTGATTTAAAATTATTTTTGTTGACTAATTTCTCGTTATCTTTTTTATAAATATGTATGAAGGAAATTTGTTCATTTTTATTATTATTATTTTGTTTATTAGTCCTTGCCTTGGGACACATCCGCCTCATCAAATTCCATTGACCATGTATTATTATTTTGCAATTTTAACCAAAGTTTCATGAAAATGCTGAATTTTCTTATTTTCCGTAAATTCAAAAATAATTTTCCAATTTCTTGGAAATCCATCCTTGATTTTCAATTGGCCTAGCAATGTTTGATGGGACATAATTCTCCTAGTGAAGAGCGTTTTATTTTTGGTATTTGTCAGTGCCTGACAATTGATTAAAAATAAATAATTTTTTGAGTGTCTATTCCATTGGTGAGTGCTTTGACATGAGCACTGACACTAACACTGTTATAATGACAGAACTAACACGGTTGCAAGTCCTTTGTGTAGGCCGGGGTGGAGGAGAGGGGGGGGCTATACAAGTCGTTGTGCGGAGATACTTTCACAAATTTCTAGATCATATATCGTATGAATGTTTATGGAGGACAGGGTATGTGATGGGATTTTATTATGTGGAGTATGAAGTATGTGTGGGTGATCAGTTGCATAGAACTTTGATTTTAGAGATATGAATCTTTGCGGAGCACTAGGTATGTGCAGGAGAACATAATGATTAACTAGAGCACTAACATAACAATGTCCTACAACCGCATGTCACACAGATTGAAAACACAGTTTATTTAATATTGCATAATAAGAGTAGATTTTGTAGTGCAATGATTACCCTTGTCAGTGTCAGAGCACCACTGTCTATGAAAAATACCTCAATTCTCTCACACATACTTTGTCTTCCGCACAGTAAAAGTTTCGCACAATAAAACTATACCAATTATCACATCCTTCGTCAGTATCACAACGCTCACTATGTAAAGCACCCCTGTTTTCCCGCACATACTCTGTCCTTTGCACAAGGAAACATAATAATATTAATTCAACATTTGTCCATCTCCCTTGTGGGGTGGTGCATAAGGTATTTTTAAACTATTAATGTTAATTTGTGAGATTTTTTCACAAAATGTATTTGTTGTTAAAAGCGGCGCATATTCATTTGTGTTATATTGGAAGCATATATGTTTTCTATTAATGATAAATAATTTGAAAAACGGGGCATATGCGAGAGAACCAGGGGTTTCATGAGTGCTTTGGAAGCGTGTTATTGCTTTGAGCATTGGTGTTAGAATTGAATGTTTGTGGATGACAAGATATGTGCGGAGCTTTTAATGTGCTGAGATTTTATAATGGAAACTAAACAGACTATTTTCAGGAGAACGAAGGGCGCATAGGGAAATTAATGTTAAACTATAAATGGTATTATGTTATTATTATTATGTTTCATTGTGTAGATTAATGTTAAACTATCAATGTTCCCCGGATGCGGGTGACATGCCTCGACTGTGCGAAGTCAGATCTTCCCATGCTTAGAATGATGACGCCCTGCAAAGTGAGCTTTAACCTGATGCAGAACCTCATCTCTGCAATCATTCACACCGGTACTCTACTGCACCTGATCTCCTGCCATACACTGAATCACATGCAATCTCAAGTGAACTGTCTCAACTTGCATATGCGAGCATACCACAACACCGCATAGCATCTGCACTCGTGCCATAGGTCTTCAAAAGGCGCTATTACTCCTCAATTTTTCATCCCTTTGCTGCTCCAACTAGCCTCCAGAACCATCTCCGCCTCTTCCCTTACCATCTCGTTGCTGCTCCAGTTTCCCTACGCGCTCCCCCTGACCTGTGCCCCCTGTCGTGCGCCAGCCTGCAGCGCGCTCCTCCCTCTATTCCTCCCCTGGCCGCGTGCCCCCCTTGACGTGCCCCCCAACTGCGCACCTCCTTGTGGAAAACTCTTCTTTTTCTTCCCCCTGTTGTGCGCCTTGTGAGGCAAGCTCCCTTGCTGCATGCCCTCCTTTTGTGTTCCCCCCTGCTGTGTGACCCCCTATTGCACACCCCCCAGCTATGATTCTTTGCTGCGCGTTCTCCTGCTGCACACCTCTTTGCATTAAGGCTGGTCTCCACCCGCCCCGCCTCCCCTCCCCCCTTGCTTGTTAACTCCTCCATGGCTTCGAGACAATGTCAAAAGACCATCAGGGGTAGCCAAAGAGGTGCGTTCTCGGGTCTCTATCACCATGGTCATGGCCACCATTTGGAATCCATCGAGGGCTCCTCTTCTAACAGAGATGACAGGGAGGCAACGCAGAGCTCTAAGCACACCCAGGATGAAATAGTTTTATCTCCGGAGAATCAGAGGGGAAGAAGAGGCCCCAGAAAGTATACCATTACGCACTCTGAGCCGCTCACTCTTCGGAAAACTGAGCCTCTCCCAGTTCACGAGCCCACGGAGGAGGATACAAATGTGTGGATCATGGATTCAGATGGAGTTTGGACTAGAGTTCCAAATGCCGAGTACCTAGTTGCTCTTGTCATCCGCGCAACCCCCCAAAGCCCCCGTGCGAGCCCACTGCTAAGGAGTAGGCCATTGCGCAGGAATATGAATGGCACATTGAGGAAGAGGACCCTGCTACAGAGGATGATGAAGGAACACCATGACTGCGCAATTGCTAGGTTCTTTTTTGTTTTCTGTCATTTAAGCCTATACTACTGATATTTTGCTTTTATAAATGTTACGGATCACTCTGTAAATAATGATTGTTTTATGCTACCAAGGGCTTGGGTTCCTCCTAGGAGGTAGCCCCAAACTTGCGCCATTTTGAAAGCTACTAACGCTGAGATAGGCTAAGCATTGCTTACCATCTCAGCGTAATGCCTATGTAAAGTTTCTTTTTGATCTAATATAGTTTAGCCCAACTTACAAAAAAAAAATGTTAAACTATCAATGTCATTGTGTTATTATTATTATGTTTCATTGTGCAGGACTTTGACTGTGCGGAAGATGAGGAATGCTTATCGATTTCCGAATTTAATATTTTGTTGTGTGGATATATTTTTACAAATTTCCAATTTGTGTATTGTATATTGTATGAATGTTTATGGAGAACGAAGAATATTGTTATGTTTGTTGTGCGAATATTTCACTATGTGGAGTACGAAGTATGTGAGGGAGAGCAGTTGCGTAGAGTCATATGCATTTGTGTTTTCTTTTTCCAAAGAAAAAATATGCAACTTTCTATTAATGAAAAAATAAAAGTTACATTTTGTAGATGCAATTAAGCATTCAAGAAACCAAGAAGGCCCGCGTGCTCAAGCACACAGTGTAGCGAGGCTACCATAATATGAAGCAACACCCAAAAGGGCAGCATGTCACACTGACCAATAGCAGGCCCAAAACAAGGTCGAGCACAATCGACCAAGATGTGTCACAACAAAACAACAAAGAAGGAAAAAGACAAATCAGAACACATAGATCACATTTTTATCCCTTTTTTCTTCTTGACTTTACGCCATTCACCTTGTGATGGCGTGGTGGATACAAGGAAAATCTGATTGTCTGCTGCCTATGTTCCAATGTCTTTGTCTGAATATGAGTTATCTGATATGTGGTGTCGTTTATTCCCACAATTTTCTGTGTCCTCAGGATTCCTATCTCACTATTTCGAAAAAGTTTGTAGATTCAAATGATCTAGTGAAACATTCCCTTGTACCTCTGGTTCACTTGTTGTCTAATTGTTTTCCATGGGGAAAACCACATTCTCTTCTTCCGCATCCTCCACAGGCCCAGGTGGGGGATATTTCCAACCTTTGTTTTGTTTCCCAGTCTTATTCTTTTTTCTTCTTTCTTTCTTGGCATCTGGGCATGTGTTTTGTAAGTGTCCCGTCTGCCTACATATTCTACATCTAAATGCGGTATTTTCATACTTTAGGAGATGTAACCAATTTTTCTATTTATGGATCAACATGACGCTTTCCGGTAATCCTTTGCTGAGATATACTTCCACACAAACACGCACGAAAGTGTAGATTCTCTCCTATAATCTTTGTATATCCATTTTATGTATCGCCCAATGATATTCCCAATACCTTCAAGAATGTGGTCATTCCAGCACTGGAGGGGGAGATTGTACAATTTGACCCATACTGGCATTCTAGTAACTTCCATAGTGTTTGCATCAAAATCTGAGAACCATGGGTGGTGAAGAGGTCCGTGGATCCCTAGAACCATGGTCCTTCTCGGATAAAAATATCTCTAGCCTTCGAGGATTGGAATTTAAATATAAAAAAACCGTTGGAGTAGAGATGAATTTCATAGATTGTTGTCCAGTTTATAAAAATCCAATGGAAGAGCTCCATTGGTTTAGGCCAAAAGTAGTTAAAATGTCATATTATCGCTTGTGATTCATATGTCTTATAGTGTTCATATGTTTCTAGACTGTCTATTTTCAATGCTGGTGTTTGGCCCAGTTGTTCTACTATGTATGGTCGTGGGGCGTTTCCAGTTTGTTCTAGAGGTGTTGCTACATAGTTTTTCTCGTGAGGAATATTTTTGTAGGATGGGCTACCATTTCTCTGTTCTTGTAGTGAATATTTTTTACCTCTTTCTCCCTCTGTGGCTCTAGTTTTTCCCTGTTCCACAACACCCCCTCTCAAGCGTAGGTTGAGGGTGATAGTCGACCCTGAAGCAATGGAGTGGTCCTTCATTGACCAACTATCTTGAAGCAACTGGGCTCCACTGAACAATGATTGCAGCAGAACAGGGAATCCCATCAAAGCCATAATATTTTGTTTCAGATGAATGACTCTATCCGAGTCTTGAACCCATAATAAAATAATTTTAGCCACAGGGGGCCTAATAAAGATTTGAAAATAGGGTTGGTTTACCTATTCCAAGGAGTCTCGTTTTGGAGTGTTGTCTTCAATATGTTTCGTTGCAAGAGTCTCGTATGCGAGTGGTTTTAGAAATGTATTGATCCGGATTTATGCAGGAACGCAACAGAATAAACATATAAACATAAATACAGAGATGCAGCGGAAATAACACTTCATTTCATTAATATCAACGAACTGAATTTTGCTTACAGACAGAATGGAAATAAAACTAGCTAGGGCGCTGGTAGCTATCTCTGAGAAGAGATGTGGCGGCTACAGGCCTCTGAACTGTGTTACAATGAGGCTCGAGGGCCTATTTATCACTTAGAAACAATGGGAAATCCTAAACAGCCAAAACCCTAACCCTAGGAGATGAAGCGCCAAAACTATGGGCCCCGTTTGGGTAAATTGGTGTTTCAACTTCCCAAGGGCGTAACTTTGGCATACGATCTCCGTTTGACGCGTACCATACCTCGTTATAAATATCTATCCGAGGACTACAAATTTGGAACGAGAAACATCGGTCCATGGACCCATGTTGCCCTTCGTTTTCCCAAAAAACGTCGTTTAGGGCCTCAAAACGGCTCCGGAAGTTTAGGACCCGAAAAACTGCTAAAAATAGTAAACTGTGCCGAAACTAAAAAACTGAAATAGACAATGGTGGAGCCCCAAGTGGAATAGGCGGGTGACCACCAATATCCACCTGGATCATTCCTCCCCCTTAGGAAGCAATGGTCCCCATTGCGTTAAGTTCCTCCATGAGATGAGGAAATTTCTGCTGAACTTGGTCCCTGGTGAACCACTTTCCTTGGTGCAGGAGTTGGCCAGCTTTGACAACCCGATATAGTTGGATCTTGTGCTGGCGAGTGTTCTTGATTTGCATGTCCATGATGCAATCTGTGGTGGCCTGTTCCATGCAGTCTGGATTTAACTCGGTTGGTGTGAGTTGTTCTGCAATGTCCGAGGTGTCCAGTAGAGGTGGGAAGTAAGGACGAAGGCGATCCACATTGAAGACTGGGTGCAGACCAAGGAATGGTGGAATACTGAGCTCGAATGCATTGTTCCCTACGGCCTTGGTGATGGTGTACGGACCGTATCGGAGCGGGCGAAGCTTGCGGTGGGGTCCAGTGAGGCGCTCCTTCTGCAAATGTAGCCATACTTTGTCACCCACCTGGAAGTTGTGTGGCACCCGGTGTTGATCATGGCGTTGCTTGTACTTGGCATTGGCTCTGTCCAATATATCATGAACATGTTGGCGGATGTGTTGAATGCGCTCGATGAAGCTACTGGCTTTGTCAACTTCAGACTTGACATGAGCTGAATTGGCCTGAGCAGCTGCAAATGGCATGGCTACGTCAATGGGGCATAGTGGCTGGAATCCCAAGCCCACCTGAAAGGGGCTATGGCCGATTGAACTGTGGAGAGCCCGATTATAACTATGTTGTACATAAGGAAGGCTCTCGTCCCATGTGCGTGGATGCTTTGAATTGTACATGCGCAGAATGTGTACAATCATTCTGTTGACGACCTCTGTCTGGCCATCTGTTTGGGGATGGAAAGCTGTGGACTTGGTGAGCTTGGTATCCAACATCGACCAGAGGCTGGACCAAAATGTGCTGAGGAACCTGCTATCCCGATCTGATATGATAGGCTGTGGGATCCCAAAGTGCACCCACACTCGTTCAAAGAAGAGTTTAGCAGTGGCTTCTGCTGTGATATTCTTCTTGCAGGCCGCCATAATGGCCATCTTCGAGAATCTGTCGACGACCACAAAAACACAGTCATTTCCCTGCTTAGTAGAAGGCAGGCCCGACATGTAATGCATGGAGATGGATTCCCAAGGTCGACTAGGGGTAGGTAGAGGAGTATATAGGCCTTGCTTCTTGATGGTCGGTTTGGCAATGGCACAAGCAGTGCAGGATCTGGTGTGCTTCTCGACATCCTTTCGAAGGTTCGGCCAATAGAAATACTTCTGCAGGATTGCTACTGTTTTCTCGACCCCGAAATGCCCAGCGACTCGACTGTAGTGTGCTTCCCATATCATCTTGGCACGCTCGCTTGAAGGAACACAAAGGTGTCCCATGTGACAAAAAAGTGCATCTTGGAGGTGAAAATTTGGAACTTGCGTAACCCCAAGAGTGCCTTGTAAGTTTGGCAGATTACAGGTCACTCTCATAGAGAGCGGCCAATCAGAACTCGTGCCTGGCGGTCAGTACAGTGGTGAGCGCCACGATCAGTGGTCGGCTGAGGCAGTCTGCGACATGATTGGTGCTACCCTTCTTATACTTGATGTTCAAATGAAACTGTTGCAGATATGTAGACCACTTCTGATGGCGATCATTCTGCAACTTCCCTTGTGTCTGTATGAACTGCAGGGGCCTGTGGTCTGTATGGATGATTGTTTCCTTCCCCAAAATGTAATGCTTCCATTGTCGACAAGCTTGCACGATGGAGTACATTTCTTTGTCATATGTGGGGTACTTGCGAACTGTGTCAGACAATGTCTCACTGTGAAATGCCACTGGATGTCCCTGTTGAGTAAGAACTGCCCCAATAGCATAGTCAGAGGCATCTGTCTCGATCTCAAATGGGTACAAATTACGAGTAAAGTGAGCAGGAGGCGGAAACGAGCGGTTTCGGTTACGTAGGCATATACAGTGAGGTTAAACCAAAAATTTTTGCTCTCAAGCTCCACCCTTGGTGACTTGACTCAAGGGCCAAGTGATATGAGAGAATCCCAACACGAACCTCCGATAGAAATTAGCAAGACCCAGAAAGCTGCGAAGCTCTGTTATAGTGGTTGGGGCTGGCCAATCCCGAATGACTTGGATCTTGGCTGGATCCACATGCACCCCCCTTTCATCAATCATGTATCCCAGATATTGAACCTGGGTCATGCCAAACGTGCACTTCTCCAAATTGGCACACAACTTGTGTTGCCGCAGTGTTTGGAGGACTTGTCGGATGTGATGAAGGTGCTCTTCCCAAGTCTTGCTGAAGATCAGAATGTCATCCAAGTACAACACTACAAATGAGTTGGTGAATGGCCGCAAGATGTCGTCCATCATCCTCATGAAGGTTGCGGGAGCATTCGTCAACCCGAAAGGCATGACCAGCCATTCAAAAAGGCCTTCCTTAGCTTTGAAGGCAGTCTTCCACACATCAGAGGGTTCAATTGGTGCCTGGTGATACCCAGACTTCAGGTCGATCTTACTGAAATATTTTGCACCTTGGAGTTGGTCCAGAAGGTCATCAATCCGTGGGATTGGGTACCTATTCCGGACAGTGATCTTGTTCAGCGCCCGATAGTCAATACAGAGTCTCCACGTCCCATCCTTTTTCTGTACCAACACGATCGGGCTCCCACAGGGCGATGAACTTGGTCTGATGTGACCTTTCTGCAACAGCTCCTTAATCTGCCTCTTGATTTCATCATTCTCCAGAACAGAGCGCCGATAGATCGGTCCATTAGGTAGCGGCGCACCGAGGGTCAGATCAATCGGGTGCTTGACCTGACAGTGCAGAGGAACCCCTGTGGGTGAGGTGAATATGTCCCCGTACTCCTCCACAACCTTATCCATTTGTTGTTGTTGTGCAGAGGAGCCCTGTCTGGAGGTCGTGGCCACGGTCTTCTTCTTGCCCTGGGGGCGGATCATCAGGAAAACGAATTTCCTGGTTTGGGAAATGAGCTTACTACATTGTTTTGCAGTAACCAAAGAGATAGCGGCAGGAGGTGGTACCTCTGGTATCCTGTACAACTTATTTCCCAAAGTAACAATAACGGCACGAGGCCGAGACTCATACACAGCATGACGCTTCCACAAGTATGGTTGTCCTAATAATACATCAGAAACATCAATAGGAGCAACGTCACATAATACCTCATCCGTGAAGGACTTGATGCTATAGGGAAGGCGGCACTGCTGGCTGACGCGGAGATCTCGTCCTTGGTGAAGCCACCCGATGGTGTATGGATGTGGGTGAGCTGTGGTCGGCAAACCCAACCGCTTCACGGCGTCTGCTGAAATGAGGTTCTTTTGGCTCCCATTGTCGACAATGAACTGTACAGGGGAGCCCTTTACCCACATCTGGGAGTGGAAGAGACGTTCCTCCTCCTCCGGATCTTCCGGTTCCTCCTTCTGGACCTTTGTAGTGGCAACAGTGGCGTTGGGCTCCGCATCAATAATCTGTTTCCCTTTTTCATTCCCCTTTTCAGGTTCTGATTCGGAGTCAGAGCATGCATCTGACTCAGAAGCCCTCATCTCGGCCACTGGCGACTGCTTGGCCCGACACTCACTTGTGTTGTGAGTGGAGCTCTTATGGAACTCACACCACTTTCCCGTGTCCTTCTTTGGCTTTGCGGTCTTGTTATTTTCTTGTGGCTTTGACGGGTTGTCTTTAGCCGCCATGCCTTGGCTCTATCCTTTGTTCTGCGGTTTGGAAGCACCTTTCCCTTGCTTTTGATTCGCAGATCCAAAGTCTCGCTTCTTCTGTTTGAATTTCTGCTCAATCTTGGCAGCATACCGGTATGCCGTGCCAAGCGAGGAGATGTCGAGGAACTCCATTTCCTCCTGAATGTATCTGTGCAGACAGCTGCGATACTTTAGCACCAAATGTTTCTCTGAATCTTTGATACCCAACTTTGTGTGCAGGGTATGGAACAGATTCGTCAGCTCATGCACATCTTGATCCCTTTGTTGTCGCAGCGTGGTCCATTGTATGTACTTGTCCTCATAGCTCCCCACGGGATAGTACTGTTCCTTGACGGCGTCTCGGAAAGAATTCCGAGTTGGTACGGCCGAGAACAGAGAGGGTTCTGTCTGGTCCTTGTTCTCACAGTAGGTTTCCCACCAGTCCTTAACATGGGGGGTAGCTTTGAGGAGTACAAAAATAATCTTCTCCCGGTCTGAAAAGTCATGAACAGAGAAATATCCTTCTAATAGATTCAACCATCTATCTACGGCATCTGCGTCTATTTGACCCTCCAATATGGGAATGTCAAAATTTACTTGTACCTTAAAGGGAGTCGCAACTCCAGAGTGGCTACTGGATGCAGATGCGCCGCCGGTGGGCAGCCGTTGAAGGATCTGAGCAAAGCTATCCATCATCGCGTTCCTTTGTTTTTCGAGGGCCTCCTCGAGCAATATTTTGATAGGATCTCCTGCTCCCTCATCTTTCTTTTAGTCCCCCATGGGCTTCCGTCGAGGTTTGCGAGGCTGATCTTGCAAAGGTTCCACCAGATCAAGCCCTAGCTCCTTATACCCCGACCTCGTTGGGGACATGCAAAGAAGGATCGAGAAAAAGCAGACCGCTCTGATACCACTGATCCGGATTTATGCAGGAACGCAACAGAATAAACACATAACCATAAATACAGAGATGCGGCGGAAATAACACTTCATTTCATTAATATCAAAGAACTGAAATTTGCTTACAGACAGAATGGAAATAAAACTAGCTAGGGCGCTGGTAGCTATCTCTGAGAAGAGATGTGGCGGCTACAGGCCTCTGAACTGTGTTACAATGAGGCTCGAGGGCCTATTTATCATTTAGAAACAATGGGAAATCCTAAACGGCCAAAACCCTAACCCTAGGAGATGAAGCGCCAAAACTATGGGCCCCGTTTGGGTAAATTGGTGTTTCAACTTCCCAGGGGCGTAACTTTGGCATACGATCTCCGTTTGACGCGTACCATACCTCGTTAGAAAGATCTATCAGAGGACTACAAATTTGGAACGGGCAACATCGGTCCATGGACCCATGTTGCCCTCCGTTTTCCCAAAAAACGTCGTTTAGGGCCTCAAAACGGCTCCGGAAGTTTAGGACCCGAAAAACTGCTAAAAATAGTAAACTGTGCCGAAACTGAAAAACTGAAATAGACAATGGTGGAGCCCCAAGTGGAATAGGCGGGTGACCACCAATATCCACCTGGATCATGTATTATGGCTATGCAATAACCAATGGTGCATGGAAAAATGACCTCCATGGGGTGGACATGGAACCTTGGCCCACTCACTCCCCGAGATACCGAGAGAAAATTCAGAGTTGATGTATGCTTGTGCCTCCAGCGAAAACCCTAAAAAAAGGGGCAGAAGGCAGCGCCCCACCCTAGACCAAAACCAGGGCATACCTTCAGCGAGCGAAGCCATTGTTGCATTCACCGAGGAAGAAAAACAAGATCCTAACCGCTGGTGGTCGCACCAGTGGCAACGTGTAGCCACTAAGCAGATGCGCCATGAGGAATATTCGATGGAAAATAACACCAAAGAAGAATCCACAACCTTCCCGGGCATTCCATAGTAACACAATACACGCCCCTTGTGCCTCGCCAATGGAAACCGATGCTCCAGGGCCCAAGGGGTGCCCGCATTGTCATTGACCGGTCCCTCAGAAAACACAAAACCCTCACTTTGCTCGTGAGCGCTGAGCTTCGCTGTCAGATGCAGGAATCTTCCATTGCAAAGAAACTTGGTTTCCATTGCCCATTTTTCGATTCTGGGTAGGTACAAGGATTTTAAAAACATAGGTTTCTTCTTCTGGAATAGTCCAGCGTGAAAGCCCCTCCTTCTAGCGCCAGGCCTCTCTCATCCTCATTCCTTAGGAACCTCCGTTCCGGAGCTACTCTTCTCATCACAAACCCTAAAGACACCATCGCTCCTCCCTTCTAATGAAATTTCCGTATGCATTTGTCTTATATTGCAAGCATATATGTTTTAATGGACACATATTTATGTGAGAGAGAGCGAGGGGTTTCACAAGTGCTTTGAAAATGTGTTATTTTAAGGTATGTGTAGGACATTTCATTGTGCAAAGCTTTTATTGTGTTGAGATTTTATATTGGATACTTTATTTGACAGGGACGAAATTAGGGCTTTATTACTTTTCATTGTGTAGAGCTTTGGTTGTGCAGAAGGTAAGATATGTATGTCGATTCACCGAATATATGCGTATATTAGCTGGAAAGAAAAAAGTAACAATTCACTTTGACGTAGGATATAGGGACCAAATTAAATATAGCAATACAAATAAATGTCATGCATGAAAATTAGCTGTTATTTTTTAATGCAACCACAATTTCTTGTTCTAATGTTAAGATATTCGAAGAAGGATTGACATTGTTGAAAATTGGGCTATAGAATATATTCTAAACTGATTTTTTTTACGGAGGACGAGGTATACGCATGGATTTCGCTGTGCAGAGTACGAAGTATGTGCAAGAGGGTAGTTGCGTAGAGCTTTGATTTTAGAGCTATGAATCTTTGCAGATGACTGGGTATGTGCGGGAGAACATAATGATTATGTTGTTAATTCCCGCATCATTGACCAAAGCACTAACATAACAATGTCCCTCAATCACATGTCACATGAATCGAAAACACACTTTATTTAATATTGCATAATAAGAGTAGCTTTTGGAATCCAACAGTTAGCCCCCGTCAGTGTCAGGGCAACACCATCTATGAAAAATACCCTAGTACTCTTGCACATACTTCATCATCCGCATAGTAAACGTTCCACACAATGAAACCATACTAATTAATACATCATTCACCAATATCACAACGCTCACTATGAAAAAAAAACACAAAAAACTATGTAAATTGCTACATATCCTCGATATCAGAAGCGACATGAGCCAAATTATTGAGACAAAAACTCAACGTTTCATTTATCAATTGCAGTCGCTCCATATTCAATTCTAGTGTTTCCATTTCCTGATTTAGAAGACCGAAGTGGTGGATGTGTGCTTCATATTTAATCATTTCAAAATACTTTAAGACCAAATCGATGAGAAATTTCAAAGCATCGAGTATTCTAACTAATGAATAACTAAGCTCTTGCTTTGTAATTCCAGAATGGGGTTCCTTAAACTTCAATGTGTGTTACACTTGGCGAATTATAGTTCTAATCCTTAACTCTATGTTTGCAGAGTCACTCTAGTAATGTAAATATACCATTCATCTAAGTTTCCTTTGCCATCTTTGAGTCTGCACAATGTAAACGTTCATTGTATGAAGGACATGTAGAGAATGACATATGGGAAATAAAACCGGGGTGCAAAAGGAAATTTATGTAGTGGACATGTAATTAATTTGACTATGAACAAATTTAGAATTGGTATTATTATGTTTTCTCTTGTGAAACTTTCCTTGTGTGAAGCTTTTACTATGCAGAGGATGGGTAATGTACGTGAGAACGGGGGTGCAAACATAAAATTAACTTTAAACTATTTTCATTTAATTTTTTTTATAGATTTAGCTCTGCGGAATCAAGGATGTGTGGAGGATGAGTTATGTGCGAGAGAATGCAGGTGTTGAAGA